>WOXC01011002.1:0-35833 GCA_011680675.1 Gymnobelideus leadbeateri | reverse complement strand
CATATACTGAATTACTTATATCCCAAGAAGGAATGGGTGACAAGGGAGGAAGGAAATGGATCTGAAATTCGAGGTCGTAACATTAAATGTTTCAAATATATATATAAATACTATTATTAATACTCTTTTGCCTATAATTGGGAGATAAGATGTGCAGGCATTGGGACACAAAGATTCATCTTCCTCTAATGGAAAAGTCAATGGGGGTATGGGAGAAGGTATGAGAGAGAGCAGATTGGAGGAAGCGATATCTTGTGGGACTGCTATTCTGGGAGGTTGGGTAGGGGAATAATGGGGGGAAAATGATTGTAACTCAAAATCTGGCGGAAATGAATGATGTAAAACAGAAGTTAATAAAGTATTTGTTTAAAGAAAAGTAATTGCTGATAAATGGCTTCTCCCACCTTAGTCTGGATATTCAAGTCCTGCCTTCATGTTCCTCCTCAAATGGTTTGAGAAATGAAAGGGACTAGTTATTTTAAGTTCTGCATAGTTAAGATAAGAAGCCATGTATAGATAAATTTTATTGATATCTGGTATTTGCTTCTCAGGGTTGGGAAGGGGAAGCAAATTCCACAATTCTTTCTCACACACTGACAGACATAACATAATTGGCAAACTATTTACCCCCCTTTGCAATAATAGCAAGAGGCAGGAGGAGGGGAACCACTTGCTTTGGAGACCAAATATCATCTTCTTCTCTTTGGTTTCATTTGTTTTCTTCCTGTTCTGTTCCTACCCTTTCTCTGTAACTCATTCTCTCACCGAGTAGGAAGGGTGTTTCTCCATAATGAAAATAGATGGATGAATAAATGAATGAGTGCAAAGCAATTATCAGGGAATACTATGTACCAGGCACTGTGCTAAGCCTGGGGATACAAATACAAAATCAAGACAGTCACTGCCCTCAAGAAACTTACCTTCTAATAGAGGAAAATAACACAAATAGGAAATTGGCAGACAGTGGAGGAAGTTATGTCCTGGAAAGGCATGAAGATGGCAAGAAGAACCATAGGGCAGTCTACTGATATTCCATTTCAAGAGGCCACAGTACTTGTGATATGATTATAATCCTCAGAATAAGAGATAGAAGCTGGAAAAGAGGAGGAGTGTGTGGTCTACAGGGCAGGGACTATAATGATGTCAGCAATTAAGTTTACTTTTCACCTGCCATTCATGAAGAAATATGTATTTCCTTTCAAGTGACACCTTAAAAACCAACCTTCATTGTTCAACTTGACTGGATGATCATAGGGTCAGAGAGCTTAGGCAGTAGTATGAGTAGGAAAAAATAGGGTCTCTTCAGGTAGAGTCTAAGGAAGTGCCAGAGGCTACTGATTTATTTCATTTGAGAGAACATCAGGGCATCATTATCATTCTTGATCCTAGTTGTCTTCATACCATAGTGGTATGCTGTGTAAGCTAGCTAGAGTCTGGCCCTTGGAACATGTCAAGTCAATAAGCATCTATTAAGTGTTTACTATGGGCCAAGAATTGTGCTAAGTGCTGGGAATACAAATACACACAGGAAGAAAGTCATTCCCTCAAAGAGGTTATATTTTAATGGGGGAAAACAACACATAAAAAAAAAACGCTACAATGAAGGAGAAGGCAAGGACATATACTCAGAGCCATGGTAGAAATGTCTGGAGATCTGAGTGTGCATCCTGGAGAGAAATGAAATTCTCTCCATGGCCATGCCTGGGTGTCCTCAAAGTGGAAGTCCTAGGACAGAGGGTACTTCCAGTGTGAGAAGTCCAGGGGCAGAGTGAGCTTCCAAGGTGAAAAGGTTTCTGTGGCATGGTAGAGGCAGGAGAGTTAGGAATGCAGCCTGGAGAAGAATGAAATCTATTAATTCTAGAAGGGTCTCTATGGTTCACAAACAGGGATAGTAAACAAGATGGACAGTGCCATACAGATACACAATGTTATTGTCATTCTATAGAACAAATCAGGGCAAGGAAGTACGGTCTAGGATAAAGTAGAGAGAAGAAAACTAAATTGCTTTCTTATTTTGGTCATTTTTCCCCTCACAGGCATTAGCAAACAGTGCCATGATTCATCATCCAAAGAGTCATCTCTTACTAGTGGGCTTCCTTCCTAATAAGCTCAAAGTTCATGTTCATATGATTGCAAAAAGAAAATCTGCAATCAGTCCTTCAGGCACAATGCTTTACCTTTCCCAAGGCTTCTAATTTGAGTCAAAAAGGCACCATGTGCCATCTCGTTTTTTGGTTTCCTGTCATCAGGACACCTGGGTGATCAAGCAAGAGACAGGCATAATGGAAGAAGTATTATTGTAGTGAGGACAATGGCCTTGTCTCTTTTACTGTGGCTAATTGACCTGTTATGCTACTGAGACCACAGGGCTGCCATACAACATCGACTGGGGAGACATCCAGGGCTAGTGGATGGAGCACAGGACTCAGAATCATGCCAATCTTGTTTCAAATCCTGTCTTAGATGCTTCCTAGATATGGGGAAGCCACCTTACTTCTGTGAGCTTTGGTTTCCTCATCAGTAAAATGAGGATTAAAAAGATACCTGAAGTCCTTGCCTCACAGAGCTTTAGTGGAGGTGAAATGAAATGACGTCTATTAAGATTACTCTGTAAAGTTTACCGTTCTGTGTAAATGCCAGTCATTTTTACCACCTGTTGGTTTCCCCTCCAGCATCTCCCTCAGTGGCTTGAATGCTCAAGAAATGTGTGTTGACTGAACTTCCTCTCTTTCTACAACTGAGTTTTAGAAAAGTGAAGCACCCCACCAGCCTAGTGACCCCAGCAGTGAGCCTTGATCTACTTTCCCAGGGTAGGAGTTGGCCTGTGAGAATCAATGGCATATTGGAAAGAAAGAACACTGGACTTAGAGCCAAAGAACCAGAGTTCAAGTCCCAGATTTGCCACTTACTAGATTTTGCCTAGCTTAAGGAAGTCACTTGACCCCTCTGTGACTCACTCTGCTAAGGATATGAGAATTACATTTATAAAACCTGCCTCATTAAGGTTGTTTTAAGAATCAAATAAGATAATGTTTACCAAGCACTTTATAAGAGGTAAAATTGAACAAATAATTAAGCCCCATCTATTAGTCATGGTTTTATTCAATTAACAATAAGATGTTGCTTTACATGAACAAAAGCTGGCCCTTCTGACCTACCCTTACTAATGTATAAACAAACTGGATTGTGGTTGCCCTTGCCCCAACCTCAGAGCAGCCTTATGTTTACACTAATCCCTGTTTCCCACTCTCACTGATGTCAGAGTTTCCATTTGTGGGATGGCAGGTTGTACCCAGGAAGTATAGCTTCTAATCATGGAGCAAAGGCCAGCTACCTAAGGCTAAGTAACTCACAGCAGCTAGGAAGTGGCAGAGTCTTGTGACTCCAATACTCGATGACCCCCAGGAGGCCTTCTAACTCTCGAAATTCTATGTGTAGATGATTCTTTCTTAAAAAGATAGTTTGATTTAATGGATAGCATGACAGATTTGGATCTGGATTCAAATCCTGCCTTAGCCAGTTATCAGCCATATTCCCACAGATTACTTGTTTAACCCATAGGTTTTAGGAAACTCTTTAAGCCTTATATCCTAACCTCCTTGAGTATGGATTATTTCATTAATTTTATGCTTCCCACTTCCTAGAACATAATGATAGGTGAGTTTCAATCTGCAAGGGCAGCTAGGTGGCACAGTGGATAGAGTACTGGGCAGGAAGGCTCATCTTTCTGAGTTTAAATCTGACCTTAAACATGTGTGACTCTGGGAACTTTTTTTTTTTTTTGAGGGCCATTGGGGTTAAGTAACTTGCCCAAGGTCACACGGCTAGGTTTTTTTGTTTTGTGTGTGGTAAGTGTCTGAAGCCGGAACCGAACTCAGGTCCTTCTGACTCCAGTGCCGACGCTCTATTCACTGCGCCACCTAGCCGCCCCGGGAACTTTTGATGAATGAAAAACTGAAGGTCTACAGAGCTGTCGTGCTGACTTCATTGTTATAGGCCTGTGAAACCTGGACAGTCTACCAGCGCCATGCCAGGAAACAGAATCAATTCCATCTGAATTGTCTCAGGAAGATTTAGAAGATCACCTGGCAGGATAAAGCACCAGACACTGAGGTCTTTACTTGAACTAAACTGCCAAGCATTCAACTCTGCTTCAGAGAGTTCAACTCCAATGGGCTGGCCACATTGTTCAAATGCAAAACATACACTTGTCAAAAAGACTTTTATACAGGGCAAGCATTCACATGGTGGTCAGAAGTGATACAAGGACACTCTCAAGGTCTCTCTCAAGAACTTTAGAATTGATTGTGTGACATGGGAGACACTGGCACAGGACTACTCAGCCTGGTGTGCCCCATGTTAGAGAAGGTGCTGTGCTCTGTGAGCAAAGCAGAATTGAAACAGCTTAAAGGAAACACAGGATACACAAATTTAGAGTATCCCCCTAAACGTTCACATGGACTATTTGTGCCTGACCTGTGGTAGGAGCATTCTGAGCTCATGTTTCTCTGCTCAGACAAATTGAAACTCGACTTTAGCATGGTGGGGTCATTTTGGTCCTCTTCGAGAACAAAGGACAACAACCAACCAACCAGGCCTGGGCAAGTCACTTAACCCTGTGTGCCTCTGTTTCCTCATCTATAAAATGATGTGGAGGAGGAAATGGCAAACCACTGCAGTATCTTTGCAAAGAAAACGCTAAATGGGGTCACCAAGAGTCAAAACCACTGTACAACATCAACACAACCTGCAGTGGTGTCCACCAGTGAAATCATAGTTGTATGATATATGCTACCGACAGACTAACACAGAGACTCCTATCAAGATCTGGCTAACCACTTATCAAAAATAATTCCTTAGGTATGATGAGTTTTACTGGAAGATTATTATGTACCAAGATAACAGCAATCCTAATAGAAGTCACTAAGCTTTACTAGACCTAAGCATGATTCCTAGATTGGATGCTATGACATTGTTCAATGAAGTTAAAAACTTTCCCAATATCTATACCCTCTCTCCACTCTTCCTGTCCCCCAACTCTTTACCACCATTAGTACTACTCATCAGCATCTTTTTGGTAGGGAACTGAATTTTGGGACATGGAAAAGCATGGGATTCGGTGGGCCAGAAGTTATTTTCATTTATCAACTCACTTTCAAGGGCACAGATGACAAATGGAAGGCCGAATCACTTTACTGTTACAAATAAAATATGCCTTAAAAGTTGATAGAGCACACACACACCCCCATTCTCCTCCTTGCTGGCCACTAATATATCAACTGTCACCAAGTGATAACAGCTTACAACCTCTAGCAACCAGATATTGATTTCTTCTGTAGTCAGCAGTAGCTAGCACACAAACACAAGCTATCCTAGTGTGTCTGGAAGCTTATATCAAAATAAATTAATACTATGCCTTCTGCAGGAACAATAAAAGCCTCTGATTTTAACAGGATCACACTTTCCCCCTACAACAGGAAAATATTAATTGAAATTTTATCAAACTGTTTACACTTAGGAATGATATTTTCCAAAGCCTGGTGGAATGTCATGATGTGGTTGGCTTTTGATCACCCATTGTATAGTTATTGAAGAGATAGTAAAACTCCAAGTTATCCATTCCTCCTCTACTCCTAATCTGGATTCTAGTCCCAACTCTGTATCTTTCTAAATATGTGACTTGGCCATGTAAACTCTCTGAGCCTCGTCAGTAAAGTGGTACTAACAATCTTGCCCTAGCTCTTGAAAGATAGCTGTGAAACTCAACTTCCCTAGGCTTGGCATGTCCTTCTGGTATCCTGCCCTGACCCACATTTCTAATTTTATTTACTTATGTTTTTTCTAAATTTTTTTTATTTAAACAAATGCTTTATTAACTCCTGTTTTACATCATTCTTTTCCGCCAGATTTTGAGTTACAATTTTTTCCCCTACCCACCCTCCCAGAATAGCAATCCCACAAGATATTGCTTCCTCCATCCTGCTCTCTCCCATATCTTCTCCCTTACCCCCTTCAACTTTTCCATTAGAGCAAGGTGAATCTCTGTGCCCCGATGCCTGTACATCTTATCTCCCAATTACATGCAAAAGAGTATAAATAATAGTATTTATATATATTTGAAACATTTAATTTTAAGAGCTCGAATTTCAGATCCATTCCCTTCCTCCCTTGTCACCCATTCCCTCTGGGAAGATAAGTAATTCAGTATGTGTTGTACATATATAGCTATGCAAAATATTACCGTAGTAGATATATTGTACTAGGATGCTTAAAATTCCCTCCCACCCATCCCACCCCCCACCTGGTCCATTCCCTACTTGATCCTGTCCCTCTTCTATAGTGGGTACCTCCAACCTCCCCTCCCCCCAAGAATGCCCTCCCATCCATCATCCCTCCTCTCATCCCCCTTGCCCCTATTCTGCTGCAGGGTGAGATATCACATTTAGTATGTATGTCATTCTCTCCCTGAACCAAATTCAGTGAGAATGTGGTTTTGCCTTTTTGCCTTCCTATTATTCCCCTCCTCTGCAGCCACTTCCCCTTGATTCTTCTACATGAGATAGTTTACCCTACCTTGTCTCTCCCCATCTCCTCTTGCCACTTTCCTCTCTCACCTCATAATTTCACCCCTTAGGTATCATCCCTTCCCAACACATTCAACCTATGCCCTCTATCCATGTATCACTGTAAACATATATACACACATTCACATATGTATTCATGTGACCAGATTCCCTTCTTCCATTATTTTCATATTGAGAAAAGTTTCATCAGTCACAGTTATTGTTTTTCCATATATGAATGTAAATAGTTCAACTTTGATAAGTTCCTTTTGATTTCTTTTCCCTGATTACCTTCTCAGGCATCTCTTGCTTCTTGTGTTGGGATGTCAAATTTTCTATTCAACTCTGGTTTTTTCCTCAAGAATGCTTGAAAGTCCTCTATTCCACTGAATGACCATATTTTCCCCTGAAACAAAATACTCAGTTTTGCTGGGTAGGTGACCCGTGAGTTCAGTCCCAGCTCTTTTGCCCTCTGGAATATCATATTCCATGCCCTTCCATCCCTCAGTGTAGAAGCTGCCAGGTCCTGTGATATTCTGATTGTGTTTCCACAATACTGAAATTGTTTCTTCCTGGCTGCTTGTAGTATTTTCTCCTTGATCTGGGGATTCTGGAACCTGGCTATAATATTCCTGGGAATTTTCTTTTTGGGATCTTTTTCAGGAGGTGATGGGTGGATTCTTTCAACCTTTATTTTGCCCTCTGGGTCTAAAATATCAGGGCAATTTTCCTTGAGAATTTCTTGAAGGGTGATTTCTAGGTTCTTTCTTTGATCATGGCTTTCAGGTAGTCCAATGAATTTTAAATTATCTCTCCTGGATCTATTTTCCAGGTCAGTGGTTTTCCCCATGAGATATTTCACATTGCCTTCTAATCTTTCGTTTGTTTGGATCTGCTTAACATCATCTTGATTTCTCATAAAGTCATTAGCTTCCATTTGCTCCAGTCTAACTCTGAAGGAATGAATCTCCTCAGTGAACTTTTGAGATTCTTTTTCCATCTGGCAAATTCGACTTTTTAAGGCATTCTTCTCCTCATTGCCCTTTTGGGCCTCCTTTGCCATTTGAGTTAGTCTATTTTTTAGGGTGTTATTTTCCTCAGTCAGGATGTTGACTCTCATTTCATACTTTTCTTGCATCCTTCTCATTTCTCTTCCCAATTTTTCCTCCACTTCTCTTATTTGATTTTTAAAGTCCTTCTTAAGGTCCTCTATGGCCTGTAACCTGCTCATATTTTCCTTTGGGGCTTTTGGAGCAGGATTTCTGACCTCACAGTCCTCTGACTGTTCCATGTTTCAATCCTCTTTGCCCCCAAAACAGGAGTCTAGGGGCGGCTAGGTGGCGCAGTGAGTAAGAACACCGGCCTCAGAGGTGGGATGACCCGGGATCAAAACCGGCCTCAGAAAATGAGCTCCCACACATAAATAATGACTAGCCGTGTAACCTTGAGCAAGTTACTTAACCCCAATTGCTTAAAAAAAATAGGAGTCTAATGTTTCATTTTTCTGTTCATTTTGTTTCCTTTGCCTTGGCATGTTGCCACTTAATTACTTGACTTTTGGGCTTGTTGCCACAGTAGTACTCTGCCACCAGACAGGGGAGATTCATCCCGAACGTGTGGGGGGGACAAATTCCGTTTCTGGCAAGCTGGAAACCCGCCCCACGACCTCCCCCCAAGACCACAATCCAGATCCAGGGAGGTTAAAGCAAGAGCGATTACCCGCCAAGACTGATTGCTGGATCTCCCTACAGTTCACAGGCCAGGGGCTGGAGCCACCACTGAAAACTGCACAATGGCGTGTCTCCTCAGTGGCTTCTAGTCCCCAGGGGAGGAAGCCAATGCGTTCCCCAAATACTGGTCCCAAAGTTCATAGGGTACTAACCATGCACTTTGTCCTAGGCATGTCTGTGTTGACCATTCTGGAATCGCCACAGCTGCTGGTGTTCTGGGGTCCCTCCAGCCAGCTGCTGGCCGGGCCGCCCTGGAGCTAAAACCGCAGCTCACGGGGGCCTGGGCTCAGCTCTCTGGGCTCAGCTCTCCTCGTATTGCCAGCATGCTACCGGCTCCCAGAGTGCTGTGCTGGCCCTTACTGCAGGGCTGCTGGGCTGTCCTCAGTGGGAGGTTAGCTTCTCTGTGTTGTTCTTTGGGTGCTGGGGCTCCAGAAGTTGTTCAGAGTCCCCTTTTATGTAGTTTGGAGGTAATCTGGGGGGAGAGAGCCTTGGAAGTGTTATTTCTACTCCACCATCTTGGCTCAGCCTCTTTCTAATTTTATTTCTTATTACTTCCCTACACACACACACACACACACACACACACACACACACACACACACACACAGTTCTGTTCAAACCCAATTGCTAACTGTTCCTCTCATATATATATATACCTTTGAACCAATGTTTCCCCACTTTGGGAACATACTCACTTCCACCCAGAATCCTTCACTCCATTCAAAGCATAGCTTGGGTCCCAATTCCTAGGCCATCCATTTAATTACTAGGGCTTACTTACATTTGGAATTATTTTGTATTATTTTGAAAATATTTTCTTTACTTACTTGTGCACATGCTACCTCCTGCCGGGTATCATGTAAGCTCCTTGAGGGCAATAACTGTTTTACTATGTCTTCATAGCCCCATTTTCTAGTGCAACACCTTACCCCATAGTACATACTTAATAGATACTTGTTGAATACAATTTAACTAATGAGATAGTATATGTGGAAGCACTTTGTAATGGATAAAGCACTTTCAAAGTTAAAATATGACAATAATTTTGCATATCTTCTTACACTGCTGAGTCCATCACTATGACCTCACACAAACCTCTAAATAGGGAGAAAAATCACTGGAAAGAAAAGCATAAAATACTTTGCAATACAAAGTACAAACGATGTTTGACTATGCTACTATTCTCAATTAGCACAGCAGTCTCTTCCTTTGTGCAAATAATCAAGAGTAGGCTGTATTTTGAATGTTCCATTTTGTATAAAGAGTAGAATATGCACTAAGCAAAGACCTGAAGGTGAGGCTTAAGCCCCAACTCTCAATTTTACAAGGAAGCTGTGGACAAATCCTCTCACATGACTTGAGCATCCTTGAATTCCTCTGAAAAAGTCAATCTGACACCCATTTTTTGATAGATCACATTCTACATGAGGCAGAGTTAGCATGTAGAAAGGATCTTCATATGAAAATGTCCTCATAAAATACAGTGCCGTCCTTTCTTCAGATGTCTCCCTAAAATATTGCCAAGGACCAGTATTTGTCATCACGTTTGGTTTAATTTCAGAATGCACCCCACAGGTGGTATGGCATGATAGCTACAAAGCACCAATGGTGTACCATATGGATATGGTGTAAGACATGCAAAAAGAATAAGAAATAATTGGGGCGGCTAGGTGGCACAGTGAGTAAAGCATCAGCCCTGGAGTCAGAAGGACCTGAGTTCGGATCTGGCCTCAGACACTTAACGCACACACAAATAAAAACCTAGCCGAGTGACCTCGGGCAAGTTACTTAACCCCAATTGCCCTCCAAAAAAAAAAGCATAAGAAATAATCCCTGCTTCAAAATAGCTAAATAATTTACATGAGAACAACCACTGAACAACACTAGAATCTGTACAAAGTAACATAAATATATAAGGGCGGAAATAAACCCGGGCAATTACTTCACTCCACTTAAAGTGACAAGACACTGCTCTCTGATACCTCAACGAGGTAGGAACACAGTTTGATCTTTTTGAACAAGGCCTGAACACTTCCAATGACTTAATCAACCAATCACAGTCTTTACACTAAATGCATCAAGTGCTTGGTCAAATTGAAAGCCATGGGTTTCGTTAGACTCCATTCCAACAGGAAATCTATTTAAATTGTGGCGAGGATTTGGTCATGCACTGTGGGGCTCCTATGAAACTAAGCAGATAGTTTTGCCTCAGACTTGACCCCCTGCAGCATTTAAACTGTTAATCAGCTTCACACACTAGCTGTGTGACTCTGGACAAGTCACTTAACTCTTTTTGCCTCAGTTTCCTCATCAGTATAATGAGCTGGAGAAGGAAATGGTAAAGCACTCCAGTATCTCTGCCACAAAAAACCCCAAATGGGGTCACAAAGCAATCATCCACTCTTTTTGAATACTTAGTCTTTCTTTGGCTCCTATAACTCGTCTCTTCTCCTGTTCACTTACCTGGATTGATGATTGAGCCTTTTTGGTCTCCTATTTTTGCTTCTTCATCTAATTCTACTTGAGAGGCAGCACATCATAATAGCACAAAAGGACTTGAGTTGAATTTCTGTCTCAGGAACTTCTCAGTTGTATGACTCTGGACAAGTCACTTAACTTCTCTGACCTCAGTTTCCTCATCTGTAAAATGAGGGAGTTGGATTTGATGGCTTCTAAGGGCTACTCTAGCCCTAAATCTATAATCCCTCTAAATGGGTGTGTCCTCAGACCTTCTTTCTCTGTACTTTCCCCCTCAGGGAAACTCAAAAGGCAATTATCACTTCTATGCAAATGAACTGCTATTATATTTCTCCAATTTCTATTTCTCTCCTGTGCTCTAAATCTATGTCTCCAAATGCCTGTTTGCACCTGGATGTCCCACCAGCACCTCAAACTTATTATATCCAAAACTGAATTCACCACCTTCCCACAACACCTTCCCCCACAATGTATCTACATCTGTCAAAGACACCAGCAGCTTACTGTCACCCAAGCTTAAACCATGTTATCATCTTTGATTCTTCTCTCCTCCCTCATGCCTATATCCAATCACTGCCAAGTCCTATGAATGGACTCTAGGTGCTCCATTTTTCTCACATCTTCTCCCTTCTTCCCATTCACACTTCCATTATCTTGGTTCAAGATTTCAGCACCTCTTTGTTTCTTTGTCTTCTCCCCCCCCCTTTTTTTTACAAAGGGATATTTATTTCTAAATAAAGCAACAAGAGACAACATTCATTTCTCCTCTCATACGTTGGTGCATAACCTCCAGGGGGTGGGAGGAAGGGGAGGCTCATACAGAGTAAGCTCAAAACTTAGTTCAGTTCCTACATAACCTTGGTCCCACCAAGTTCATATCCAGATTCATCGTAACTGTCAGATGAATCTGCATCTAAGCTACTGTGGGCCTGGGTCTTAAATGCTGCCTCTGATGGTCACTCCTTGCTTCTTGGTTCATTAATGCTATGCTGGCTACAAACCTGCAAACTCTGGAATTTTCACTCATTAAATCCTTAAGACCCAACTCAGGAATCAGTGCCTCTGTAACACCTGGGTTTGAGGTCCTGTTTTCTCACTTAGTTGCTGAGTAAACTTGAGTAAATCATTTAACCTCTGAGTCCATTTCCTCATCTGTTAAAAAAAATATAATAGTAGTAGTAGTAGTAGTAGTAGTAGTAGTAGTAGTAGTAGTAGTAGTAGTAGTAGTAGTAGTAGTAGTAGTGACATTTCTACTTTGTAACCACAAACACTTCTTATATTTTAGTTATTATTATTTTATAGGTAGAACAGAGAAGCCATGATTTACCCAAAGGCTTCCAGAGAAAGCAAGTGGTCTTGGACCCCAGCTTCACAAAACCTTTACATTATGATCTTTCTGTTACTTGGGACCACAACACAATCATTCAATGCTGACAAAGGGAAGAGCATTCGGGAAAACATTTTCAGCCTCATTCGAACTTTCCTCAGTAGCTTACCTGTTACCCTGGGACTGTTGCATGTTTCACCAGCCTAGGAGAACCTAAATTGAGTCCCTGAAACCCGAGGCAACCCAGGGACATAGTTATATTTAAATCATTATTCCCAATCAAGAGTCCAGGCACAGATTCAGCTAGTTTGTTTTAATGGGGCAATTTATAGAAATGCTAACAACTTAGACCTAATCCTAGAGCTAATGGATAACTAAAGTTGTTGATTAAATAGTAAATTGTATATAGCAGAGAGATTGAAAAAACAAACTGAAATTTCCTTCTTAGAATATAAACCCCTTGAGAACAGTGATTGCCTTGTTATTGCCTTGTTATTATTTTTCTCTTTGTGGACCCCACAGAACCTAGCATGGGGCTTTCCACATAGTACCCATTCAGTAAATGTCTGTGGGAAGGAAGGAAGGGGAGGAAGGGGAGGAAGAGGGGAAGGGGAAGGGGAAGGGAAGGACTACTGTGGTATCTATTGCCAACAGCACCAAACCTGCTATTTGTAGTCAGGTTTTGAACCATATGTAGGATATAATTATAACTGTATATTTTATGGGAATGTTTAGAATGTCTCCTCTGCAAAAGAGAACACCAAAGATTCAGCTGTAATTCCAGCTGTGTCAGAGATCCACAGATTCAATTAGATATTGAGAATCCAAACAAGTTGTTTGTGGTGGGAAGTAAAGAACTCTATGACTCCAGCCAATGAGGTCTATGATGCCAACAAGGTTTAGACCCTCTACCTGTGATATAATACATTGTCCAAGGGTTTCTTAATGGGTTCTGCTACCAACCATACTTATCAACACAGAGAAATATTTTAAAAACCAGTTTATTATATGCTCAGAGTATAGACCCATGATATAAAAAAAAAAAAACAATGGACCTTCAGCAGTCATTTCAACAACTTGATATAGTCTTAGTTACATAATCAGGGGACATACAATAGGATTTTACAAAAGGCAGAAGTGGAAAGTAAAGATTTGCACATCAAAGAGCAGATAGCAGAAGGGAAAGATCTCTATCAGGTAAAATAATAAACTGGTCAATAAATACTGGGGATATAGCTGGAATTTGCAGACCATTAAAACTGAAGATCCTAGTTTAAAGACAACCTCAGGCACTTCTAGCTGAGTGAACCTGGACAAGTCACTTAACCTCTATTTGCTTCAGTGTCCTCAACTGTGATAACACCTACCTCCCAGGCTTGCTGTGGGGATTAAATGAGATAACTCAGCACAGTGCCTGGCAAACAGCAAGCACTATATAAATGTTAGCTCTTATTATGACTTGACATTCTCATTTTAAGTAGATAAGGGAAACAGAACTGAGCCAAAAATAATTTTATCACTAACCAGTTAATCATCTGAGCTAAAGTTTGAATTTAATTAATTTAATCATCTGGGGTTAAATTCTGCAGATCCTGGCTAATCATGTGACTTTCTGTCATAAGCAAGTAGCAGCAATAAAGGCAAGCCAGAAAAATCCCCATGACACTCAAGCAACTCAGGTTTGAATCTGAATTCTACTACCTATACCTGTGTGACCTTGGGGAAGTCATTTACCCTTTATGTGCTTCATTTTTCTCATCTGTAAAATAAAGGGGATGGACAAATAAGAGTTGTCAAAGTAACTTCTGAGCCCACCAGAATCAAATTAAAATGTAATTTAGAAGTGTTTGACAAAATAAATAAAAATACAATACAACATAGATAATGTTAATTTAGGATTTTCTAAATTTACTTTGCAACAGGCAGGGATTCACTTCTATTTGAGTTTGACATCATTGGATTAGATGACCTCTAATTTCCTTTCCAATTCTATATATTTGAGTTGCGATTACAGAACTGTATGTCAATGACTGTGAACCACCAATGCCAAAGTAAGTACAGATCGGAAAGGATCCATTATATCAAATCTTGTAACTTCCATTATGAGGTAAAGGGAACTTGGCCAAAAGTGTGCTTTAAGCTAAGGAGTTTGGAAGGCAATGAGGAATATGGCAGAGCCAAGGAAAAAGAACAGGTTTAAGTGGGGTGAAAAGCACTGACAAAGTACATGGAGGAGTGAAGAAGTGAGCAACAGACAAAAGCAAGAAGACTGCCTTAGCTGAACAGAGAATTCAGTGCTTTTGGACAAATATCAGTTGTCATTGGATGGGGCAGAGACAGGGGAATAGCCTTGGATGGATAGAAAGACGTTGAAGCCAAGTAATGGAATTGGCCTTTGACAGGGACAGCAAATGTTTCATTTCCCTATCCTTTGCTTTTTTTTTATTCTTATACAAACAGATGAAGTTCTGACTGGAGACAGCCATGGGGCTCTTAATCTTTTTGATATCATGGGTCCCTTTGGCAGTCTAGAGTTCAGAATCATGTTTTTAAATGCATAAATTAAAATACATAGGATCATAAAGGAAAACAATAATTAAAATACAGTTCTAAAATATTTTTTAATAAGTTCATGGACCCAGGTTAAGAATCCCAGTTCTACAAATCTGGAATTCAAAGTTTTAAAATCAAATGTGTAAATATATATATATGTGTGTGTGTGTATATTTTTATTAATATTATTTTACATGTAAATGGGAATTAAGATATACAGGCACTGGGGCATAGAGATCCACAGTGCCCTACTGGAAAGTCAGAGGGGGTATGGGAGAAAATATGGGAGAGAGCAGATTGGAGGACGGGATATCCAGTGAGATTGCTATTTTGGGATGATGGGTAGGGGAAAAGCAGGGAAAAAATTCATAACTCAAAATCTTATGGAAATAGATGATGTAAACTAGAAGTTAATAAAGCATTTGATAAAAATAAAATAAAATATTGCATTTAGTTCCTAAGGAAAATAAAAAAGATTACCAGTTCTAAGGGCAGCTAGGTGGTACAGGGAATAGAGCACCAGCCCTGGTGTTAGGAAGACCTCAGTTCAAAACCAACCTCAGACACTTAACACTTATTAGCCATGTGACATTGGACAAGTCACTTAACCCCAATTGCTCTCCCCTCTCCCCTCCAAAAAGGGAAAAAAAGAATCCCAGTTCTAAGAGGAGTTCCTGGGAATGGACAATTCCATAGCATTAAAGGTCCCTATGTAGAGAGTTGCATAGAAAGTGTTACAGGAAGAACTAAAAGAATCAGCTTCATCTCCTTCTTCTCCTCCTCCTTCTCCTCTCTGCAATATGCCTCTAGTGAGTTTACCAACAAAAACCTTTCTTTCTGCATGGAAGAACAAGGCAGTTCCCAAACAAACAAACAAAAAAGTAAAAGGTAGTTCAAAGCTAGGCCCCTTTCCATTAAAGCCTGTCAGCTGGGAAAGGAAGATGAAAGTGGTTTCAATGATGAATGCAAAAGCTATTTGGGCTTAACAGTTTCCTAAGGATTAGAAGAATAATGGACAAGATTACTAAAACCATTCATATCAGAAATGTGTGCAATTATTTCATAGCCCTATAGAGAGGCCAAGTGGAAAGAGTGTTGGGTGGGAGGTAAGAAGACCTACATTCAAATCCTGCCCCTCACACTTGTTGGCTGTGTGATACTGGGCAAATTACATTACCTCTCTGAGTCAAAGGTGAATCTCTAAGATTTTTTAAGGGTGGAGGGAGTTCCCACCTGCAGACTAGTCCCAGATCATTCCCAGATTACAACTACAACTGACCTTCTTGATTAGGCAACTCTGAGCTATAATTGAGACCATTCTAACTTTTTGAAATCCAGCACACCCAAAATGGAAAGGTTATGCTAGAAAAGAGGAACAGGAATGGAGTGAAAATTTTAGGCTTGCATGTTAAAATGCAAGAAACAAAAGTCATTAACTAGTGGTAATGCCACTGAACTAGGGCGTGTTCATGAATGAAAACACTCATCGAAAATCATTCATTTTTCACCCATGTAGTAAAAAACAAGTATGGAATATGGTATTAACCACTGGCATTGGAATATTATTATTGAAAAGACTCAACCAGTGTCACAGAGGTAGTTAGTAGAAAGTATATACAAAGTGTTAAATGCTTGGCTGAATCACATTTGTATACAAACAGTTATAATCCCTGCTCTCTAAGTCACGTGTCCTTATGTGCAGTACTACCACAAGCAGAATCAGTATAAAGGCTGGGATCAAAATCATAAAATTATAGCATATCAATCTGTCATTGGGTAAGTGTCTGCTATATGCAAGGCGCAATGCTAAGCATTGGGAATAAAAAAGAAGGCAAAAGACAGACCCTGACCTCGAGGAGTTTACAATCTAATAAGGGAGATATATACTAAACAATCTATAGACAAGAAAAACAGGAAATACTTAAAAGAGTGATGCCATGTAGACAAGGGACTCGTGGGTCATGGGGTAGTCTATGCAGTGGAATCAGAGCATCTGGCTTCAAATCATTGGTCTTTTTATTACCTGGATGACTTTGGATAAATAATTTCAATTCTCTAGGTCTCCATTTCCTCATCCATAAAATGAGGGAACTGAATCTCTCCAATCCCTTTCAGCTCTAAATCATTTAAATAATACAATGTCAAACTGAAACGTGAATCCTGACTCCTTTCATGCTATCCCCAGAAAAAAAGATCAACTGCTGGTACAGTTGTTCTCTTTTTCTGGGATTATTTTTGCTAAATGCCTTTTTTTAGCCATTACCAAAACCTTGAAGATAAAGGTTGGGTTGTTGGGTTTTTTTTAATTTTGGAAACGTAATAATTTTTGGACTTCTATAAAATGTCATTAAAGTATACATACATAGGGCTAGAAGTTGGGGCAGTTAGGTGACACAGTGAATAGAGCACTGACCCTGGAGATAGGAAGACCTAAGTTCAAATTTGGCCTCAGATACTTGACACACTAGCTGTGTGACTGTGGGCAAGTCACTTAACCCCAATTGCCCTGCCTCCAAAAACAAAACAAAACTTAAACATAGGGTTAGAAGTAGAAAAGTTATCTAATGACCTCCATTCACCAAATGTACCCAACATGGAAAAGTGAACTGAGTTTAATTTAAAGTGTATATCTGAATAAAATTCATTTTAACTAAAATGCGTATTAGCAATCCTCTGACATCTTAGATATCTTCAAGTTAGAAGGGAGATGACAATGGAAGAGTTCTTAGTTGTCTTTGTTTATATTCTATACCTCTGTCCTTTCCTGTTTACAGCTCTGATTTTTTCTACCTTGCCATATTGTTTGTTTTCAGAGCCCCTAGGATCAGGAAAACAAAATCACAGGGAGTTTATCTTCCAAAGGACCAACATGTGGCAATAGGAGAGTATTAAGGTAGACACATTTTTCTGCCCCTAAAGGAAAAAAAAACAGCCAATTTAAAACCTGAATCTTTAAAACATTCCCAGGAAGTGATTGATAATAGCTAGCATTTATATAGTGCATAAGGTTTGAAAAATACTTCACAAATTCTATTTCACTTTTTCTTTGCAACAATCCTGGAAGGTAAATGCTATTATTATCTCCTTTTTACAAATAAGGAAAATGAGATAGAGGTTAAGAGAGTTACCCTGGGTCAAATAGCTACTAAGTGTCAGAGGCAGGATTTAAATGAAAGTCTTCTTATCTCTAGGTATAGTCTTCAATCCATAGTACTACCTAGTTGTTTAAAGACCACTGCTGGAAATTCTACAAAATAGTTCATTCCATTTTTGGACAAGTTTAAGTATTAAGAAGTTTCCATGGTGGGGGAAAGGGGGTGGAGCCAAGATGGTATAGTAGAAGCAGGAAATCTCCCTGCTCTCCCTGCATAACTACCTAAAATACCTACAAAAAATTACTCTAAACAAACTTTAGGGCTACAGAACGCACAAAGTGACAGAGAGAAACAAATCTCCCACTGAAAGTAGCCCAGAAGGTGGACAGGAAGGGTCCATTGCAGCACACTGGGAGCAGAACCCAGCCCTTTGTGAGCCTGTGGTTTTAGCCACAGCCAGCCCTGATTAGGTACAGCTGGAGAGACTTCTGGACAGGGGAATCACCAACAGGTATGATGCTTTCCAGAATTATCAATCCATAAATGCCAAGGACAAAGTGAGAGGTCAGAGAACTATGGGAACAGTGGGTCAAGGAGCGTGGTCCAGTCTCTGTGTCCCAGAAGGAGAAGCAGCTGAGGTGTGGTGGCTGTGGAGTCCCCACCACATGGCTACTACAGAACTCCTGGCCTGCAGATTGTAGAGGGACCAAGCAACCATTCTGAAGGGTAATTGTTCTTGCTTTAACCTACTTTGATCTGGAGTGCTGTCTAGTGTAGAGGTCCTGGGGTGTGTGACCAGGTGCCAGAGCCTTTGGAGGCTTCATAGAGGGCACCCAACTAATAGCTCCAGCAGCTGAGAAAACCCCAGAGATTTAGGACAAAGCTTTCTTCTATGGAAGCAGAGTTCTACTGTGGCGAAAAGCTCAAAAGTCAAGTAATTGAGTGACAACATGAGCAAATAAGGGAAGCAAAGGAAGCACAGCAGTCTGACTTTGGATTCCTTTTTTGGGGACAAAAAGGATCAAAACGTGGAACAGGAGGAAGACTACAAAGTCAGAACTCCTGCACCAAAAGCTTCCCAGAAAAATATGAATTGGTTACAGGTCATAGAGGAGCTTAAGAAGGATTTTGAAAACCAAATAAGAAAAGTGGAGGAAAAATTGGGAAGAGAAATGAGAATGAAGGAAGAAAATTATGAAATAAGAGTCAACAACCTGACTGAAGAAAATAAACACCTTAAAAATAGACTAACTCAAATGGCAAAAGAGGCTCAAAAAGGCAATGAGATGAATGCCTTAAAAAGTTGAATTGGCCAGATGGAAAAAGAATCACAAAAGCTCACTGAAGAGAATCATTCCTTCAGAATTAGATTGGAGCAAATGGAAGCTAGTGACTTTATGAGAAATCAAGATACATTAAACAGATCCAAAAAAATGAAAAAATAGAAGGCAATGTGAAATATCTCATTGGAAAAACCACTGACATGGAAAATAGATCAAGGAGAGATAATTGAAAAAATATTGGACTACCCGAAAGCCATGATCAAAAAAAGAGCCTAGAGACCATCCTCCAAGAAATTTTGAAGGAAAATTGCCCTGATGTTTTAGAACCAGAGGAAAAAATAGAAATTGAAAGAATTCACCAATTACCTCTTTAAAAAGATCCCCCCCGGGGGGGGCGGAGCCAAGATGGCAGAGTAGAAACAGCGAGTCCAAGCCTCTCTGCCCCCAGATTCTCCACAAACTATGTAAAAAAGGACTCTGAAAAACTTCTGGAGCCCCAGCACCCACAGAACGACACAGAGAAGCTAACCTCCCGCTGAGGACAGCCCAGCACCCTGCAGGAAGGACCAGCGCAGTGGTCTGGGAGCCGGCAGCGCGCAGAGCGCAGGAGCCGAGCCGAGCCCAGGTCCACGTGAGCCGAGGTTTTAGCCCCAGGGCGGCAGGGCCAGCAGCCGGCTGGAGGAACCCCAGAACACCAGGAACTGTGGAGACGCCAGAATTATCAACATAGACTTGCCTAGGACAAAGTAAGAGGTTAGTGTCCTATGGACTTTGGGACCTGTATTTGGGGGAATGCGTCAGCTCCCTCCCCTGGGGGCTAGAAGCCGCTGAGGAGACACGCCATTGTGTAGTTTTCATAGGCATTTCCGGCTCCCAGCCTACAAATCGTGGGGAGATCCAGTGATCAGTCTTGGGGGGTAATCGCTCTTGCTTTAACCTCCCTGGATCTGGATTGTGATCTAGGGTGGAAGTCGTGGGTGGGTTTACAGCTTGCCAGAAACGGAAGTTGCCCCCACACGTTCGGGACGAAAATTCCTCTATCTGGCCTTAAAGCCATAGTGTGGCAACAAGCCCAAAAGTCAAGTAATTAAGTGGCAACATGCCAAGGCAAAGGAAACAGAAAAATGCAACCCTAGACTCCTATTTTGGGGGCATAGAGCGGGAAAAGGACTGTGAGGTCAAAAGTCCTGCTCCAAAAGCCCCAGGGGAAAACATGAGTGGGTTGCAGGCCATAGAGGACCTTAAGAAGGACTTTAAAAATCAAATAAGAGAAGTGGAGGAAAAATTGGAAAGAGAAATGAGAAGGATGCAGGAAAAGTATGAAATGAGGGTCAACAGCCTGACTGAGGAAAACAACACCTTAAAAAATAGACTAGCTCAAATGGAAAAGGAGGCCCAAAAGGGCAATGAGGAGAAGAATGCCTTAAAAAGTCGAATTTGCCAGATGGAAAAAGAATCTCAAAAGTTCACTGAGGAGATTCATTCCTTCAGAGTTAGACTGAGCAAATGGAAGCTAATGACTTTATGAGAAATCAAGATGCTGTTAAGCAGATCCAAACAAATGAAAGATTAGAAGGCAATGTGAAATATCTCATGGGAAAAACCACTGACCTGGAAAATAGATCCAGGAGAGACAATTTAAAATTATTGGACTACCTGAAAGCCATGATCAAAGAAAGAACCTAGAAATCACCCTTCAAGAAATTCTCAAGGAAAATTGCCCTGATGTTTTAGATCCAGAGGGCAAAATAGAGGTTGAAAGAATCCACAGATCACCTCCTGAAAAAGATCCCAAAAAGAAAACTCCCAGGAATATTATAGCCAGGTTCCAGAATCCCCAGATCAAGGAGAAAATACTACAAGCAGCCAGGAAGAAACAATTTCAATATTGTGGAAACACAATCAGAATAGCCCAGGACCTGGCAGCTTCTACACTGAGGATCGAAGGGCATGGAATATGATATTCCAGAGGGCAAAAGAACTGGGAATGAACCCAAGGGTCACCTACCCAGCAAAACTGAGTATTTTGTTTCAGGGGAAATATGGTCATTCAGTGGAATAGAGGACTTTCAAGCATTCTTGAGGAAAAAACCAGAGTTGAATAGAAAATTTGACATCCAGACACAAGAAGCAAGAGATGCCTGAGAAGGTAATCAGGGAAAAGAAATCAAAAGAACTTATCAAAGTTGAACTATTTACATTCCTATATGGAAAAGCAATAACTGTGACTGATGATATCTTTCTCACTATGAAAATAATGGAAGAAGGGGGTGTGGTCATATGAATACATATGTGAATGTGTGTGTATATGGTTAGTTATATATGGATAGAGGGCATAGGTTGAATTTGTTGGGAAGGGAGAGTACTCAAGGGATGAAATTATGAGGTGAGAGAGGAAAGTGGCAAGAGGAGATGGGGAGAGACATGGTAGGGTAAACTATCTCATGTAGGGAAGTGGGTGCAAAGGAGGGGGAGAATAAGGAAGGCTAAAAAGGCAAAACCACATTCACATTGAATTTGGTTCAGGGAGAAAATGACATACATACTAAATGGGATATCTCAACCTGCAGCAGGATAGGGGGAAGGGAGATGAGAGGAGGGATGATGGATGGGAGGGCATCCTTGGGGTGAGGGGAGGCTGGAAGTACCCACTATAGAAGAGGGACAGGATCATGTAGGGAATGGACCAGGTGGGGGGTGGGATGAGTGGGAGGGAATTATAAGCAGCCTTGTACAATATATCTACTATGATAATGTTTTGCATAGCTAGACATGTACAACATATACTGAATTACTTATCTCCCAAGAAGGAATGGGTGACAAGGGAGGAAGGAAATGGATCTGAAATTCGAGGTCGTAACATTAAATGTTTCAAATATATATAAATACTATTATTAATACTCTTTTGCTTGTAATAGGGAGATAAGATGTGCAGGCATTGGGACACAAAGATTCATCTTCCTCTAATGGAAAAGTCGATGGGGGTATGGGAGAAGGTATGGGAGAGAGCAGATTGGAGGAAGCGATATCTTGTGGGACTGCTATTCTGGGAGGTTGGGTAGGGGAATAATGGGGGGAAAATGATTGTAACTCAAAATCTGGCGGAAATGAATGATGTAAAACAGAAGTTAATAAAGTATTTGTTTAAAAAAAAAAAAAAGATCCCCCCCCCAAAAAAAAAAACTACTAATAATATTATAGCCAGGTTCCAGAGTTCACAAATCAACAAGAAAATATTACAAGCAGCCAAGAAGAAACAATTTGAATATTGTGGAAACACAATCAGTATAACACAGGATTTGGCAGCTTCTACCCTGAGGGATCAAAGGGCTTGGAATAGGATATTCCAGAGGTCAAAAGATATGGGGTTAAAACTAAGAATCACCTACCCAGCAAAGCTGAGTATCATGTTTTAGGGGAAAATATGGTCGTTCAATAAAATAGAGGACTTTCAAGCATTCTTGATGAAAAAATCAGAGTTGAATAGAAAATCTGACATTCAGATATAAGAAGCAAAAGAAGCATGAGAAGGTAAACAGGGAAAAGAAATCATAAGGAAATTATCAAAGTCTATTTACATTCCTATATGGAAAAAATGATCACTGTAACTTATGAAACTTTTCTCAGCATGAGAATAGTTGAAGGGAATATAAATGTATGTATGTATGTGTATATATATGTATATGTGTGTATATATGCATACATATGTCTATATAGGAGGGTATATGGGTGTATGAATACATATGTGAATATGTGTATGTATGTGTACAGGGATACAATCATAGAAGGCACAGAACAAGTTGAATAGGAAAGGATGATACTTAAAAGGTGAAATTGAGAGGTGAGAAAGGAATATAATAAGAGGAGAGGGGGAGAGAAAGAATGGGGTAAACTATCTCATATAGAAGAGGCAAGGAAAAATGGTTACAATGGAGGGGAAGAACAGGGAGGCAAAAGGGAATGGGTCAACATTACTCTCACTGAATTTTCCTTAGGGAGGGAATGACATAAACACTAAATAGGGTATCTCACACTACAGGAGAGTAGGGGGAAGAGAATGGGGATGATGGAGAGGAGGGCAGGTTGGGAGGGAGGAAAGTTTGAAGCACACTTTTTTAAAATAATAGTATTTATATATACTTGAAACATTTACTTTTAAAACTTCAAATTCCAGATCCATTCCTTTCCTCCCTTGTCACTCATTCCCTCTGGGAAGATAAGTAATTCAGTATGTGTTGTACATGTATAGCTTTGCAAAACATTACCATAGTAGATATATTGTGAAAGACTGCTTATATTTCCCTCCCACCCATCCCACCCCCCACCTGGTCCATTCCCTACTTTGATCCTGTCCCTCTTCAAAAGTGGGTACCTCCAACTTCCCCTCCCCCCAGAATGCACTCCCCTCCATCATCACCCCTCTTGTCCCCCTTCTCCCTACTCTCCTGCAGGGTGACATATCCCATTTTGTATGTATGCCATTCTCTCCCTGAGCCAAATTCAATGAGAATATGGTTTTGCCTTTTTGCCTTCCTGTTCTTCCCCTCCCCTGCAACCACTTCCCCTTGCCTCTTCTACATGAGATAGTTTACCCCACCCTGTCTCTCCCCATCTCCTCTTGCTACATTCCTCTCTCACCTCTTAACGTCACCCCTTAAGTATCATCCCTTCCCACCAAATTCAACCTGTGCCCTCTATCCATGTATACCTGTGAACATATATACACCCATTCACATATGCATTCATATGCCCATATACCCTTCTTCAATTATTTTCATACTAAGAAAGGTTTTATCAGTCACAGTTATTGTTTTTCCATGTAGGAATGTAAATAATTCAACTTTGATAAGTTCCTTTTGATTTCTTTTCCCTGATTGCCTTCTCAAGCATCGCTTGCTTCTTGTGTCTGAATGTCAAATTTGCTATTCAATTCTGATTTTTTCCTCAGGAAAGCTTGAAAGTCCTCTATTCCACTGAATGACCATATTTTCCCCTGAAACAAAATACTCAGTTTTGCTGGGTATATGATTCTTGGTTTTAATCCCAGGTCCTTTGCCCTGCATAACATCATATTCCATGCCCTTCAATCCCTCAGTGTAGAAGCTGCCAGGTCCTGGGCTATTCTGATTGTGTTTCCACAATATTGAAATTGTTTCTTCCTGGCTATAATATTCCTAGGAGTTTTCTTTTTGAGATCTTTTCAGGAGGTGATTGGTGGATTCTTTCAACCTCCATTTCCCCCTCTGGGTCTAAAACATCAGGGCAATTTTCCTTGAGAATTTCTTGAAGGATGATTTCTAGGTTCTTTCTTTGATCATGGCTTCCAGGTAGTCCAATAGTTTTTAAATTGTCTCTCCTGGATCTATTTTCCAGGTCAGTGTTTTTTCCCATCAGATATTTCACATTGCCTTCTATTCTTTCATTTGTTTGGATCTGTTTAACAGCATCTTGATTTCTTATAAAATCACTAGCTTCCATTTGCTCCAGTCTAACTCTGAAGGAATGAATCTCCTCAGTGAGCTTTTGAGATTCTTTTTCCATCTGGCAAATTCAACTTTTTAAGGCATTCATCTCATTGCCTTTTTGAGCCTCTTTTGCCATTTAAGTCAATTTTTAAGATGCTATTTTCTTCAGTCAGGTTGTTGACTCTCAGTTCATAATTTTCTTCCTTCATTCTCATTTCTCTTCCCAATTTTTCCTCCACTTCTCTTATTTGGTTTTTAAAATCCTTCTGAAGGTCCTCTATGGCCTGTAACCCACTCATATTTTCATTTGGGGATTTTGGTACAGGATTTCTGACCTCACAGTTCTCCTCCTGTTCCATGCTTTGATCCTCTTTGCCACCCAAATAGGAGTCTAATGTTGAATTTTTCTGTTTATTTTGTTTCCTTTGCCTAGGCATGTTGCCACTTAATTACTTGACTTTTGGGCTTGTAGCCACAGTAGTACTCTGCCCCCAGACAGGGGAACTTCTGTCCCAAATGTTGGGGTCTTCTCCACTTCTGGAGGTATTAGTTGGGTGGCCTCTGTGAAGCCTCCACACGCTCTGGCAAGCTGGACATACACCCCAAGACCTCCACCCCAGACCACAATCCAGATCCAGGGAAGTTAAAGCAAGAGCGATTAACCCCCAGACTGATCACTAGATCCCTCTACAGTTCACAGGCCAGGAGCTGAAGCTGCAACTGAAGCTACAAAATGGCGGCTGTGCCTTGTCTCCTCAGCTGCTTCTCGCCCCCGGGGGAAGAAACAGACGTGTTCCCAAATACTGGTCCCAAAGTCCATAGGCCACTAACCTCTCACTTTGTCATAGGCATATCTGTGTTGATAATTCTGGAATCACCACAGCTGCTGGTGTTTTGGGGTCCCTCCAGCAGGCTGCTGGCCCAGCCACCCTGGGGCTAAAACCGCAACTCACGTGGGCCGGGGCTCGACTAGAAGCACACTTTTGAAATGGGGCAGGGTCAAAGTAGAGAATAGAACAAGTGGGGATGAGATAAGATGGAGGGAAATATAGTCAATCTTTCACAATATATCCACTATGGAAATGTTTTGCATAGATACACATGTACGACCTATATGGATCCCAGTTTGGTGTGATAAACTTTTCCCGTCGGGCTGCCAGGTTGCCTTCAGCGGGAGATTTATTTCTCTCTGTCACTTTGTGGGTTCTGAAGCTGTACAATTTGTTTAGAGTTATATTTTACAGGTATTGGAGGTGTTTGGAGCAGAAGCCACACAAAGTTCCTGTTTTTATTTCGCCATCTTTGCTCTACCCTACCTAAGGGTTTTTTTTTTCCTTCCTCTGACAACTCAACCAAAGTTTTAGAGGAATGCGTAGACAATGGGAAAATCAGTAGTTATGGAGTCAAAGCTTATAAATCCCCCTTCCAGTTTGACCAGAATTTCTCCAAGTGAACCTGGCCCATTCCTTTACTATTCTGACTTCCTCTCCCCATCTGGAAAATGAGATGATTCTCTTTTCTCTCCTTTTCTTTCATAGAGATTGACATTGTTTAGAGTATCTACAAGAAATATATTCCTTCTACACAAAATGTTATTATTATGACAGATGCAATGAAACTCATCTTCTCATGTAGGTATTTTATTTCCCTACTTGTGCCCTTTAGATTGGAATTGTCTGATTTTCAAATGTACAGATCAGCAGTCAGATCTCCCTACCCCTTCAGGGGTGTGGATTCTGTGGCTTATTCAGGGGTAAAGAATCCATCTCCTCCCCTGATTCACTGCCCTTCATTATTCCTCCCTGATACCAGAGCAAAAGGTGAATTGTCTCCCCTCCACCTTCTTGGGAGATAAGTGCCCTGGGGACCTGGAAGGAGAGAAACAAGCTAAATGAGTTACAGTTCATCAGCTTAGAACATTTTATACTTGTCCACTCTCTGCCTCAAGTCATGGGAATTTCATGAGGCAAGACAAATCATCCTTCTTTGGTACTACCTACTCTAACCTACCATTGACCTAGGACTCTTTGAAAAATGGGCATTTGGAGAGTTCAAACTGAGAGAAAAAAGAAATAGCATGAGGGTGTCTATACATCATCTTTATTTGAGAAGTAAGAAAGAAAAATCATTTCTCCAAGGGCCTAAGTGTAAAAGATGAAAGGATAATTTCAGGCCTTCCTGAAAAGGTGTGGGATAGTATCTCTCATCTAACCGTCCCTGCCTTAGGTATTCACCGCTGACCAGGATCACTAGCTACATATAGGTGAGTCTCCCCCACGCACCCTCCCACCCCTCACCCCTTAGCCCCTATGCATAGTACAGAGGAAGATAAGTTTGTTTTAACAATTTTCTAACCCCTTCTAAATCTGTGTGTTTCAAATAGGTTGATTACTATGCAGAAAAAATAGCATTTCTGTCACCAGAACAAAACAAAATGCTTTTAAAAGCTCATTAAGAAGGCTCCAGAGACTTCGGGGGTATCAAATGGCTCCTTGCAATCAATATTTTGATGCTCTGAGTGTGAATGAATCAAAACCATGAAGATTACATTCCCACTAATTTATAGACAATTTATTAAGGAGAGAAATACTGGAGTGTGGGAAGGAAGACAGGGTAGGGGTGAGGGTTAGAAGAACTGAAGAAAGTCTAGGGATGAGACTAATAGAAGTCTAGTTAAACTATTTGGAAATATACAAAGAATATGATCCTCCAGTTCCATGATGTAATTGAAGATCTGGTTTCTGAGGGAATGGATAGCTGAGGAACTTTTATCTTTGCTTTCTTACATGACAGTCCCATCTCCACATGGCTAGGTAGTACAGTGGATAGTGCCAAGCCTGAAGTCAGGAAGACCTGAATTTAAATATGATCTCAGACACTTACTAGGTTATGTGACCTTCGGCAAGTCACTTAACCACATTTGTCTCAGTTTCCTCATGTGTAAAATGAGATGGAGAAGGAAATGCCAAACTACTCCTAGAATCTTTGCCAAGAAAATCTCAAAGGGTCATGAAGAGTCAGATTGAAAAAAAATTGAGTGAACAACAATATCTCCACATGCGGTTCCACAAAATACTACAGGAGGCCCACAGGATAAAAAACACCATGAAAAAGAAATAGAGGTGCTAGAAAATTCATGAGAAAAGGCTGCCTGAACTCAGCTTGGGAAGTCTGCCACACTGAAAGGGTATTGGGATGGGAAAAGTTAAATATGGAACCAAAACTTCCATTGTCTCCAGTGTCACGATGGTATCAGGGCAACAGTGAAATGGGAGTGATCAGGAAAGGATGGTGCCAATGATCCAGATAAACAGGAAGGGTCAGGCAGCTGTCCAGGTCTAAGCAGGCACAAGAACAAGTTAAGAAAGGTTGGTGGGAGGTAGAAAGGAAATGATCATTTATTAAGTACCTATTGTGAGCCGAAAATTGTGCTAAGGCAAGGATGACTAAGATAGAGGTTTAGGTAGTCAGTAGTGAAGCAGGAAAGCCTTGAATTCAACTCAATGAGCATTCATTAAACTCACTATACCTGGGTCAGAGAATACGGCATAGTCTCTATAGAGAAACCTTGAGATCAGGATTCCTTGGGTTCAAGTCTGGTCTTTTAAACATAATGGCAAAGTAAATCTGGACAAGACATTTGCAATTTTCTTGGCAAAGATACTGGAGTGGTTTGCCATTTCCTTCTCTAGCTCTTTTTACAGATAAGGAAATAGAGGTTAAGTGACTTGCCCAGGGTCACACAGCCAGTAAGTGTCTGAGGCCAGATTTGAACACAGGCTTCGTGCCCTTTCCACTGAGTCACCTAGCTTCCTCTGTCACATAGTAGGCTTTTTACCAATGCTTGTTAATGACCTTCTGTCTGTTGCTAGATACAGGCAGCCCTGGGCCCATAGGTATTAAACAGAACCAAAGAAAGACTAAGGCCTGTTGGTATACTCTACCATGACAAAAGTAAATTCAGAGGCACTAGGATAATTTCCTAGCCAGCTTGCAATATTTTCTACAAAATGGGGGAGCTGGGACTGGGAAAGGAATAGCCCTGAAGATGGGTACTGTGCCAAATGAACTAACGTTCATGCTTAAAAGACTTGTCTACACCAAGGACATTCCATGTAACAGTTACACACAAACTGGGAAGTCAGTCCCTATGATCTTCCACTATATGTTTTGTCAGGTTAAATGTCTTACATTGGGACCCAGAGCCATAAGGGAAAATTCTGTTATTTTGCTTTGTTTCTGGATCTGTGCCCGCCTAGAATATCCTATTTATCTTTATCCACAAGACTCTAGTCAGTCAGAAAATTCTAGACTAAGTTCCCCAAGGCCTTTGGAAACACCAACCCATCCATCTTAATGAAAATAACTGAGGGGTGTCACTATTTCTCATTACAGGAAATAGAGGTACAAAGACATAGAGGCCGGGTTTGTAAAATCCATTGGCTTGAAAGATTGCAGGTAGAGCAAAGTAATTGATCAGGTTGCAGAACAGTCAATCCAACTCAGTTACCTTAATGACCCAAAGTGGTTGTTAAGACAACCACAATTAGACGACCTATTTTTAACCCAAACTGTCAAATGTTGGGGGTTTTTTTTTGTTTTTTTTTTTTGTTTTTTTTTTTTTTTTTTGCCAGATAGTCTGTCTATACACAATGAGTTTAGATGCACCAACAGGATCAGTTTGGCTCTCAAAATGTGGTCTTCAGATTCCTGGGGGTCCTAAAGATGCTTTCATGGGGTGCATGAGGTCAAAACTATCCTCATAACAATAACAATTTTCTTTAATTTCTAATACAGTAAATATTAGCAACTATAATCCACATGAATAAATAAAAGCTCTTTGGGGGTCTTCAATAATTTTTAAGAGTATAAATGGGGGGGGGGCAGAGCCAAGATGGCGGAGTAGAAACAGCTCTTCCAAGCCTCTCTGCCCCCAGATTCTCCACAAACTATGTAAAAAAGGACTCTGAAAAACTTCTGGAGCGCCAGCACCCACAGAACGACACAGAGAAGCTAACCTCCCGCTGAAGACAGCCCAGCACCCTGCAGGAAGGACCAGCACAGCGGTCTGGGAGCCGGCAGAGCGCAGGAGCCGAGCCGAGCCCAGGTCCACGTAAGCCGAGGTTTTAGCCCCAGGGCAGCAGGGCCAGCAGCCGGCTGGAGGAACCCCAGAACACCAGGAACTGTGGAGATTCCAGAATTATCAACATAGACTTGCCTAGGACAAAGTAAGAGGTTAGTGTCCTATGGACTTTGGGACCTGTATTTGGGGAATGCGTCAGCTCCCTCCCCTGGGGGCTAGAAGCCGCTGAGGAGACACGCCATTTTGTAGTTTTCAGAGGCATTTCCGGCTCCCAGCCTACAAATCGTGGGGAGATCCAGCGATCAGTCTTGGGGGGTAATCGCTCTTGCTTTAACCTCCCTGGATCTGGATTGTGATCTAGGGTGGAAGTTGTGGGTGGGTTTACAGCTTGCCAGAAACGGAAGTTGCCCCCCACACGTTCGGGACGAAAATTCCTCTAGCTGGCCTTAAAGCCATAGTGTGGCAACAAGCCCAAAAGTCAAGCAATTAAGTGGCAACATGCCAAGGCAAAGGAAACAGAAAAATGCAACCCTAGACTCCTATTTTGGGGGCATAGAGCGGGAAAAGGACTGTGAGGTCAGAAGTCCTGCTCCAAAAGCCCCAGGGGAAAACATGAGCGGGTTGCAGGCCATAGAGGACCTTAAGAAGGACTTTAAAAATCAAATAAGAGAAGTGGAGGAAAAATTGAAAGCCAGGTTCCAGAATCCCCAGATCAAGGAGAAAATACTACAAGCAGCCAGGAAGAAACAATTTCAATATTGTGGAAACACAATCAGAATAGCCCAGGACCTGGCAGCTTCTACACTGAGGGATCGAAGGGCATGGAATATGATATTCCAGAGGGCAAAAGAACTGGGAATGAACCCAAGGGTCACCTACCCAGCAAAACTGAGTATTTTGTTTCAGGGGAAAATATGGTCATTCAGTGGAATAGAGGACTTTCAAGCATTCTTGAGGAAAAAACCAGAGTTGAATAGAAAATTTGACATCCAGACGCAAGAAGTAAGAGATGCCGGAGAAGGTAATCAGGGAAAAGAAATCAAAAGGAACTTATCAAAGTTGAACTATTTAAATTCCTATATGGAAAAGCAATATCTGTGACTGATGATATCTTTCTCACTATGAAAATAATGGAAGAAGGGGGTGTGGTCATATGAATACATATGTGAATGTGTGTGTATATGGTTACAGTTATATATGGATAGAGGGCATAGGTTGAATTTGTTGGGAAGGGAGAATACTCAAGGGATGAAATTATGAGGTGAGAGAGGAAAGTGGCAAGAGGAGATGGGGAGAGACAGGGTAGGGTAAACTATCCCATGTAGAAGAAGCAAGGGGAAGTGGTTGCAAAGGAGGGGGAGAATAAGGAAAGCTAAAAAGGCAAAACCACATTCACATTGAATTTGGTTCAGGGAGAAAATGACATACATACTAAATGGGATATCTCAACCTGCAGCAGGATAGGGGGAAGGGGGATGAGAGGAGGGATGATGGATGGGAGGGCATCCTTGGGGTGAGGGGAGGTTGGAAGTACCCACTATAGAAGAGGGACAGGATCATGTAGGGAATGGACCAGGTCGGGGGTGGGATGAGTGGGAGGGAATTATAAGCAGCCTTGTACAATATATCTACTATGATAATGTTTTGCATAGCTAGACATGTACAACATATACTGAATTACTTATCTCCCAAGAAGGAATGGGTGACAAGGGAGGAAGGAAATGGATCTGAAATTCGAGGTCGTAACATTAAATGTTTCAAATATATATAAATACTATTATTAATACTCTTTTGCCTATAATTGGGAGATAAGATGTGCAGGCATTGGGACACAAAGATTCATCTTCCTCTAATGGAAAAGTCGATGGGGTATGGGAGAAGGTATGGGAGAGAGCAGATTGGAGGAAGCGATATCTTGTGGGACTGCTATTCTGGGAGGTTGAGTAGGGGAATAATGGGGGGAAAATGATTGTAACTCAAAATCTGGCGGAAATGAATGATGTAAAACAGAAGTTAATAAAGTATTTGTTTAAAAAAAAAAGAAAAAAAAGAGTATAAATGGGTCAAAAAGTTTGAGAAACACCAATAAGGTGGAATAAGCCATGTTAGAAGCCTAACCACTTATTAATTATATGACTTTAGGCAAATCATTTTACTTTTCTTAGCCTACATTGCTTCCTCCATAAAATTAGAGTGAATTGTGTTGAATTAGATCATTTTTAATGTTACTTCCAGCTCTAATATTCTGTGACTGAGTTGATCAGTCAACTAAATAAAAAAATACACATGCAGTTCAGTCAAACACCTGTTTGGCAAACACCACCTCCCCACCCTCCCCACACACCACCCCCCCACAGGTGTCAGATAAGCATCAGCTGTAGCTTTCTCCTGCCCTGGCCTCAGGAGGCAGTTATGTACCTGAGATTGAGAGAGGCAGGTGTTTGGATTCAATTAAATTAGATCCTTTCCACTGAGGGAGTTCACAGGGTTGGACTGTGTTTTGCTTTCCTATCTCTTGATTTCTCATTAGTAAATGAGTAAGTACCACTCATGGAAGTAAGTTCCCATAAATATATGCTTTTCTTTTCATCTGTGAGATGAATGCCATGTGGCATCAAACTACTTTATCCCCTTGCTTCCCACCCCCACCCCAATTCCTCTGGTCATAAGAGAGAATCTGCAGGCAGTACTGACAGCATGGCCTGGCACATGGTGAGTATTGAATTGATTGACTGCTATGATAAAAGTCCTCTTCATCAAAGATTTGGGGAAGATTTGCTGTTGAATATGGAACTGTGGATTGAAGAGTCCTTAGCCAACTGGGGTGCAGCGTGACAGCCTGGGAGTGGCAGGAGGGTCCCTGGCCTATCAATAACAGGCTACAGGAGGAACCCGGAAGGCCAAAAGGACAGTCAGCAAAACAATCATAAGAGTTGACGTGGCAGTAGAGAGACTTCCTGGTTAGGAGACTTCCTGGTCTGCTACACCGGAAACCTCTTAGCCCAATGAGCTGACGTGTCCATGTGGGCAGCAGGTTACCACCCCTCACTCTCAGGGCAGTACGTGATTGGCTCGCAGTGGCGGGGAAGGCGATGTTAAACACCTGGAACTGGAGGTTGGATAAAAAGGAGGCTGCCTGACGGGGCGGGGGACTGCTGGCTGAGTTTGCTTGTATGTTCTGATCAGAGAAAAATAAAGAGAGTTCTTCTTAAACAGAAGGGTGTTCTGCGTGGGTAGTTCTCCTAGAAAGTCTAGAATTCGGAGATGTCCGAAGACAGGGAAAAGGTAAACATGTTCTCGTAGGTTAGAGAACCACGGAACCCTAACAATGGATGACTGTGACAGGCACTGGATCTGAGTCAGGGGATGACATCAACACTGTCTGTAAGCAAAGGAAAATCCAACCCACATGACCCAGTTCATACACACGAGTGTGCGCACACACACACACCCTCAATGTACTGCTGTTCATGCATGCTGTCATAGCAAAATGGCGGTGATTTATGGGCAAATCTGATGAAAAGTTAGTTAATTCAATGGATGATGAGCTTATTAATTGTCAAATGATAGTGGAAAATTAGAGCCAGAACAATCTCTCCCCATGACTTACTGTGGGCAAAGGCCTTCTGTTTCACCCAGATCACTTTCAGCACCCTAAGCAAGAGATTTTGACATCAGATAGTGGGCATTTGCAGCAAGTGTGGCCTTCACCATGGGAGTATTCCTTAAGGGATGTTACTAGGTTTTGTGCTGTTAAGTGTTGGTTCATTTGGGGAAGCAATGAAACAAAATGTAATACAAGGCAACCTGGTGAAAAGAAGACTTTGAACACCAGGCTAAGAAGTTTGGACTTTATTTGGTAACCAATAGGGTATTCTTTTTTTTTTTAAACAAATGCTTTATTAACTTCTGTTTTACATCATTCATTTCCGCCAGATTTTGAGTTACAATCATTTCCCCCCATTATTCCCCTACCCAACCTCCCAAAATAGCAGTCCCACAAGATATCGCTTCCTCCAATCTGCTCTCTCCCATACCTTCTCCCATACCCCCATCGACTTTTCCATTAGAGGAAGATGAATCTTGTGTCCCAATGCCTGCACATCTTATCTCCCAATTACAAGCAAAAGAGTATTAATAATAGTATTTATATATATATATATATATATATATATATATATATATATATATATATATATATATATTTATATATATTTGAAACATTCAATGTTACGACCTCAAATTTCAGATCCATTTCCTTCCTCCCTTGTCACCCATTCCTTCTTGGGAGATAAGTAATTCAGTATATTTTGTACATGTCTAGCTATCAAAACATTATCATAGTAGATATATTGTACAAGGCTGCTTATAATTCCCTCCCACTCATCCCACCCCCCACCTGGTCCATTCCCTACATGATCCTGTCCCTCTTCTATAGTGGGTACTTCCAACCTCCCCTCACCCCAAGGATGCCCTCCCATCCATCATCCCTCCTCTCATCCCCTTCCCCCTATCCTGCTGCAGGTTGAGATATCCCATAGTATGTATGTCATTTTCTCCCTGAACCAAATTCAATGTGAATGTGGTTTTGCCTTTTTAGCCTTCCTTATTCTCCCCCTCCTTTTCACCCACTTCCCCTACATGAGATAGTTTACCCTACCATGTCTCTCCCCATCTCCTCTTGCCACTTTCCTCTCTCACCTCATAATTTCATCCCTTGAGTACTCTCCCTTCCCAACAAAATCAACCTATGCCCTATCCATATATAACTGTAACCATATACACACACATTCACATATGTATTCATATGACCACACCCCCTTCTTCCATTATTTTCATAGTGAGAAAGATATCATCAGTCACAAATATTGCTTTTCCATATAGAAATGTAAATAGTTCAACTTTGATAAGTTCCTTTTGATTTCCTTTCCCTGATTACCTTCTCAGACATCTCTTACTTCTTGCGTCTGGATGTCAAATTTTCTATTCAACTCTGGTTTTTTCCTCAAGAATGCCTGAAAGTCCTCCATTCTAATTGGAACACCATATTTTCCCTGGAAACAAAATACTCAGTTTTGCTGGGTAGGTGACCCTTGGCTTCAATCCCAGCTACTTTGCCCTCTGGAATATCATATTCCATGCCCTTTGATCCCTCAGTGTAGAAGCTGCCAGGTCCTGGGCTATTCTGATTGTGTTTCCACAATATTGAAATTGTTTCTTCCTGGCTGCTTGTAGTATTTTTCTCCTTGATCTGGGTGTTCTGGAACCTGGCTATAACATTCCTGGGAGTTTTCTTTTTGGGATCTTTTTCAGGAGGTGATCTGTGGATTCTTTCAACCTCTATTTTGCCCTCTGGATCTCAAACATCAGGGCAGTTTTCCTTGAGAATTTCTTGAAGGGTGATTTCTAGGTTCTTTCCTTGGATCATGGCTTTCAGGTAGTCCAATAATTTTAAATTGTCTCTCCTGGATCTATTCTCCAGGTCAGTGGTTTTTCCCAAGAATATTTCACATTGCCTTCTAATCTTTCATTTGTTTGATCTATTAACAGCATCTTGATTTCTCAAAAGTCACTGGCTTCCATTTGCTCCAGTCTAACCCTGAAGGAACTGAATCTCCTCAGTGAACCTTTTTGAGATTCTTTTCCATCTGCCAAATTCAACTTTAAGGCATTCTTCTCTCAATTACCTTTTGGCCCTCCTTTGCCATTTGAGTCTATTTTTTAAGGTGTTGTTTTCCTCAGTCAGGCTGTTGACCTCATTTCATACTTTTCCTGCATCCTTCTCATTTCTCTTTCTAATTTTTCTTCCACTTCTCTTATTTGATTTTTAAAGTCCTTCTTAAGGTCCTCTATGGCCTGCAACCCACTCATGTTTTCCCCTGGGGCTTCTGGAGCAGGACCTCTGACCTCACAGTCCCTTTCCCGCTCTATGCCCCCAAAATAGGAGTCTAGGGTTGCATTTTTCTGTTTCCTTTGCCTTGGCATGTTGCCACTTAATTGCTTGACTTTTGGGCTTGTTGCCACACTATGGCTTTAAGGCCAGATAGAGGAATTTTCGTCCCGAACGTGTGGGGGGCAACTTCCGTTTCTTGCAAGCTGTAAACCCACCCATGACTTCCACCCTAGATCACAATCCAGATCCAGGGAGGTTAAAGCAAGAGCGATTACCCCCCAAGACTGATCGCTGGATCTCCCCACGATTTGTAGGCTGGGAGCCCGAGCTGCCTCTGAAAACTACAAATGGCGTGTCTCCTCA
>WOXC01011001.1:600000-793672 GCA_011680675.1 Gymnobelideus leadbeateri | reverse complement strand
AAAAAAAACTGGCCATGTAGCCTGTTTGGGCCAGTGTTCAGTAGGGCACCAGCATGGGAGTCAACGTCCGCCACAACAAGGACCAGAAAGTCCTGCACAAGGAGCCCAAGAACCAGGACATCTACCTGCGCCTGCTGGTGAAGCTTTACCGGTTCCTGGCCCGCAGAACCAACTCAACTTTCAACAAGGTGGTCCTGAAAAGGCTGTTCATAAGCCGGACCAACCGGCGCCCCCGTCCCTGTCACGCATTATCAGGAAAATGAAGCTTCCTGCCCGGGAAAACAAGACCACTGTGGTAGTTGAGGACAGTGACATATGACGTGAGGATCCAGGATGTCCCCAAGCTGAAGGTGTGTGCCCTTCTTGTCACTAGCAATGCACGGAATCGCATCCTCAAGGCTGGTGGGAAGATCCTCACCTTTGACCAGCTGGCCATGAGCTCACCCAAGGGCTGGGGCACTGTTCTGCTGTCTGGTCCCCAGAAAGGCAGAGAGGTGTACAGGCATTTTGGGAAGGCTCCGGGCACTCCCCACAGCCATACCAAACCATATGTCCAATCCAAGGGCCGAAAGTTCAAGTGTACAGGGGCCACCGTGCCAGCCGAGGCTACAAAAACTAACTCCTTTCCTCCTTGTTATGTTAAAGAGTTTTAGACAACAACAACAACAACAAAAATGGCCATGTAACCTTGGGCAAGTTACTTAACCCCAATTGCTTTAAAAAAAAGAAAAGTCTCAATCTCCTTTCTGAGTCCATGGCCTCTCTGTCAGAAGGCAGCCATCATGTTTCAGCCTAACTCCTCTGCAATCATGGTTGCTCATTACAATGATCAGAGTTCCTAAGTCTTGCAAAGTTCTTTGTCTTTACAATATTGCTATTTCATAAATTGTTCTCCTGGTTCTGCTAATTTTATTCTGCATCAGGTCACAGAAGTTTTGCATATTTCTCTGAAACTCTTCCATTTATTATATCATATAGTACAATGGTATTCCATTCCATTCATATATCATAACCTCTTCAGTTATTCCCCAATGAAAAGGTACTTTCTCAGTTTCCAATTCTTTACCATCACAAAAAAGAGCTGCTGTAATTTAGCGCCTATTTGTCTTACCCTCTTCTTTGATGTCTCTAGGTTATACCCCTACTAGTGTTATTACTGGATAAAAGAATGTAATAGTAATGTAATTTGAAGATCCTCTTGTATTGTCAAGCATTTAGCACCTTGTTTCAAGTGTGACTGTATCAAGTATTATGATACAGAATTTGTGAATCCCACAGTGGAAGGAACTTCCTGTTGTAACAAAAAGGGGTGAAACAGGGAGGAGCTAATACCTTATATAAGGAAAAGCCCAAGCTAAGAGAGGCCAGAATTTCTCTCATCGAGCATCTAGACACTGGGCTGCTACTGCTGGACTGAGGACTGAAATGAGAATTGAGAAGAACTAAGAAGAGAAATGAGCAATGAGAATTGAGAACTGAGACAGAGCCTCTCGGAGCAAGCCATGTGGAGGCTGAGGAGGAGAGGCCCAGGATGGAGAAAGTGATTTTGATTTTGAGAACAGAATTTGTGGTGGCAGAGCTTCTTCTGAGAGCCAGCCAAATTGCTGCTGAGAGCTTCCAAGAACTGGCCAGAGCTGCCAAAGACTTCTGAGGGCTAGCCAGAGTTGCCAGAGGAAGCATGACTGTGGTGTTGGTACTTTGTCTGTTTTGGGTCTACGTTAATTTCACAGGCAGAAAGTAGACTGAGATCATATTGCTAACCATGTGTGTGAATATTGTTGTAATTCTGCTAAGCTTGATATGTGTGTAGATATTGTTGTGGTTCTGTTAAGTTTTCTCTTCCCAGGAACAGAAACTATGAAGGACTTGAGGTGGACTGGACACTGTGAACTTCAATGGGAACCAGAACTACATGGAGAGCTGGACAAGGAACTGGGAGCTGTCTGACTTTCAAATTAAGTGGATGTTGGTTAGATTTGGGCAGGAGCTGGGACCATCAAAGAGGAACCATGGAAGCTGAGAGCTTGCCTCAAGCCAAAATGAAAAGACCTCTCCTTGGGTATTTAATACTAACTGATAAAATTATAACTTACTTGTGACCTAGGGGTGGATGGCCTTTACACTTTCTACCACCTCTTAAGAGTGTACTGAGTAATAACTGATGAAATTTTAAGTTACCTGTGACCTAGGAATGGATGGCCTTTGTACTTCCCACTACTCCTTAAGAGTGTACTGAGTCGTGACTGATGAAATTGTAACTTAATTGCCCCCCATGGGTGGAGGACTTTGACTTTTGTACTTCATGACTGAATTAAGGACTTTGTGATTGACTAAATGAATGCACTTTGCTTAAAACTATGTGACCACTTTGGTGAAAACGATGTGGCTATTTTAGTGATAAGCTGTGAATGCTGTACCTTGATTTTCTTTGAATATTTTGCTCTAATTTGTTACTGAATAGAGAGTTTATTATACTATGTAATCAGAACCTTGAAATCTGTTCACAGCAGCAGTCCTCTGGGAAGCTGCTCATGCTTGGCTTTACAAAGCATATGCAAGTACAGTTTAATAACTTTTGGGGCATGGTTCAAAACTGCTTATTAGGGGGGCGGAGCCAAGATGGCGGAGTAGAAACAGCTCCTCCAAGCCACTCTGCCCCCACATTCCCCCCAAACTATGTAAAAGGGGACTCTGAACAACTTCTGGAGCCCCAGCACCCACAGAACGACACAGAGAAGCTAACCTCCCGCTGAGGACAGCCCAGCAGCCCTGCAAGAAGGACCAGCGCAGCGGTCTGGGACCTGGCAGCGTGCAGCACGCAGAGCGCAGGAGCCGAGCCAAGCGGAGCCCAGGTCCGCATGAGCGGAGGTTTTAGCCCCAGGGCGGCAGGGCCAGCAGCCAGCTGGAGGAACCCCAGAACACCAGGAGCTGTGGTGACTCCAGAATTATCAACACAGACTTGCCTAGGACAAAGTAAGAGGTTAGTGTCCTATGGACTTTGGGACTGGTATTAGGGAATGCGTCGGCTCCCTCCCCTGGGGGCTAGAAGCCGCTGAGGACAAACGCCATTTTGTAGTTTTCAGAGGCAGCTCCCGCTCCCAGCCTGCAAATTTGTAGGGAGATCCAGCGATCAGTCTTGGGGGGTAATCGCTCTTGCTTTAACCTCCCTGGATCTGGATTGTGATCTAGGGTGGAAGTCGTGGGTGGGTTCACAGCTTGCCAGAAACGGAAGTTGCCCCCCACACGTTCGGGACGAAAATTCCTCTATCTGGCCTTAAAGCCATAGTGTGGCAACAAGCCCAAAAGTCAAGTAATTAAGTGGCAACATGCCAAGGCAAAGGAAACAGAAAAAATGCAACCCTAGACTCCTATTTTGGGGCATAGAGCGGGAAAAGGACTGTGAGGTCAGAAGTCCTGCTCCAAAAGCCCCAGGGGAAAACATGAGTGGGTTGCAGGCCATAGAGGACCTTAAGAAGGACTTTAAAAATCAAATAAGAGAAGTGGAGGAAAAATTGGAAAGAGAAATGAGAAGGATGCAGGAAAAGTATGAAATGAGGGTCAACAGCCTGACTGAGGAAAACAACACCTTAAAAAATAGACTAACTCAAATGGCAAAGGAGGCCCAAAAGGGCAATGAGGAGAAGAATGCCTTAAAAAGTCGAATTTGCCAGATGGACAAAGAATCTCAAAAGTTCACTGAGGAGATTCATTCCTTCAGAGTTAGACTGAAGCAAATGGAAGCTAATGACTTTATCAGAAATCAAGATGCTGTTAAGCAGATCCAAACAAATGAAAGATTAGAAGGCAATGTGAAATATCTCATGGGAAAAACCACTGACCTGGAAAATCAATCCAGGAGAGACAATTTAAAAATTATTGGACTACCTGAAAGCCATGATCAAAGAAAGAACCTAGAAATCACCCTTCAAGAAATTCTCAAGGAAAACTGCCCTGATGTTTTAGATCCAGAGGGCAAAATAGAGGTTGAAAGAATCCACAGATCACCTCCTGAAAAAGATCCCAAAAAGAAAACTCCCAGGAATATTATAGCCAGGTTCCAGAATCCCCAGATCAAGGAGAAAATACTCCAAGCAGCCAGGAAGAAACAATTTCAATATTGTGGAAACACAATCAGAATAGCCTAGGACCTGGCAGCTTCTACACTGAGGGATCTAAGGGCATGGAATATGATATTCCAGAGGGCAAAAGAACTGGGAATGAACCCAAGGGTCACCTACCCAGCAAAACTGAGTATTTTGTTTCAGGGGAAAATATGGTCATTCAGTGGAATAGAGGACTTTCAAGCATTCTTGAGGAAAAAACCAGAATTGAAAAGAAAATTTGACATCCAGACACAAGAAGCAAGAGATGCCTGAGAAGGTAATCAGGGAAAAGAAATCAAAAGGAACTTATCAAAGTTGAACTATTTACATTCCTATATGGAAAAGCAATAACTGTGACTGATGATATCTTTCTCACTATGAAAATAATGGAAGAAGGGTGTGGTCATATGAATACATATGTGAATGTGTGTGTATATGGTTACAGTTATATATGGATAGAGGGCATAGGTTGAATTTGTTGGGAAGGGAGAATACTCAAGGGATGAAATTATGAGGTAGAGAGGAAAGTGGCAAGAGGAGATGGGGAGAGACAGGGTAGGGTAAACTATCCCATGTAGGGGAAGTGGTTGCAAAAGAGGGGGAGAATAAGGAAGGCTAAAAAGGCAAAACCACATTCAAACTGAATTTGGTTCAGGGAGAAAATGACATACATAGTAAATGGGATATCTCAACCTGCAGCAGGATAGGGGGAAGGGGGATGGGAGGAGGGATGATAGATGGGAGGGCATTCTTGGGGTGAGGGGAGGTTGGAAGTACCTACTATAAAAGAGGGACAGGATCATGTAGGGAATGGACCAGGTGGTGGGTGGGATGAGTGGGAGGGAATTATAAGCAGCCTTGTACAATATATCTACTATGATAATGTTTTGCATAGCTAGACATGTACAACATATACAGAATTACTTATCTCCCAAGAGGGAATGGGTGACAAGGGAGGAAGGAAATGGATCTGAAATTTGAGGTCGTAACATTAAATGTTTCAAATATATATAAATACAAAAAAAAAAGAAAAAAAAAGAAAATAGCAATTTAAAAAATTGAAAATAATATTTTATTTAGCAATGGCAAAAATCCATTTTTGCTATTGCTGACTTAGTGCTTGCTATCAATGATATTTTAAATGAGAATATTGTGAATGAATATGCTTCATTATTATTATTTTTAAAATCTTGGTCTTTCACTTTCTGATTTAGTCTGGTTATGTAATTCAGTCTGTTTCTAAGTTCATTTTAAGGGCTTTTATAATTAAAACAGATAATTCATAAAAACTGCTTATTAGAATGGTCAGACCAGTTCACAGAAACACCAAACTACATTATGGCACCTGTTTTACCACAGCCCCTCTAGCATTTGTCACCTTCACCATTGGATGGATACGAAGAATGAACTTCAGAGTTTCTTTAATTTGTATTTCTCTAATTATTCATGATTTGGAGCATTTTCCCGCACATAGCTATCTATATTTTAGATTTCATCCTCTGAAAACTGTCTGTTCATAGTTTGATCAACTGGAAAATGGTTTTTATTTTCACAAATGTGAATCAGTTTTCTACCTCTCTTAGAAATGAGACTGCAGGGAGGCTAGGTGGCATAGTGAATAGAGCACCAGCCCTGGAGTCAGGAGGACCTGAGTTCAAATCCAGCCTCAGACACTTAATACAAAAACTAGCCCTGTGACCTTAGGCAAGTCACTTAACCCCAACTGCCCCTCAAAAAAAAGGCAAAAAAAAAAAACCCCGCAAGAAATGAGACTGCTACCGACTTTTTCCCATTTACATACTTTTCTTCTAATGTTAAGCTGCCCTGCTTTTACTTGTGCAAAAACTTCTAATTTTATGAGTCCCAAACTCTCCATTTTCTAAGATGTAGAGAAACTGGCAACCTGTAATAGTAGAAGCAGTTTCTGGAATTTCCTATACCAATGGAATCACAGATTCCCTATACCAAAGAAACCCCATTTCTATTTCAAATAATAGTCAAAATTTTAGAGTTTTACTAACTTCCACAGCATAAGTTTCAGTTATTAAGAAAATTCACCTATGTGAACTTCGGTAGCTATTTCTATAACGTCTGAAATCATAAATAACAGAACCAAAATTTAAAACTTCACAGACCCCAATACCAGATAATATCTAGTACTACATCATCCACTAATTTAGCAAATTTAGACCAAACATTAATTTGCAATTAAAATTCCCATTTTTGAGCCTAGGTTGCCAAACAAACAGCTACTGGCATATTTTCTAGTTTCCTAGTATGTAACACAATGGGCAAGAATTTGTAGAAGATAAATTATTTCTAACTATGCAAGGCAGTAATTTCTGGATGATTTTTGAATATTTTATTTACCAGTTTCACAAATATAGCATAGAATCTAAAGTGGTAATTTGGAGTGGGATAACTTTCCCCAATGAGACAAATTAGTGAACACAAAGATCCCTGAAGTAACAGAAAGTACAAAAAATGATCAAATGGCACAATAGACATCATGCAATACAGAGAGTTAAGTCTGAAAAGTTAAGAAGCTAAGATGATATACCAAAGAAAAAACTCAGTTATGCCTAGAAGCTAAACAAACTCAACTCTGAACTATGCTATTCAAAGACCTGTACCTAGAGAAGGTAAACAGAGAATGGTCATAGCTGACACTAGAAGATCTGATATAGTACTTTAACCAGCACTGGCTAAGAATGCCTCAGAGAAGCCAAGGAAACTTCTAATGATATTTTTAAATTTTTGTTGATTTTTAAATTTTTGTTGACTTCTCAGCAGTCTTTGACACTGTCTTTCCTTGATAACTCTTTTCTTTGTAGGTTATTAACTAGAAAGGGAAGGGGCAGGTTATAAACCGCTTTGAACACCAGAGGATTTTGTATTTGACCCGGGAGGTAAAAAGGATCCAATGGCATTTATTAAGTAGGGAAATGTGTGTTAGGAAGACCACTTTGACAGCTGAGTAGAGAATAAGACTAGACTGAGAAAAGAAATGCTGTGTCCTCAGGAAGGTGCCAGGCCAATTAATCAATCAACGTTTATTAAACACCTACTAGGTGCCAGGCACTGTGTCTAGGTGAAAGCCAGAAGGCAGAAGTAATGGAAATGTAAAAGTTAGATATATAAGATGAAAATAAATTTGCTGCCTTTGGAGCAAGCATTTCACATAGCACCATGAAAAAGGTAGGTAGCTTTACAAAACACTGGGAGGCTAGCCTGAGGGAAATAAGAATAAAAGATGTCTTCTTGCCCCACCTAACCCCAACTAGTCTGAATGATAACAGCTAAGGGTTCAGAATCATTGGGGTAGGGAGAATAAGACCAGGAAGGACTTAAACAATAAGGAATGAATTCAGGTAGGTTTTCATTATCCATAAGGTTTGGCCTCAGGGTGGAGTTTGGTCAGGGCCTTGGGCAGTTCAGTCAAAGGGACAGATGCTAGGAGCGGAAGGAATGTTATTCCCTTTCTCCCAAGGCTGGAGACTGGACAGGACAATGTGAGTTCCAAGTGCTTCTTGTCCCACAGGAATCAGGAACTGCCTTGGGGCCTCTTGGTTCTTAGTATCTGTCACAGAGAATTAAACTTTGTTCAAGAGCAATCATAATGGCAATTACTGGAACTACTCATCAAGAAAATAAGACCTTCTACTTCTTTTGCCTCAATTTGAGGATACAGAAACTCAAAGAAGGCCAAGAAGCATCCATCCTGCCAGCCAGAACAAGAACCCAGCCCACATGATTGCTTACTTGTGCTAAAATCAGATTCTTAAGTCAATGTGCAGCTGAACACCTTTTTTTTTTAGGAGCATCATTTTTGCTTCACAGGATCCATTATCACTTTCTGAAAGATGAAAGCCCTGATGTGTTTCAGAGTCACACTATCCTTCTGTTACTTATTTACATACTATCTTCCCTGCTAATTTTCTTCCAAGAGAATTCTGCCAAAGGCATGTAAAAATCTGTTCCAAAAGGATTCTCTAACAAAGCACTGACAGTAGACAACACTTTTGGGATGGCTTTGTACATATCCCACTGATTCCTCTCCTTTCTTCTTCCTAAAAACCTCTTTCTCCATCCCACCCAAGCAAAATTGATTAGGGAATATACACCAAAAGAGTCCAAGCAGTTCTGAGGAGATTGTGGGAAGCCCTTGGTCATTCCTTTTACATGTGGAGGATGAAAGAGAACCTTGAAGGTAAATACATTCAAGACAATCTGGAAAAGGGGAATACTGGGAGACGGATATGTCAGGAACAAAAGATTTCCAAGTCATGGAAGGGGGAAAAAAAGGGAAGTAGCCTTTATTATTTTTTTTAGGAGCATCATTTTTGCTTCACAGGATCCATTATCACTTTCTGAAAGATGAAAACCCTGATGTGGGGTTTTAATAATAAAGGCATCAACTGATAGGCACTTGCTAAGGGTTCATAAAAGAAGCCAGGGCCTTTGTTAGTCTCAATTATCTGGGGGATGGTATTTTGAGTAATGCCACTGGACCAAGAGTCAAGAGAAAATGCAGACTGGGTAGAGAGATGCCAGAGACACAAGAGATCAGAGTGAAACAGTTAAATGGAAAGATGGCCCCACTATTTAATGAGGTTCTCAACACCACTCATTCTACTGGGATTTCACCTATTAATGTTATAAATTTGGGGGAGAAATCGTGACTGTGAATCTCTGGGGAGATGGAGGGTGGGCACAAGGAGAGAAATGAACAGCATCATTGGAATGTGGATTACAACTATTACCTTGCTAACTGGGACTCCTTTTCCATGAATTTCAATAACTGCTACTCCTTTTCTATGTCTCTCTAGCTTGGAGTATTTTAAGAGAATGGAATATCCCTAGGTAGATGTCAAGAAATCAGTCAAGAATTTTCACAGTGACTTGTGGATTATTACTGGGCCTTCAAAATTGAACGTGGTCCAATGTGAGCCCACAGTCCACAGTAATGAAGGAAAAGGGAAATACATAAAGTCAAACTGCTGGGGAACAGCAGTCACACATTCTATATAGGAAGTATTTAATAAGTAAACACTAATCTGTCCTGTATATACTAAGTACATAAATATACTAGACTTTGCATGATACAGAAAGAAGTATACTTGCCTTCCTAGAACTAACAACTAGCTGCCTTCTGTCCCCTAGGGCAAATCTTTCTAAAAAGCCATGCTGTGTCCTGTGATCCTACCTTTAAATAAAAACCTTGGGATTTTAAGGGCTATTTCTAGGTAAGGCTTGCTTTAAACCAGGACGAACCTAACCTAATATGAAGGTAGCTCTAATAATTAACTATAGTTAACTAAAAAACATCTAAGCTATTTCCATAACTCACCCACGTGTGACCAGAGAGTCAAATGCATAGGGCATTCATGATCATGGAAGCCAAAGTGTTCTAAATTCCCTGCACTCTGCTATATGGCTCTGAGACCAAGAGTCTCAGATATTTACCACTGCCTATTTGCAAAAGAAAAGCACAGCTGTAGTTTTCTCTATGTGGGCAAGCAGTTGCCATTTTCCATGGTTAACATGAAAATTGATTATTGATTAAAAAATATTTGATATTGCAATTTTATTTGCAAAGGGCTTTTAATCTAAGAAATTTTCTAAACTTTATTTTTTATGCGTTTCATCATCTCTCAATCTAACTAATAAAAACTGAGTCATGCATAGAATGATAGGTTCACATATTTAAAACTGGAAGGCACTTTTGGCAATCATGCCAAAATACTCTCCTTTGAGTATTGCCACTGGACCAAGAGTCAAGAGAAAATACAGACTGGGTAGAGAGATGCCAGAGACACAAGAGATCAGAGTGAAACAGTTAAATGGAAAGATGGCCCCACTATTTAATGAGGTTCTCAATACCACTCATTCTACTGGGATTTCATGTGTCCAAAGCACTTATTTTAAAGATGAAGAGAACTAAAGTAATTTGCCCAATGTCATACATATGATAAATACTGGAGTTGAGATTTGAACCAAAGTCTTCCAACTTCAGATTAGTTGTTCTTTTACACAACACTTCTAACCAGTAATCTGATCAAAATACTAAATTACAACTTTAGATGAGATTAAAATCTCGGAGTCCTATTACATAACCATATTCTCACAAAACAAAGACTCAGAAGATGTGTTTTCTAATCCCTGTTCTGCCACTGATTGGCTATGTGTAACTTCTGACAAGTCATATGAACCACTATGGGTTTCAATTTACTCATATATAAAAACAATGCAGGTAGACTAAATACTCTTAGAGAATCTTTAAGCTCTAATAGCCTCTGAGTTTAATAAGGCTCTAGACATATTAGTGATGCCTTGAGGCTTGCTCCCTGATATAATTAGAGTAAACAAAAGAACACGAAAAAAGAAGAAACAGACATTTATTAAATCCCTACTATGTGCCAGGCACTGTGCTGAGCACTTCACAGTATCTCATTTGATCCCCACATCAACCCTCTGAGGTAGATGCTATTCTAATTCTCATTTTACAAATGAGGAAACTGAGGCAAACAGATTAAGTGACTTCCCATAGGTCACACACCTAATAAGTGTCTGAAGTCACATATGAACTCAGGTCTTCCTGACTACAAGCCCAAGAGCAAAAAAATCCTGGAAAATGTGGAGAAGCACATAGACTATTTAGAAATACAAACAGGGGCTTTAGCTTGTGCTTCTTTAAGCAACTGTGGAAGAAAAGATAAGTACTTGGATTTTAAGCAAAAAGGACAAAAATGGCACAAAAAAAATTACGTAGAAGTCTCACAGAGGGATTTTTGCGTTGTCAATGACCAACTACAATGTTTACAATGAAATTCTTTTTTTTCCTTTTTGGAGGGCAATTGGGGTTAAGTAACTTGCCCAAGGTCACACGGCTAGGTTTTTGTTTGTGTGGGTTAAGTGTCTGAGGCCGGATCCGAACTCAGGTCCTTCTGACTCCAGGGCCAGAGCTCTACTCACTGCACCACCTAGCTGCCCCTACAATGGAATTCTTTAATAATGCTGATATTAGGGCATAATTCCACTTTATAAGGTAAATATGTCATATGTCAAGAATTTCCTCCTTATAGGTGTTTTCCTCTTATTTTTTAAAGCACTTTCTCTGAATCTCTCTTTTACCCCCATAACGCCTTACTTTATAGAATATTTTTATCTTCCAAGTAGAATCTAAGTTCCTTGATGGCAGGGGCCCTGATCTTTTTGGTCCTCGTATTCCTAGAACACTGTCATAATCTCTTTTGACAGCTATGCCCACTGATCTTAGGACCCAAACATGTACTGCTCTTTACTTTTGTAGTACTCAAGATCCTATGACATAAGCAACAAGTTATTATATCTACTAATACTTTATCTGGGGACAGCAAGAACCCTCAATCCATGGCATAAAGGTATCAGAAAGAGATGGGGCAACATGGTCTAGTGGGAAGGTGCTGGATTTGGACTCAGATGCCCCAGGATTTTATCCTGGCCCTGTCACTCACCAGCTTTTTGATGCTGGGGCACATCATTCAAGTTCTCTGGAAATGGAGGTATCAGATAGATAGTTGTTCCCCCCAAACCCTACCTTCACTGCTACCTGCCCAGGACTAAACAGTTCAGTGTAAGGGTAGGGAGAGGATAAAAAAAAAAGATTTTTAAGAATTTTAGAGCCTGATGCAACTTTACAAGACCAATGTTACAATCTCCTCATTTTAAAGATTAAGAAATTGAGGCTCAAGCCAGAGAAATTCAATATAGCTGAATTCATACTAATAGACACTGAATGGATGAGTACAATGGGCAGACTCTGGGGGCACAAAGAAAATCAAGGTCTTGCCATCAGCATGCTTCTACTTCACAGGACTTGTCCAAGGTCGCATGGCATGTTAAGGTTACAACTAGGTCTGGAATCCAGATTTAACCGAATTTTTGGTCAGCATTCTTTCATATATATATATATATATATATATACACACACACACACACACACACACACCACACTGCTAACATTCTGAGAAGAGCTTCAGGGGTGGCTAGGTGGCACAGTGAATAGAGCCATTGGCCCCAGAGTCAGGAAGACCCGAGTTCAAATTCGACCTCAGACACTTAACACTTACTAGCTTTGTGACCTTGGGCAAGTCACTTAACCCCAACTGCCCTGCCATCCCCCCTCCAAAAAAAAAAAAAAAGATAAAAGGGGAAAAAAGAGAGTTTCAGGATGGGTGGGTGGCATTGTTGACAGAGAATAGGTTTTTTTTAAATACGTACATACATAGAGATATATTCATTCTCTCTCTTCCCCCCCACCCTCCCATGCTTTCCTTCAATCAAAAAAGGGAAGTAACACATAGAAATAAATTCAATAGCAACATCAGGAGTATCAGCAGAAATAGTCTCTGTAAAAATACTTCTTACATACCAGATGAGGAAATCAGTCTGATCTGTTTTGTTTCCTTTAATGCCAAAGAAATTAGATCTTTTCTGATCCATGAAGTCAGAACAGGGGAGCCTTTTCCTAGAAACCTAAATGACCAAATTCAAGCACTATATGCCTCACTAAAGAAAAGCTAGTCAGCAAACAATCTAAGAACAACTTTTGAAAAATAACACCATCTTTACTGGAATGGAAAACAGGTTTCCTCCATCTTCCTTTCCTATGTGCCAGCCAAGACACCATTTCTCATACCTTAAAAAGGCCTGTTATCTAAATGTCTATGAGATCCAATCTGATATGAATCCTAACATGAAGGAACAAAGAGGAAAAAGAAACAGATGAAACAAACTCAAAAAACACCCTTTAGGAAGCAAGCGTTGCATTTTTCAAAAGTGCTTGTGTACATACACATGCAAACAGCATTAAAACTGGTTCCTGATAATATGGAACCACACCCCCCCTCTTTCTCCTTTCTTATCACCACAAGGGGATATCATAGTCATGGTAGGTAGAACTGAAAGTATGGTGGAAAAGGGTCCATTTCTCACATATTCAATTAGAGCTACAATGATGGGAAGTCCCAAATCATTTGGTAAGAAAAATAGGGACACTCATCATGGAAATCATTCTATTTTTTTTTCAAGCTTGCCATAATTACTAGTGAAAAGTTCAGCACAAAGACTAAATTTTCAGATACAAAACTGTTTATCTCCCAATGATAATCTTGGAAGTACAGGAGCTATAGAAACTAGGCCTCCAGCATAAAGAAGTGCTCTTATTAAGAACAGCCTATCTCCTTAACAATCCACCTCAGGATCTACCATGCTATCTTTAGAGGAGGCGGCCACTTCCTTCTCTAAGGGCAACAGCTTAAGTGTGCATTTTAAAATGAGCAGCATTATGCTTCTGCTTCTAATGCCTCAGTTTGAAATACTCAGAAAACTGGGAGTGTTTAAGAAATCACAGTCAAAGAAACATCAGTCTTGTTGGAATTCTTGTTTTTAAAAAAATGGAAATGATGGCCAACTCACAATGGTACAAGCAGCAGATTTTTCTTAGGGAATCTAATATCAAGGTAATAAATCCATAACAAAAGTTTAATTCAATTTACTTGATAAAAATAATAGGCAGCATAATGGGGTGGAATGCCTTGAATCCAAGAAGACATGTGTCTTAATTCTTTTTTTTTTTTTTTAGTCTTTTGGCATTTTTTATTTAAATGTTTAAACTGTAATAATGTATAAATCCTATTGGGACATGACAAACTGAAGACAACATTTAAGGCCAGAAATTCCTTCTTCAAGCTCAACTCTGGAACTGTCTTCTTACTGCTGGGAGCCTTTTTGAGTAACAGGGTGTGAAAATGAATTCTCTGAGAACTTTATGCATATTCTCTATCTTTATATACAAAAACACCCTTTGTATACACATACCTAAGTCCGTCTGTGTATACACACATATACCTTTTCTGATACAGTAAAGCCACCACAGAGGCTTACATCAGACACTGCATACATAAAACCCAATGACACTCTTTGACATGTGTCTCTAAGAACCACAGTGCAATGTAAAAAATCTTGCAACGAAGACCAGAGTTTATGGGAAAACGGGACTAGGAAGACAACAGTCAAAAACTTCATCAGTGATACATTTGAACCTGACAAAAATGGTAGCGGTTTTATACATGTTAAATGGTTAAGAAATACATAAATACTACAATAAATAGCAGAGACGCCTGTAGCCTCAGGAGATGTTCTGCTGGTGCCCCCAGTTCCCACAGGACCCAGGCTGGGAGAGTCCAGCTGCTCCTTCGGGGAGGGTGGTTTCATCAGATGGCAACTCCTGAGCTGGGGGTGGGTCTTGGTCATAGAGGAATGTGGGGGAAGAGGTAGAGACAGACCAGCCCTCATCAGCCTACAGTGCCCACTGCACCAGAGGATATAGGACACTTCACCTTGAAAAAGACCAGAAGTTTGCTTGTGGAAATGAGTGTTGGAAAGGTGGGCACTTGTGAGTTATTACGAAGAAGTGCAGTTTTCTGTCAGATAAAATGGCACATAAGCAAACACAAACTCAAATTGTTCCCAAATATATCAATCACGTTGGAACAAATTCACTGTTTTTCGAAACAAGCATCATAGCAGAAATAACTGGGTTTTTTTTCAGACTAGAGAAAACTAACAGAAGCCATTTTCCCTGAGTACAAGAGGAGCCAGGGGAGTGGTTTGTGTGGTTAAAAATTTACCAGCCCTTCCTCCCCATTCTTGGAATCAGAGGACCTGGTGCTTTGAAGGTAGGAAGCCTCAAGACACCAAAGGGAGGGAAACATATATACAAACACACAAAGGTGGATGAGAGGAAAAGCAAGAAGAAATCTTAAGGACAACATAACTGACATAGACAAAAAGCAATTCTTTTGTGAGGGTCTGGCTAGAGGTTGGATGTGAGTTTTTTCCTCCCTCAGTATTCTCTGTTGCTCCTCTTTGAGTCCAAATGGGCACCGCCATGGAGAGGGCAGTGACCTCAGGCCTATAATGTTTGATGCAGGTGGCCGGGTTTGTATCAAGGGTGAAGACAGTGTTTGATTTTTGGGGTGTGGGCAGGGATGAGGCAGCAGGTGTGGTAGCTGCCCCAGCCCTCTTCTCTGGACCATGTGTCTTAATTCTGAGGCATACTGTATGTGTGATACAGAGAAAATCATTTAACCTCTAAAAGCTGGGGCAGCTTTCTAAGATTACCAAGTGCAGAAGTGTCAACTTGCATTAATAGAGAGAGTTTCCTCATATGGGAGATCATACCACCAGTGAAATCATGTCTAGTCCTTATGTATAAAAATAAGCTCCTCTAAAGTTCATGAACTGGTAACAAAACTCATATAAACTAACACAAAATAACTATAACTTAATTTAACTAATGAATATATTTGCAAAAGTTATGTATTTATTTTTTGTAAATGGAAGTATTTAAATGCTCTAGCAAAACTAGGATGTAAAAGAGATCCTACAAGAAATACGTTTTATATGAAAAAAAGCTTTCTATAACACATATTTCCATCTCTAAGTGTAATCTTCTGATATAGCTGGATCTTAATATACTAGATTTTGTTAAGTGAGGTAAAGTTATATTATGATTCCCCTTTAAGACGCAGAGAAATTAAGAATCAGTTAGTTTGAATAATTTGTATTGACGACAAGTCAGGCAATAGCTGAACTAAGATTAGAATCCAGGATTTTGATTCATTATCACCACATAGAATTTATTAAACACCCACATAGTTGCAGCTTCACTCTGATTCACAAGCCTATTTTAAAATCATTAAGTTGTATTGTGACATTGTGAATTTAAGATCATCTAAAACTGGTAATAGTTAACCCTAGAAATAACAGATGCATTGTCTTACTGCCTAGGAAGATATTGGAATATGGCTTCTCTGGAAGCCCATGGAAGCAGAAAAGATTCCAGTCTACTGGGAAAAGCAATGATGAATGCACAGGGATGTTGTGGCTCACCACCCAATCAGAAATTGTATTATGTTTATACAGTTCTAATGGAATGTTTTAACCTCCTTTGAAGCAGCAGTTTAAAGACCTTCCCACTAGAGGAAGGAATCTTAAATGCATCCAACCATAGGAACCATACCTAACAAGGAAGAAGATACCATTTTGAGGGTTGGTGGAAGAGTAGACAGCCATAAAGCAATGAAAAGGGTAAAATATACTTGTTGTAATGTCTTCCATATAACTGGTTATAGCTGCATCACAAAATGATTCCAGACTCTAAAATAAACATATTGCTGTTATTTGTCCTTCATTTTCTAAGAGGATGGATGATATCACAGGGTGATGTCTTACTCTTCATGTGAATTGGATTGAAGTTAGGCAGAGTTGCACAAAGTCATCAGCCTCACTTTCTTTTTGAGAGTTATCAAAGTCCAGTAGCAGGAAAAAAGTCAGGATGATCCAGGATGCAGTGAATGACCTTGGCATCTTTGATGCCCAACTAAGCTCTAAGCTCTCCACAGCACCTGCTTCAGTCACCTCCATGGCTGTTGGAACAAGCGGTTCTCATCTACCCATTCTGCCCAGGGAAAGTCTTCACATGCTTGGGGCATACATCCTCCAATCTCATTGATGGGTTTGAGGTCTGTTAGTTATCATAAGAGCCCATCTAAGTGATTTATAAGATCTCTTTCAGTTCTAAACACTTGAAATCATGGATGAGTTAATTTTTCCAGTTATATGTATATTACATAATAGAGTTTATAGGCAATTAAGATGTGCTTGTTGACTGAGTGATCTGAGAGTATACATAAAATGCCACAAATCTTCAAATTGGTGTTTTCCTAACTGTTAAGAAACTGAAGAGGTGAAGATAGCAGAGTAGAAACAGGACATCTGTGGGGCTCTGGCTTCCACCTCCTCCAATTCATGTAAAAGGTAACTCTGAAGAAGCTTTGGAGCTACAGAACCCACAAAATAACAAAGAGATGCTAACCTCCCACTGAGAACAGCCCAGCAGGCTGGCAGAAAGTGGCCAGCACAATGCTATGGGAGCCGAGCACAGCCCCATGCCAGCCCAAGGTTTTAGCCTCAGGGTGGGCCTGAACAGCAGCCGGCTGGAGGGACTTCAGATCACCAGCAGCTGTGGCAGTTTCCAGAATTATCAACACTTAGATGCTAAGGACAAAGTGAGACTTTGGGATCCAGTAGTTCGGGAGTGCAATATTACAAGTAGCCAGGAAGAAACAATTTGAATATTGAACACAATCAGGATAGTGCAGGATCTAGCAGCTTCTACACTGAGGGGCCAACGGGCTTGGAATATGATATTCCAGAGGGCAAAGGAGCTGGGATTAAAACCAAGAATCACCTACCCAGAAAAACTGAGCATCATGTTTCAAGGGAAAATACAGTCATTCAGTGGAATAGAGGATTTTCAAGTATTCTTGAAGAAAAAACCAGAGTTGAATAGAAAATCTGACATTCAGATACAAGAAGCAAGAGAAGCATGAGAAGGTAAACAGGGAAAAGAAATCGTAAGGAAATTATCAAAGTTGAATTATTTACATTCCTATAAGGAAAAATGATAATTGTAACTGATGAAATTTTTCTCAGTATGAGAATAGTTGAAGGGAATAGAAATATGTATGTGTGTGTGTGTGTGTGTGTGTATATATATATATATATATATATGTCTGTATAGGAGGATATATGAGCATATGAATACATATGTGAACGTGTGTATATATGTGATCAGGTATACACAGAAAGAGGGCATAGGACCAATTTAATAGGAAGGGATGATACTTAAAAGGTGAGAGAGGAATATAATGAGAGGAGATGGGGAGAGACAGAATGCGGTAAACTATCTCTTAAAGAAGAGGCAAGGGAAAACTTTTACATTGGAGAAGAACAGGAAGGCAAAAAAGGAATGGGTCAACCTTATTCTCATTGAATTTGGCTTAGGGAGGGAATGACATACACACTAAATAGGGTATCTCACCCTACAGGAGAGTACGGAGGAAGGGGATGAGAGGGGGAATGATGGAAGGGAGGGCAGGCTTGGGGGAGAGGGAAGTTGGAAGCACCTACTTTTGAAAAGGGACAGGATCAAAGTAGAGAATAGAACAAGTGGGAGGTGGGATAGGAGGGAGGGAAATATAGTCAGTCTTTTACATATACTGAATTGCTTATCTTCCTAGTAAGGGTGGGTGACAAGGGAGGAAGGGAATGAATCTGGAATTCAAAGCTTTAAAATCAAATGTTTAAAATATATATATATGTGTGTGTGTGTGTATAATTATTATTAATATTATTTTACATATAACTGGGAAATAAGACATACAGGCACTGGGGCATAGAGATGCACTGTGCCTTCCTGAAAAGTCTGAGGGGCTATGGGAGAGAGCAGATTGGAAGAGGGGATATCCAGTGGGATCACTATTTTGGGGTGGTGAGTAGGGGAAAAATGGAGAGAAAATTTGTAACTCAAAATCTTGCAGAGATGAACGATGTAAACTAGAAGTTATTTTAAAAAAAGAAAAAAGTCAAAGTAAAAAAAAAAAAAAAAGAAAGAAAGAAACTGAAGAGAAAGCCTGACATTTAGTCTCTGGTTAATGTTTGGCATTTATAAAACAATATGATGTTCAGTTTTTTCTCTAAGTAAACCAAAACATAGCTATCATCTTAACAAAAGTTTCTTCAGAATAGTATTAAAAAACAATCTTTTACCTCAAATGCATAGAATCCTATCTTAATCTTCATATCCCATAATAGAAACAAAGATATGCAAAGGGGAAACTATTCCTTGAAAGAAAGATTAAGAAAGGTCACAAAGTTCATAAAAGAATGTGGATTTTTTTTTCCCCAACACTAAAATGACAAAATGGCCACTGGTTCATTTCTAATACAAGATGGTACTTTCGTTCTCAGTTTTATAGTTTGATATCCCTATGCAATTATAAACCAGTTATACTAGACTCTTAACTGCACTAAAAATAAGACTTGAACAAAAGCAGGTCCTTATTATATGTGGTTATAATGCTTGGGAGAGATGATTTGACCCACTTTAGATCTAAAATCCGTATTTAATAAGTCATTTAATAATTAGGTCTTCCTGTATATTATTTAAAAACTACTTTCTTCTATTTTCATTTTTAGTTGGTCAATATTCACCCCTCTGCCCCAATCAAGGATAAAAACTCATGTTAACATAGAGCTCTATATTTAGAAAGACGATCATATCTGATTCTAACAACAATCTATGCATTTTACATATGATGAAATTTAGGCCTGAAGATACTATTAAACACTATCCTAGCAGATTCCTGTGCAAAGGAGATTTTCTATTCCTAGTTCCACTGGAAAAATGTGGCAAGGGCCTTTAGTAAAAATCAAACCTTTCACTGTCACTGTTGCTCAATATGAAAAGTAAAAATAATCATACCTCCTACCAGTTCTCTTCCTCTTTTGAATGTTCAGAGGATTCAAGAAAACATGTCTTGTAAAAAGAACTTTGAAATACGAGGATGAAAGGTACTGCATCAACAACAAAGCATTACTAACTCTACCTTACCAGAGCACATTTTCTTTTGAAGTTCTATCCTTAAGTTTATAAGGTATCTAAGAGGGCAGTATTCTGCTTTAAGAGGATTGGAAAGGATATTCAAAACACGTTTGGTTAGGCCTACCCAAGTGGAGTGTATCAAGTTTGAAGTGCGTATCTTTATTACATTCAGTGTGCTGAATCTCCAAATTGTTCGAGACCCTTCAAACACAGAGAAAGACCTAAAAATCAAACTAAGGAAATATTTAGGAAACAAATAGAAATAGAAGCCCTTAACCATCTCATCTGAGGATTTTAAATGAATTTGAAAATCAAAGTAAGCATCTATGAGCTGGCAATAATCATTTAACTAGTTCCTTTTAGTCATCAGATGCTAAATCTACTTTATTTAGCACAAGCAAATAGCTAAAATTAAACTACACTTTTAAAACATTTAATATTATCTTTTAAAAAATATTAAGTGTTATATTTTTAAGAGTTTCTTATAAAACGCTTATCTTCTCCTGCAACAAATAAGGGCAAAACCGTGCCTCATTCTAAAGAATAGCACATTATCTAGAAGTCCTTATCTACTCACAACAGGAAAATTAATTCAAACCTGGGGTACATTCTAACCTGGGACCAGCATTGCAGTGTTACACAGACACATCTACCTAATAAGGCTCCTAAGATGCTGTTATCCTGTCTCTTGGCCTAATCTCCAGCTCCCATCTGTTTCCTTAGACTTATCTTGAGTTCTGAATCCCTACCCTATGCTTGTATACCTGAACTCTGCTTTCCTTTTCATTTTGATCCTATAGATATTGGTTCAAATTATTTGCTTATGCTTTCCTTCTCAGAATGCACCACTGGTTGTTGACCTTCATTATCCCAACTGCTACTCCCATCTGTAGAAAGTGACCACACATCTCTCGGTATGCCCCATGACTGGCTGCAAACACTAACCTCCAGCTCTAGCAAACTTTACCTTATTCAGGCTCTAAAGCTTGTTGATGTCTACCAATGTATTCATATATAATGACCACAGCTTTCCCCTTAGGACTGTTAGGAACCACATGCTCCTTGTGGTGACAAACTATCCTCCCCACAACAATCTACATATTGATCTAGTCGTTCTTCAGTCCCTCCTCGGATCATGGTCATCCCAGCCCCTCCTAGCCTGCCCTGACACTGGGAAGGAAGGGGCAAGAAGGAAGGAGGAAAGAAAGAAGCAAATAGTGTACAGTGGAGTAAGAGGTATAGGAAGAGAAGGAATGCTACCCAAACTTCAAAAGCACTGTCCCTATATAGTGTCTATAAAGTAGGAGCATACTTAAGGTGATACGGACTGGTGAGGTCTCTCTGCACTTCCAACAATAATCTCCCAAGGATAAAGTTCAAGGTGAAACTGCCTTTTTCTGTCACAGTACTGAGAGATTTAGGTACAGTACAGTTGAGTCACTAAATGTCAAAAAAGTTCAAGTGAGAGAAGCTTAAAAACAATTGGAATTTTAAATTCACAAGAGGAAAAAAGTGAGTAATTCTGACACATCAAAAATGTTTATAGGTTGAAAAGCTCTGTCAAAGAGAATTGACACTGATGTCAATCATATAAGATGTCTAGGAGGAGCTGACAAGAGCCAGACCACCTCAGTGTACCTCTGAAACTGAATTTATTACATGCACCATCTATGACACATGTGAGTATCTACTCCTAGGCCAGTGATCCTCTGTCTATAAAATGGGACAACAAAGTACTGCATTTACATTTTGTGAAAGAGAACGCTATAGAAATGCACAAAGAAAATAATGCTGTCTAATTTGTGAAAGATTGGGATTTTTTCTTTCCCCTCTTGGTCAACAGGAAGAGCCACAAAAAACCAAGCACATTTTAACATAAAGGTGAATATCCCCAATATGGGACACAGTATTCAGTTGCATCTTAAAGTGTTTTTGTGAACAATGCTTTTCAATTTCTATGAATCTAAAATAATTTCACAGAACCCACAGAAAATTTCCCATATAGATGGCAAAATTAAAAGTGTGATTTGCCTGTCTGAAGAGGGAAAAGAAAATTGGGGGTGGGGAGAGGAGTTGCTAAGAAAAATACCAGCATTTTGATGTAAAAAGAGTGTAACAAATGCTAATATTTAATACATAGTCGAACAGAGATGTTGGAGAGACTTAGAAACTATACCCTCAAATGCAAGTTAACGAAAATAGTTCAAACTGTACCCGAAGGAAAAAAAGAGCAAACAACCTCAAAATATGATGCTTCATATAATGAGTATTTTCTCTGCTTCGCGTTCAAAGTGCTGACGTCCACAAAGTGTTACTGGTATTTATGCCAGCTTTTTTCCTGTAAGACATTCTGGGACACATCTCTAGTACAAGATGTCCTAGCCTGAAGTTCAATACATTCATCCTTAAGAACACAACTATCTCCAACTATTCCAATGGCTTCTGAAATCACCAAGAGTTACTGAAGCAAGAAATTACAGTAATTAAAAGGAAGCAAATTTGAGTTTTATCAAATCATTAAAAAAGAAACTAGATAGTGAAAGAATTAGGACAAAATTAAGAAAACAAGAGGGAGAAAAAAGTTAGAAATAAGTCAGACGTGAGAGGGGTAGGAAATATAAGTAGACTGGTGAAGAAAAAACATCCAAGGATACCTGTTCCTTTGAGACATTGTCAAGAGCTAACAAATCAAGCTTAGGGAGAGCTGATGAATGCCTTCTGTAGATAGAGATTCCAAGCTCATATCCTCTTTGAGTCTCTGGTGAAAACTATTCTAGATGGAGTTACATAGGATAATTAACCATCTCTAATAAAGAGTCCCAGGTGGAGCTCAAAACCAAGATGGGGGGGGGGGGGGGGGACTGTGTGGGCAGGGGCCTATACAGCTCCAAATGGCAATATGCCCAACCTAAGGTGTTATTAGTCATCAATCCCTCACTTTTAATAGTGCCAAACATGATGAGATTTGAAAAATGAGAAAGGAATTAAATGGATACTTGCTGGTATGAATGTCATAGTCAAAAGAGTGATATAACCCCCTAAAGTCAGGGGGAAAAATCAGCAAACCCATTAATTAGGGTCCTATTTAACCTTCTGTTTTCAAGGATAATCACTTTTTGTATAAAGAAGTTCTGCTCTTGTGAAAGCCTATGAGGACATGTGACTTTGAATTTCAAAGGTGATTTCCACAAATGAAGAAAGGATAAGGGACAATCAGCTAAAATTGGGGGGGTTCCCCCTAAGGTTTTTATTTGATTGAAAACTAAGTTTGAGAGTCTGAACAAAAAGTGTGACATGGCTTCTAACACAGCAACTGTGAACTTAGGCTTTAATAATGTATAGGTATATATTACCTATATATATAGGTCCTACAGTATACTATACTTGTGAAATACAAACTATAGTTTAATTTTGTTTGGTTCCGAGTACCATATTTTAAGAGGGCCGTTGAAAAACTGAAGCATAGTCAGGAGAAGGAGCTCATGATAGTGAAGGTCCTAGAAACCCTGTCATTAAGAAATGTCTGGAGAAACTGAAAGTGTCAAGCCTGAAAAAGAGACTCTAAGGCCAGGGTCCTTAACCTGTTGCCATGGACGTGTTTTTAAAAATATTTTGATAACTGCATTTGAAAATAATTTGTTTCCTTTGTAACTCTATGTATTATATGCATTTAAAAACATTATTCTGAGAAAGGGTCCATAGGCTTGAACAGACTGCCAAAGGGTCTATTATACACGCACAAAATGGTTTAAAATCCTGCTTTCTAGGAATTCATTAAGAGCTATCTTCAAATATTTGGAAGACTGCTGCGTGTAAGAGAAAGCATACTTGTTTTGTATAGCTCCAGGGGGCAGAATAAGGTCAAGTAGATGTTACAGGGAAGCAAATTTCGGTTATAACGGAGACTTAAAATTTCCAACATTAACTTTTTAGACACATTTGATATGATTTCTAGTCTTTCTAGCTAATCTATTGATCTCTCCATTTTGCCTACTAGCAGTTAAATTTTTTTTTAACATTTTTGTTCAAAATTTTGAGTTCCAAATTCTATACCTCCCCCCTCTTCCCCTCCCTGAGAAGGTGAGCATCAAATATAGGTTATACATGTGCAATTATGTAAAACATTTTTTAGTCATTTTGTACAAGAAAACTCAAATAAAAGAAAAAAAAGAGCATGCTTCAATCTGTATTCAATCAATATCAGTTCTTTCTCTAGAGATGGATAGTATGCTTCATCATTAGTCCTTTGGGATTGTCTTGGATCATTGTATTACTGAGAATAATTAAGTCATTCACAATTCTTCATCAAACAAGATTGCTGTTACTGTGTACAACATTGTCGCAGTACTATTCACTTCACTATGCATCAGTTCATTTTAAGACTTTTCAGTTTTTTTCTGAAATCATATTGTTTGTCATTTCTTCTAACACTATAATCATATGCCATAGCTTGTTTAGCCATTCTCCAATGGATAGACACCCCTTTGATTTCCAATTCTAAAAGAGCTGCTTTAAATATTTTGGTAAAAGATAGATCTTTTTCCCTTTTTTGGATGGCTTTGAGACATAGACCTAGCAGTGATATTATTGGATCAAAGGGTATGCATAGCTTTATAGCCCTTTGGGAACAGTTCCAAATTATTCTCCAAAATGGTCTGGATCAGTTCACAATTCTACCAACAGTGCATTAATGTCCCAGTTTCCCACACCCCCTCCAACATTCAACATTTTCCTTTTTAGTCATACTAGCCAATTTAATAGATGTGAAGTGGCACCTCAGAGTTGTTTCGATTTGCATTTTTCTAATCAATAGTGGTTTAAAGCATTTTTTCATATGATTATAGATAGCTTTGACATCTTTATCTGAAAACTGCCTGTTCATATCCTTTGACCATTTATCAACTGGGGAATAACTTATGTTTTTTATAAATCTGACTCAGTTCCCTTTATTTTTGAGAAATGAGGACTTTATCAGAGATACCTGCTGCAAAATCTCCCCCCTACCCAGTTTTCTGATTTCCTTATAATTTTGGTTCCATTAGTTTTGTTTGGGTGAAAACTTTTTAATTTTATATAATATTTTATTTTTCTTATACTTTATATTTTATAATGTTTTTCATATCTTCTTTGGTCCTAAAAATCTTCCCTTATCCATAAATCTGATAGAAAATCTATTTGATGGAGATTTTCTAACAATTACCATTGTTCAAAATTGACCCAGCTCAGTTATATTTAATCAATCAGCAAGAATCAAGCATTAACTGTATATGTACTGTGCAAGGTACTATACAGATAAAAGTACAAAGAAAAAGTAGGAATGAAGGATTTAGATCTGTACAAGCTATATTCCAAAGCAGTAATCATTAAAATGATTTGTTACTACTTAAAGTACAGAGAAGCTGAAGGATAGAACAGATTAGGCATACATGACATCAAAACAAACAAACAAATAGTATCTAATCTTCCATGAACCCAAAGACCAAGTTAATGGGGAAAGGACTCACTCTCTGATAAAAATGCTAGGAAAACTGGACAAAAGTTCTACGATGATTGGGGTTTAGGGAAACAACTCACATCAAACTGCAAGTTGAATTCCAAATGGTTACGTGACCTCAATATAAGCAGTCATTTCAAAAATACTTTTAGATCTATGAATAGGGGACATGTTCATAGTTAAAAAGCGATAGAGAGATGTGACATACAACAATAACAAGACAACTAGTGACAAGACAAAATGAAGAATTTTGATTATAGAAAATTGAAAGTTTTTCTAACAAATCTAATTTTAATTAAGAGGGAAATAGGAAACTAGAAAAAAAGTCTTTGCATGTACTATATCTAAAACATAAAATGAGGGAAAAAAGTATAACCAAAACAACAGTTACAGAAAGTACAGTCAAGCTCGCTCTGCCCCACTTCAAACTCTTCCATAATGATCTAGGAAACAAATCAAATTCAATTTTGATAGTGAACCCAAAAACAAAAATCCCACTGAGTCATTCACCGGCCCAGGGTCAATGAGGAAGACAGAAAAGCCTGCATACACAAGAACTGAAAGGCAAGTGAATCTTGGCCTATTGGCCAAGAGGTTCCAGAACACCACAGATGGGTATAACCTTGAGCAGGGTACAAGAGCAGGTCCTAAGCAACAGCTCTGTTACTCACTACCCAGTTCTGGGTCACAGATGTAGGGGTGAACTGAGTAATGTTCAAGGGTGAAGAGCAGTCTCTTAAGAGTACACACCTTAGACAGTGTACCAAGCAATGACCAAGTTTAGAAGCAAGCAGAAGTTACAACCTCAGGACTGAAAGTCTTTCTTCTAGAGTCTAGCCCAATCTGAAACCTGCAGGGAAAGAAGCAGAACAAGAATTCCAGACCAAAGGAAGTCTACAGCTCTGTCACTGAAACAGCAGAGCTTTCCATATGACTACCAATGATTGAGTCCAACAGAAGTCTACTTGAACTCCAACTAGGGGCAAGCCCACAGATGTGTTGCTCAGGCCTAAATCCAGGTCAGGAAAATTGCAGAACTCAGATCAGAGAGTTAGCAATCAAAATTTGCCAGGACCAACCTCTTTGGATATACTGAAAGTTTGCAGGCCTCCAGTATGAGCTGACACTATAAAATAAAATATTCAATAACTGCCCCCCCACAAAAACAGCAGAAGGACTACAGAGTATGAAACTTCAGCCTAAATATGCCCTGCAAAAATATACAGATGCTGAAAGAAGGCTGAAAGAACCAAGTGAACAGAAATAGAATACCACTACAAAGAGCTAAGATAGCGACATGGACACTCAAGACACAAACCTAGAATGAGAAAATTATTCCAAAGTATCTATGACCAAGGTTTCAAAGAAAAACACAGTCTGAGCACAAGCTCGACTACAATTCCTGAAAGAGATAATGCAAAAATTATTTGTTTCAAATTTTAAACAAAATGAGGGCATTGGAAGGGAAAGAAAAAATAAATGAAAAGGAAGGGAAAAGAAATTCTATGCACGAAAGAATCTGAAAAAGAGTTAACACTTAGAATAAGAGGTACAAAATCATATCCAAGGAAGAAACTCAATGAAAGTTATACTAGGTCAAATGTAAGTTAGTTATTCCATAAGACAATAAGAAATATTAACAAGAAAACTAAAGTTTAAAAAACTGGAAAATTTTAAGAAAATCTAAGGTCTCTCATAGCAAAAACAAATGACCAGGAAAACAGACTGAAAATATAATTTAAGAATCACTGAACTGTCTAAAACCATGACCCAAAAAAGAGCAAAAATGTCATATTTCAAAAAGTCAGAAAACTGCCCAGATCCCCTAGAGCCAGAAGACAAATTGGAAGTATAAAGTATCCACTAATCACCTACTGAAACTCCCAAATGAAAACTCGAAGAAACATCATAGCCAAAAGCTACAGCATCCAGGTCAAAGGAAAAATACTGCATATAGCCATAAAGAAAGAATTCAAATATAAAAAAGCCACAATCAGGATCACATATGATTCAGCAGGCAGTGTAAATGAAAGATCAACAACAGTAACAATAAAGGAATGGAAAACCTAAAATTTCAGAAGGAAAAGATATAGGTTTGCAACCAAGAGTAACACACCTAGCAAAACTGAGTATAATTTTACAGGGGTAAGTAAAAATGGAACTCACTAAGTAAAAGACATCCAAGAATTCCTGATCAAATGAGTAGAGTTACACAGAAACTTTTAAACACAAACACAGGAACAAAGAGAAACATAAAAAGGAAAACATGACTGAGCAATCATAAGGGACTATCACAACACATCACAAGGATAAATTATTTACATTCTAATATGAGATGATACTTGTCTCCCTTCAGAACCCTATTTTGATCAGGGGTCACAGAGATCTATTAAAATAGACCTCTGTTTTCTTATATTTTGATTATCCAAAAAGAATAGAATGGGAAGAAGAAAGGAATACATTAGAAGAGAAAAGGAGAGATGAAGAGTGATAGAAATTATTTCCCATAAGCAGAGTGCTCAAGTAAATCATGCAAAGGAAGAAGTGGTCAAACAAAGGAAATACACACACACACACTAAAGAGTTGAATACAGAAATGGTTTTGATGAGAGAGAGAGAGAGAGAGAGATTCAGAAAAGGGGGGAAAAGGAGAGGTCAGAAGAGAGGTCAATTAAGGGAGAAATAAAACCAAAAAAAATCTCTTTAGAAAGAGGGTGAATCTTGAAGGCTGTTTGAAAGAAAAGATAAGAATCTGTGTTTGAGTGGTGGGTGAAGGAAAGACCAGATGGGCAAGGGAGCAGAAACAATACACAATACCCAGAGCACTGATACTGAGCACACTCCTCTCCCTCCATGCTCACCTTTATAAAGTAGGGGCAAGAAACAAAAGGAAAAACATGAAGACAATGGAGAGAATCACAACAAATAATAATTACTATGAATATCTATGGACTGAACTCATTGATAAAAGGGAAAAGGAAAACAGAACAGAATAGAAATCAGAATCCAAAAATACGTTGTTTATAAGAAACACACCTGAAACAAGTCAAGAACCTGATTAAAATTCTAGAGAAGTTTGTTAGGATAGATTTCTGGAGAGTGTTAAATGGAAACTGAAAGGAGAATAGATATTTCCCAGTTCATGTTATCTACAAAAATTGATCATGTATTAGGGTATTATAAAAGCCTCTCACCCAAACACAGAAAAGCAGAAATATTAAACACATCTTTTACAGACCATACTGTGATAAAAAAAAAAATTATAGTCAATAAAGGACCATTGAAGAAACAAACAACTAAAAATTAATGAAGACTAAATAACTTAATCCTAAAGAATGAAAGAACAAATCATAGAAAAAATTAATAATTTAAAATGAGACAACATACTAAACTTTTGGGCTTGAAGCCAAAGCAGTACTTAGGAGGAAATGTCTATTTTTTTTTTTTATAAAGCAATTGGGGTTAAGAAACTTGCTCAAGTTTACTTGAGTAGAGTGAGTAGAGCATTGGCCCTGGAGTCAGAAGGACCGGAGTTCAGACCCGCCTCAGACACAACGCATACACAAACAAAAACCTAGCCATGTGACCTTAGGCAAGTTATTTAACCCCAATTACCCTCCAAAAAAGCAAAAAAAAAAAAAAAAATTGGGGTGACTAGGTGGTGCAGTGTGTACAGCGCCAGCCCTGGAGTCAGAAGGACCTGAGTTCAGATCCAGCCTCAGACACTTAACACACACACACACAAACAAAAACCTAGCCATGTGACCTTGGGCAAGTTACTTAACCCCAATTGCCCTCCAAAAAGAAAAACAAACAAACAAACAAAAACAGCTGGTTATTTATGTGTGGATGCTAAGTAACTGAGGCCTGAATCAAGCCGGGTCCTCCCAACTTCCGGGGCCTGAGCTCTTACTTACTGTGCTGCCACCTACCCACCCCAGGAAATTTCTATTTCTAAACACTTTCAACAATAAAGGAGAGGAAAAAATAGGTCAATGAATTGGGCATGCAACTAAAAATCAAATAAACAAATCTAAATAAAAAAATCAACAAATTAAAAATTCTAGTTAAACACTGAAATAAAAATTCTGAAACTCAAAAAAGTCAAACTTTTTTTTAAAAATGGATTTTTTAAAAATTAGACAAACCACTAGTTAATTTGATATAAAATAGAAAACAATTATCAAAATCAGAAATTTAAAAAGTGAGTGAACAACTAATGAAGAAATAGAAATTATAAATTATTTCATCTGATTATATGGCAATAAAACTATCACACTAAATGAAATGGGTGAATATTTTAAGAATAAAAAATGTCTAAATTTTACAGAACAAGAAATACAGCACTTAGGGAACTCAATCTCAGAAAAATAATTTGAATGATGATCTCCTAAAGAAAAAACCTCAGGACCAGACAGATTTATAAGTGAGTCTATCAACTATTTTAAAAAAATAATTCCAATAATACAAAAGTTGTTTGGGAGAAAAACAGGAAAAAAAAGAAGGGATCCTACTCTTCCTATGATTAAACACCTTCTTGATACTTAAACAAAGGAGAACCAAAACAGAATGAAAAATAAAGTTCCAGACCAGGCCTGCATAACTTGGGAGTCCACACCAGCCCAAAGGATTTCCTCTACATATAAAGGATGTTTTTCTCTACATTTTCAAGGGTCACTTTAAATCCTTTGGTGTGCTATAAGTGGCTGGTGAACCACAAGTTGTTCAGGCCTGCTCTAGACCAATCTCTCCAATGAATATTGATGCAAAAATCTTTAAATAAAATTTTAGCAAGGAAACTATTGTAATATAACACAAAGATTATATTCTATAATCACATCAGTTTTATATCAAGAATGAAGGGGCTGGTTTAACATCAGAAAGACTATAAATATAACTGACCATGCATGCAAATATCAGAAACAACAACAAATTATATATATATATATATAGTTCTGCCAATGAACACAGAAAACACTTTTGACAACTTGCAATATAAGATAAGCTCTAAAGGGGTATATAATTAAACATAAAGGGTGATACTATAATTAAATGAGAGGAATGAGGAAGAAAATAATGGTCAAATCTTCAAATAGGGTTAGAGCAGATGACCAAACAAAAGTCAAAGAGGATCACAGGGAGTAAAATATACAATTCAGATTATATAAAATTAAGTACTTTTTGCTTAAACAAAACCAATGCAGCTAAAAATTAAAATGGGTAAATGAGAAGAAAAAAATTCTTTGCATTAAGTTTCTCTAATGAAGGCTACATTTCTAAGATATTTAACTAAGAATTTGAGTCCATTGCCCCTATAAGAGTCATTTCCAATTGATAAATAGTCAGAATAAAGCAAGAAATTCATGCTACCAAAAGTCACATAGAAAGAGCTCCAAATTGCTGAAAATTAGGGAAATGCAAATTAAAGCAACTCTGAGGTTCCACCTCAAACCCTTCAGATTGTTGACTTGTTCTTCCCTACCTCCAAAAAAGCAAAGTGACAGATGCTAATAGAGCTGTGAATTGGTTCAGTCATTCTGGAAAACCATTTAGAACAATACCCAGAAAAGAAAGTTACCAAAATAGGCATGACCTTTGACTCAGTGATTCCACTCCTAGGTCTGTAGCCCAAGGAAAAAGGATCCATATGTACAAAATATTTACAGCAGCTCTTTTTTGTAGAAGCAAAAAAAAAAAAAAAAAAAGGAAATTGAGGGGATGTTAAGTCAATTGGGGAACAGCTGAACAAGTTAAGGTATATTAACATGATGGAATACTTATTCCATGATGATGAAAGAGATGTTTTCAGTGAAACCAGGAATGACTTGTATGAACTGACGCAAAGTGAAATAGGCAGAACCAGAAAAATTTATATAGCAACACTATTGTAAAAACAAAATTCTGAACGACTTGAGAACTCTGATCAGTAAAAAGACAAACCATGATTTCAAAGGAAATAAGACATGAAAGAGAGGTTTTGGCACTCAAGTACAGATGGAGACTTTTTAAAAAATATGATCAATAAGTAAATTTGTTTTGCTTGATCAATAAGTAAATTTGTTTATCCCAGGGATTTTGTTAGACATCAGTTTTTGTGATTTTTTAAAAATAAGTGTAATTAAAAATAAAAAAATATATAAATGAATGATTCAAATTTATAAAACTAGACGTCATTCCCCAATAGCTACTATATGGTCAAAAGAAATGCAAATTAAAGGAACTTTGAAGTTCTACCCCATACCCTTTTAAATTGGCAAAGACAACAAATAAGAAAAATAATTAAATGTTGGAGGCCGGGTGACACTGTTGATGGAGCTGTCAACTGGTCCAGACATTTTGGAAAGCAATTTGGAACTCTATTACAAATTATTAAACTGTGCATTACCTTTGAGCCAGCTCTACCATTTTCAGACCTATACTCTAAAGAGATCAGAGAAACAGGAAAAGGACTTTTAGGTACAAAAATGTCTATAGCAGTTCATTTTGTACTTGTCAAAAATCGGAAATTAAGGGGCTGTCCTCCTATTAGGAAATGCCTAAACAAACTATGGCATGTAAATATAATAAAAGATTTTGCCATAAAAATGGCAAAATAAATAGTTTCAGAGGAAAATGGGAAGACCTAGAGATAACCACAGTATATTTAGGTACTGACAAAAATTTGCTACCTGTGAAGGAAGATTACTAAATCTCCTAACTGGAATTCAGATTTCTCAAAGTTGACTTCTCCAATAACAACCCTTATTTTACTGCAAAACAGACCAAATTTGAACAAATATTTTTTAAATGAAACTTATTCACCAGCTTTCCTGTCATAACTGCCAATCATGGCTATTATACTAGCAGCTTCTTCATTTTTTCTACCTCCTGGCCAATTCGCCACATGATGATCACATGGCCAATTTCATGCTCTTAATCTGACATGTAAAATGGAGTCATTACATAAGACATTCTTTATGTAGTTTATAAAAATGAGAAAAATAAATAAGAAACAAAAACTGCAGGACAGAAAAACACTGCAAACTGTAATTTCTAGTTTCTATTATCATACTGCTCCCCCCCACATGTGTTTTGGGGAATACTCTGAGCAAGTAACAACATGAAACCTAAGACCATATCTCTAAGAGTTGTAAAGTTCCTTAGACGTTATTAAATTCAACTCTCTTACTTTACAAATGAGGAAATTAAGACCCAGAGAGGTAAAAACCAATGTCACACAGGTAGTCACTGACCTGAGGTTCTAAATGAGGTGCTATGACTCCAAATCCAATATTCTTTCCATGACACATAGTAAAGACACAAAACTAGAAATAAAACTGTATTGGCTACTCCACTGATAAAACATTAAGCAATGAAAATAAACAACGATATTAAATTTAGAACAAATGTTTACACAAGTGAAATGTATCATTGTCAGATACTGGTTTTATAATCACACTTAAAAAGTGGATGTGAAGAATAAAGAAAAAAATAAGTCTAGAAGAGCCAATATTTTCTATTTATAATCTAAAGGGTCAAACTTTAAATCATACTTGAAACTGACCTGCAAAAAACAAAAAAAAAAATTTATGTATAATTAGCCCCTAATTTTCTGTAAAGGAATGAACACTTAACCTTAAGTTTCTGAGTTAATAGGACACTGAAAGATGGGAATGAGCTTTTCCCTTTTTTCCCTTTATATAACTGCTCATCCAAAAATCTAATATAGCTTAACTAAATCTAATATAGCTTAACTAAAATTAAGGAAATTTGAGTATAGATTTTCCTACTGATAGTCTAGGAAAAAATTAGATCTTCAAAAACAAATACACCTTTGCCTCTAATGTAGTTGATGTAAATACTAAAATATCAATCCACCCAAAAACTGAAATAGAAATCCAATTAAATTCATTTCTTTTTCTGATCTCTTCTTTGTCTGGAGATTGGAGACTAGCTGATCATCCTCAAAATACTCCTTCATATTTTTAATGAAATTTAATTGAAGCATCTGAACAACACTTGTTAACTTCAAAGGAAAGGCCAAATACACAAATTAAAATACTTTTTAAAAAGCTGAAATTAAGTTAAGGCAGGAAAAACTCAGGTATAATTTAACAAATTTCATCAAGGATATAAAGGTGCACACTGAGAATGATGATCAATCATTCTCCATCTCCAGACTAAGGAATAAAAAAACAACAGGTATAAATGGTTGAAAACAAAAAATTATGAGTCAAAAGACTTGAAGTCTAATACTAACTCTGCCACCAACTAGCTATGTGATCTTGAACAAATCAGGGTAATTTAATTTGGCCTCAATTTTCTCTGAAAGATTAAATGGTTGGATTATTCTCTAGGGAGAAGCAGCATAAGATAGGATATAGACATCCAGCCTCAGAGTTAAGAGAACCTATATCCAAGTCCTAGCTCTAACTCATACTGGTTCTGTGACCTAGGTAAAATCATTCAACTTCTCAGCTGCCTCACACAATTGTTTAAGTTAAAGGCCACCTGGTAAAGGGAGTTTCCACCCAAAGATTTCTTCACACCAAAAAACTCACAGGTTGAAGAGAAGGGGGAATACTTGTTCAGCTCTTAATTTCTATTCTAACTATTTCTATTCTATTCTAACTTGGAGTTCACAGAAAAGTTTAGAAATGTGGAAGAACTTCCAAGTACCATAACACCTTATTTCATTTGTGAAACCATTCTTAAGGATACTTCAATGGATTTATATCAGCATTGGTTTAGGTACTTCCCATTGGTAGAGAATACAACTCATTAGTGCTTTCTTATCCTCTGAAATTTCTGCTCATGTCTTTCCATAAATCTATTCAGAATTTACCCAATACTTTAGGTGTCTTTCTCTGAGTTTTACAATTCCATAGATAATACCAGTGTAAAATTCTGGCTGTATTCCTTTCACTCTAGCTATATGACCAGCCAAGGCCCTTCTCTAGTCAGACATCTCCTCAGTCTTTTACATCACATTTTTTGTATGTCATCACCAAAGTTATAACTTTACAAATTGCTAAGGTAGGCTATAAGATATGCATATCCTCTACTTGGAGCACTTTAATTAAATAATTTAAGCCTACTTGAGGGTATGGAGAGGAGTAAAGGGTCTTCTAGCAACCTTTTCAATCTAATCAAGTTAAAGATTCTAGAACTAGAAAAAAATCATTTTATGACCTATTCAATCCCACAGAGATAATCCATAATATTCTGTGAGAATGGTAAATAAAGTTTCCCTTTTATGTATGTCTTTAACTTTTAAGAATCTTTCCAGAAAGATAAACAATTCAGACCAAAAATGTGCATTCTGGCAAATCCAGCTAAAAACAAAAGATATTTCTAAGTGCTTCTCTCACTGAGTTCACACTGTAGGACTCTCAGATAAAGGCTCAATACTACATACATGCATCCAAGAATTACTCAGGCATCTGTGTCACATATTGAGAATTTGAGGGAAGGGGGAGAAGAAGGAAGAGTAGGAGGCAAGAAAATTTCAAATTGCCCTGAACAAACAATGCAGCAAAAGGATACCAAATAGCAGGTTAAGTATGATTCATCCTTTTAGCTGGGGGTTGGGAAGATGAGAAATACACTACACCCAGCATACTGGCTCATACTTCATAGGCATTCTCTTTTGCTATACCAACACATCCCTAGATCCAGTGTTCATCACAACCCAACTAATTATAGGATTCACTTGTATAGTGAAAAGACCAGAATCTATTGGCAAGTCTTCAAATAGAATACTCCAGCACTAAACTTTTGGGTATTTGAGAGTATGTGTGTTGGGATGGGTCAAATAAAAACATAATAACACTTAAACCTTTAACCAGATTTATAAATACAAGTACCTGGTTTTTGTTGTTGTTTTTATAATGCTGTCTAAGCTTACTTCACTTTTTTACTTAGAAAGTATATTACTTTACTGTAGTGTTAGCAACTAAGGAAAAAGGATAGCAGCAAAAAAACATGAGCCAAGTGAGTAAAGCCATGCTGTGATAGTTCTACTATTTCAGTGAAGCCAGTGAACTTTAAAGTAACCAAAGTTACGGTATTTGAACTCCCACCTCCACCCCATGACCACAGAAAGCTTACCACTGGCAAGAATTTTAAACAGAGGGAAGGCAGCTGTTGGCTATATGAAAGGATTAGGTTCTAAAAATTATCTTTGCTGCTTCACTGCCAAAATCAGAACCTGCAACATCCCATCTCTTTCAACATTTAGCCGCCTTCTAACCACACTAAGAACAAAGAACATGTCATGGGAATATAAATACATACATACATATATAGTAATGCATTAAGGTTTGAAGGCACTTTATGTACATTATTTCATTTGATCCTCACTACACTACAGAGGACATTATTATCCCATTTTACAACTGAGAAACATTCCAATGGCTAAGTGTTTATGCTCATGTAGCAAGTAACTGTCTAAGACTGGATCTGAAACCAGGTCTTTCAAAGTCCAGTACACCATCTACTGTGCCATTCTATTGAAACAGAATGCCAAGGCCAACTCAAATTCATTAAAAGCACAATGGCTGATATTCCTTTCTTTTCCCACAAAACAAACATAGGGTCAAAGAAAAACTGGAAAACATTTTACTCATTGATACCAAGCATGGAGATGTAACCTTAATTTGCATTCAAGAGTGAGGAAGAGATCAATTATACGTTCAATAGCCCAATTAATTTACTTAAAACACCACTTTCATCAACGTATTCCCTTATTTACAAACATGTGGCTGTTGTCCAACACCAAATGATAACCAATGAATCTTAGGACATTCCCCTATTTACAAACATTCAACTATTCCCTATAAATTCCTAAATAAAATTCAAAGGATCTTGAGACCATGGATTTCTTACTGGAAGGGACTGAGAAGTCCTTTATTTTCATGAGGAAATGAATTCAAAATGGTTAAATCATTTTCTCAACATTAGTCAGGAAATGACAGACTATGGCCTTGAACAAGATAGCATCTGAGGCCCTGTACAAACCTTTCCAACTTTACCCCTGACTAATCCACTCACTTCATGATCTAGTCACAGTGGTAACTGACAAATTCAAACAAATCATACACATCCCCACCTTTGACTATTTGTTTCTATTACCACTCTATTAGCACTCTATCCATATGGAATGTTCCACCCTATCCCTCTACCTATTCAAAGTCCACCCACATTTTTAGAGCCCAGCTCAAGAGACACCTCCTTCAGAATGGGAAAAGCGTTTTCTGATCATTTCAAACTATAATGAAATGATCTCTACTGCTAAATTTATAACGCTTCTTGCCTGCAGCACGAATTTGACATCTATCAGTAAAACTTTTGTTTTCTGGTATAATCAAGAAATACATCATTCTGGAGAAGACCTTTTGGAGAACTGAGGAGTTTTTGTAAATAAATTTTTATTTTATTTTTTATGAAAATTCTTTTAGAGTAGACCGTGTAATTTCCTTACTTTTCAAACTACTTCTTGATGAATCAGGCTCATCAGTTATAATCGATTATTTTACTATACACAGAACATAGAAATGAATTACTCTTATAATTCTATTACTGAAATCTGTATGAATGACCCCCTAGACAGATGAATCATACCAGTGGGTATGCCTTGGCTAAGGAGAATCAGAATATCATATTTATATGTGTGTACACACACACAAACACACAGAGAAATATTCTATGGCTGTGCCTTCCCTTCAGACTATAACACTAGCTATTCTGTTTCCTGTCTCTTCATTGGCAGTATTCTTCTTTGTTATCAGAGTCTCCTGTTAGCTGTCCCTACTGCCATAACTGCATGTTCAGCCCTCGGGTTTTCTAGTTTCTTTTTTTCTTGCCTCTTCTGTCTACTATTACTTCTCAGCTTTCAAGGAAAAAAAAAGTTTTTTTACATAGAATTAAGACAAAAATGACATTCTTCTAGACAATGGGGCATCAGGTACAAGGATGATGGAGGGCACAAAAAAGCAATGAAAACATCTGCTTTTGCAACCTGTGTTTAAAAACTTCACAAAGACCAAGTAGTCCACGCATTAGGAAAGTTGACACTGGCTGAGACACCCTGTGCCAAATGTTCAGTCTCCAGATAATCGAAGCTTTCCTATACCACCTCAGAACAACTCTTACGCTATTCTCTTAAGCTAACCTGGGCCCATAGAGAAATAAGGAGGTCTTTTCTCAGATAACTCTAAAAACAGTTCTATAAGAGGTGCTGCAAAATGTCTTAAGAAACTAGGATAGATACGTAGCATCCCAAGGCCATTCGCAAGGATAGCATGTCATAGGGGTGAGGGTGCTGAACTTCAACAGTCCCAACACCTGAACTTCTAAGTCCCTGTTATATCTTTCACAGGCTATGGTCTTTAGCAAGTCATTTACTTGTCTGTGCCTCAGTTTTCTCATCTATAAAATGGAGATAATACCTGTCCCATTTACTTTGTGGATCCATTGTGACAATTAAATATGTACATAAAGTATTATATAAACTATAAAGTGCCATACAAACAAAATCTAATTATTATCTGGCTATAAATGCTATTATTTTTGTCTTAGAAACTTCTAACTATACAAGCAAAATCTGTATTTGTGTTATGTAAAATTAATTATACATTTCCTTAGACTTTTCTGGGTTAGCTTGCATGGCAGTTGTTGAAATATTAACAAGGACACCTATACTTTACTTCATATGACAGTCAATCACAGCAAACCTTTCCCAATTAAAATGAAATTGGAAAGCTCAATTAATTTTGAAACCTTACCTACTCCTTTAAAAAAAAAAAGGATAAAAGGTGGGAAGGAGAGAAAGTCTAGGGTTAAAACCAAACAGCCAAACCTAACAAAAATTCAATCACCTAAGAGAGGTCCAGTTTGAATGGCATCCCCTCCATAAAGTCTTATCAGGTTTCCTAATAAAAAAATTATTTTCCTCCTTAGGTTTCATACAGAACTTTGTTTTTGTTGTTCTATTTGGAATATATGTATTTATTTCCCTATTAGGGAGGATATTATAAGAGGAAAGATACCATATGTCTTAATCATCTTCATATTTTCTCAGTGTCTACAATACAGTGCTCTGTATATATTAGGTAGTAATTGATCACTGAATAAAGGGCCAACATTTAGGAGATAAGACAAATTTAGGCTATTAACCCTTATAATATTAGTGATCATAAAATGTTGGAAGCTTCATCTCAAGGATGTTTTCCTTGAGATGAATTATTTCCAACAATAATTTTTTAAAATACAATTTTTAAACTTGTGAGGTTTAACATGTACCTTAGTTTCTGAATCAAAATAACAAGAAAAAGTTTCTGAATCAATGACTAAAAATTAAAAGTGGATGTTTACTACCAATTCAGACACAAATACCTTGAATGCTTTAAAGATTATATAACTCATAAGAATCTATGTCCTCTTCATTTTGACAAAAAGAAAATTCCAACTGTTCACTTTAAAAGTAAAAAACCTGCCTATAGGGGGTATTATTTATAGTAAATGTTATTGCTATATGTTCAGAAATGCCAAATTTACATTTGGCCCTCTTGTATGCAATGACATTTTAATTATCACCAACCAATCCTGACCTTAATTGTTCTTGACAACAACTGTGTAGGCATAGAACAAATCAGAAGAAAAAAATTCAAGGATCCACTTAGAACAGGTTTTTGCCCAGAATATTTTGTCCACGGATAAATGTTTTGTACCATGAGCCACCTGAACCTCCAAAAATTTCACTTCACTTATTGCAAGGAATGTAATAAAAAAGATCACCCTTTAAAAACCCTTAACACAGAGATCTATTCCTGAAGTACTTTCTGCATATTACTATCAATATATCAAAATAATGTTGCACTTTTCTTCCAAGAAACGCACAGTACTTTATAGATTTGTCTCATTCATTTGAAGAAACTCCATGAAATAAAAAGATGAGAGTGTCCTATCTTTGGGTGAAAAAATGAGGAAAAGACAAGCAATGTCACAAGCTCTAGGTGAAACACCAAGTCAGTGACAGCTTACCCAAGAACATCTCAGGCTCTTCGAACAAGGCCTGTAAATGGTCCATGGGGCTACACTGAGTTTCTATGGTTTTCTTCTTCCTCAAAGGGCAGTATTTGTCCTAAATACTTAGAATCATCTAGCCTGAAGACATTAAAAGCTATCATTTGATGAGAAATGAAGATGAAGAAAGTTGTAAGGACCATGAATCCAAAATATGAATATTATGTATACCTGTTTCATAAATAATTCAGACCTTTCTTCAACACTCCCTTCTTGGATCATTATTGCTTTATCCATTCCTAAAAACTATCCCAACTCCACTGATCCCTAACAATTCAGATTGCATTTTCAAAGGTCTGTTGTATTTTCAAAGATGGTGAAAACAATTCTAGAATTCTCACCATTTTAGATGTCTTTCCGAATGCTTACATAACTGCATGCACCCTGACTGTGTAAAGAGCAGCACAATTATAAATTTTAAAACATAAGAAATAGAATCACTTTAATAAGAATGCACTACTCCTTGTAGCAAAGCTTTATCACATTTAATAATGCTTGTAACTCATTTTTTCCCCAGGGAGAGACTCAAACAGTTCATTGTAATAGGCAGTTTTTCTTTCATTTCCTAGACTTGCATTTTCTTCTTGTAAAATAGCTGCTATCACTCCTGTGTATTTCAGGTAGCAATAAATGAGAAAGAGAAGAATTCACCTAGGAAAAGGTAGTTCAGATTCTTAATTCCAACTCTACAATAAACTGTGTTGTCTCAAACAAAACAGCAGGTTCTATGGGGTAAATTTTTTTCAACTGATTAAACAAAAAGTCAGCTTTTATCAGAATCTTCCCATGAAAAGCTGTGAAAAAGACTACTTGATAATATGAATTATTTAATCCTGCTGCTCAGGTATTGATTTCCCTTAACCACTTTATACTGAAAATAGAGCATGGGATAAAATGTGATACCACAATAGTATAATTAAAACTCTCAGTTTAAAATGATGAAGCAGCAAATTTGGATTTTTCAAATAGAACTAGATACATTTTCAGTATTCTAGGCAAACAGGCAGAGAATGAATTTGAAAGATACAGGATATCTGAATAATAATTTATTCTGTCTATAAATAAAGCAGAAAAATGAGTTGGGACAATGCCAAACCCAAATGATATAAGAATTTACTGCTAGTTATTATAGTCAATCTCATGATGCAAAACACACATTCTAATTCAAGATTTTGTGACTATTCTTCAAAAATAGCAAACTAAAGAGCCTACCAATGAATGTCCCAGGTAAAAGGAAAACATCAATATAGAATTTCAGAGACTTATCAATTAAACTCACCATCAAACTCAAACCTCATTGGTATTTAATTCTTTAACAAATTAAAATAATCTAAAAGCAATGGCTGTCGTTTGCATAACATTTTGAAGGTTTGCAAAACACTTTACATACATTACCTCATATAACAGTCATAACAGCCCTGGGGGTGTAGGTGCCATTATCATCTCCCATTATCATCAAGACAAAAACCCTGTCTTACCTGCTCTTTTCCCAAAACCTAAAAGACACACTCTATTTTTACTAAAATCACCTATTCCTTCCCTCACCCCTCCACATATAACCCATCACCTGCACCGTTTTCCCTTCCCCTCACTGGAAGGACAAAGCAAATCATCAAAAGGAAGGCTAAATTGTTTACATCTTTGATTCCTAAATTCTTCTCTTAAGCCATCCAAGATATGCACTCCTTTTCCCTTACTGCAGATCAACAGCCTAAAACAATCTGAATACTATAGGAAAACAAATATTTCTAGTTAGCTGAAGCCTTTCATGACAGCTTATACTTAACAAATGTTTTATAACTGACAAAATAATAATGCTGTTATCTTAGCTGACAAAGCATGAGTAAACAAATACTGCCAATTGGACCACAGCAAAAATAAAGAATGGACAAAAGATAAAATAAAGATAGCTTGATGAAAATATACCTCATACTATTTCCCTTGAGTCAATTTTAAAAATCTGCACCCCTCCTTAGATGCTTCGCCACTTCAGGCTCCCCACCCCCATTCCTTTTCTGGCTCCATTTCCTACCTCAATAAGCTATTTTCTGCCTAAACAGAAAGCACACTCATAGCATCTGAATCTCTTTCGTATCTCTTAATTATCAAAGTAAATGAAACCATTTTGAATTCGTTGCCCCCCACCACCACCACAATGCAGCAAAAATGCTGAAATACTTAACACTTGGTTATAATTAACATTCTTCAGAAGCCAAAGAAGCAAACAGCCTACCTTTCCCAGTAGTCATGATCTTCAGCAAGCTTGGTAGCAAATAAACACTGTTCTGAAAGACGCACGGTGGAGCCTACCTCCTAGTAACTTAAGCACGAGTAAACTCTGCCTGTCCCACGCACAATACACCTCCTCTGAGTGACCTAGCACCAAAGACATCTGCCACCCTCTTCCAAAATAAAAGCCCACTGTACCTCCATCCATCTGTACAACCATGGTCTAAGAAGAAACCTTCTTCACTGTTTTATTCCAATATTAGAACATTCATTAAAACTCAAACTAGAATTGATTTTTACCTCTCTTTCCCATTTTTTTCTCATGAGAATAGGTGCACTCATACAACAAACCTTAAGGGACAGCCAAACCAAGTTATAAAAAAAGGCCAAATAAGATGTTAGTTATAGTTTAATCTTCTTAAGAACAATGACAGAAATAGTATTCTTCAAATCTATTTTAAGTGATTTTCTCACATAGCAAGAAGCTGTGACTATGGAAACACTTTCCTCAAGACGCTATTTGAGGACCTTGCAATTCACACCTGACAGACAAGCCTGGAGAAAATAACTGGTTTTCAGCAATTAATGCACTTTTTCAAAATTGTTATAAATGAAGAGACTGGAAAACAATAACTAATTGGGTTCTCATATAGAAAATTAAGCTTCCAACAGATATCACATTTCTCCCAAAAACCAGCAAAAAAAATGGTGCTGAGGTATAAACTGATCATTTTACTTTGAAAACATCAGTTCCTAAATTGTGGGAAGGATTTATTTAGCACATTTTCCAAGTTATTAATTTTTTTCTGAAAAAAAAAACACTGGCCAAAATTCATTTGGTGGCTAAAACAATAACCTACACTCATTACATAGAATAAATAAAGCATAAGCCTGGGGCAGCTAGGTGGTACATACAGTACCAGCCCTGGAGTCAGAAGGACCTGAGTTCAAATTCGGCCTCAGACACTTGACACACTTACTAGCTATGTGACCTTGGGAAAGTCACTTAACCCCAAATGCCTTGCCTTCCCCCCTCCAAGAAACCCCCCCCCCAAAAGCATCTGCCTTCTAGTTCTGTCAGAAGGAAATCTGTTTTCCCATATTCAAATTTTCCCACTGGCTCAAATTTACTGTGGTTTTAAACAGTGGTAAAGCTAGGACTTTTAAAACATACTCATTCTATAGACATAAATATGGCCATCTACTTGAAGAAATGCCTAAGTATGTATATTTTCCTGTCCAAATTAAATCTTTACTAATGTACAAAGGCTTCATGCCAATTGAATTCAATTAAAAATTATAAAGATAAAACTATCTCTTAAGAAAATATATTTAACCCATGAGCAAAAACAATCTGCATAATTAGAAAACTAAGTTACATACACATACACAAAATTTCTGAAATTCAAAGTAGCAAAACTACAATTTTGCTCAAGAGACTTATTAATTATATGGAGGATGAAAAAAATTGCATCTAGAAAAACTGTATTTAGAAAATGTTAATTTACATTCCCATTTTCTAGCCATTCAACACTGAATGTCCTTTCAAGTAACCTAGCAACAAGCAGGATATATACAAAGATGAAATTCTCTATTATAGACATGAAATCCATTTCAAATTGCTATTCTCTTTATCCTCTACTGTTTCATTCATAATTTTATTATGCTCTAAGAAAAATTTTAAAACAAAATAAAATTTAAAAACCAAGATCTATATTCTTAAAGAAACCAAGTTCATCAATCTGGTAGCTTAGTACATCCTGATCTATGAGCCACTGGACCCAGATTGCTTGGGAGGAGAAAGTGAGGCTGATGACTTTGCACAGTCTTGCTTCACTTAAATCCAATTCACTTGTAAAGTCATGACATCACCTACCTGATATTATGGTCTTCTTCAATAATGAAGGACAAAAAACAACAGCTTGGTACCTCATCTGTATCAAGACAGACCCAACAGTCTTCCAGTTTGGTATTTTTACTTTCTCAAAATGTAAAGTCATGCCTTCGTGACCTGTAATCCTCAGCAGGCCCTGTCCCTATGGTCCCTCCGTCTCTTTGGTTGGAAAGAGTAAGGATGAACATCTGGGAACTCGTCTGTGATCTTCCAGCATTTAAGGAGAACACCTGAGGAATTCTTTTGATCATTTCTTTCTTTGCTTGTTCCCAGAGTTCAGATCTCCAGACACTCATTATATACTACCAGATGAAATCAACTTGGAAACTCATAACTCCTCAGTTCACTCCCCACCAGGGCTGCAGACTTCCTCATGTGCCCAGGTAACCTCCTCAATCACCTCCCCACCCATCAGTATTCTTTTATGTGTTGTCTACCCCATTAGATGTGAGCTCCCAGAGAGCAGAAAATGTCTTAGGTCTTTCTTTGTATTCTCTGGGCTTAGCAGTGCCTGGCACATAAAAGGAACTTAATAAATGGTTAATGACTCTGACTTAATTGCCTTATTTTTGACACTTTAAAAAATAAAGAAAACTGCTCATTTTAGAGATTTAACAATCTTGTTCTCTCTTGTCTCTCTCACACATGTGTGCCAAAAGTTATAATATGACATCTCTGTTGCTAATGCAAAATGAAGAGACTGGGTTTAAAGTTCTGGTTTTAAAGTTCTAACATTCTATATTCTTTTAAAGCATGTAAAAAATACATTCAAAGAAAGTCATTAGAAAGCAGAAAAGCTTGGCTAAGTCCTCTTCTAAATTCCAAAATTCAGAGAGAACTACACTGATATGTTCAAGAATCTCTCCTTTGATTCCCTAACAAGCTACCTCTTTATAAAGTATCATCAGTTCTAAGAGTATCTAAGAACAGTGACCCCTTAAGATTTATGAGATCTAAACTGTATTAAATGAAAGGACCTCACTTGCCAACATCAGAAATAATTCTTAAGAATGTAACACAAAAAAGAATCCTTTGTCTGATACTGATGGGCCCATATATAAAAACTTGGGGGTAAAAATTGTTACATGCTTTCACTGAAACTCTGCTAGAGAGAAATGTTAATGTCATAGCCCAAATGAACACCACAAATGTCAAATTTATCTTTCAGACAAAAAGAAATGTTGTAATATGGGTATATATGTGTGTATACCTATATATCCACACACATATGTATACATGTGTGTGCATGTATCTATAAATATGTATTGTGTACATACCTATACACATGTATATGTGTGTATAAATATACGTACATATATACATACACACACACATATAACACAGCATTCAAGAACTGAATGATTGTAAGGAAAAAATTTATGCTACATCAAAGCCTAAAGTTTGATACGTCAAGAGACTCACACAGTTCAACCACATATTTTGTCGTTCTGATAACCGATTTCTAATACGGGCTCATCTACTAACATAAAAAATTACACACAGCAATGCAATCCCATAGTTTAGAAACAAAAGTGTGGGGGCCATTTCCATCAGAACGCACAGAAATTCCACTAAGAGCTAAAGTGACAGAGACAATGTCCTTTACATTTCTTGTATAATATAAATGACAACCACAACTGGGCAATGATGTAGCAACAAAGAAAAGACTCAAAATGAGATTTGAAGATTAAAAAAAAATGCTAAAATTCCATCAACAGCCATGATCACAGTAACTATGAGAGGGATAATTTACTCAACAGACACCTGGAGAGATTCAGGGAGACAAACAGAAGGCTAAATACACATGTTAATTGTTTAATGTTATTTACTCAATAACTATTTTAAATAACCAAGACAACACATGGTTCCTTTTTATTCCTATTGGTGAATTCGTTGTCACCCATCAAAATGAAATTATATTTACTATACTTTCCAAAGAATTCCATGGGACCCTGGCAATGTGTCTAGTCTTTTCTAGTATGGAATATCTATGACTATATGAAATCTGTTTCCAAAACTATCACTGCTATTATGCTCAGAACTAGTTGCTGAATTTTCGCAAGTGAGATTTCCAGAGTCCTGGATTACTTTAAGGGTTTGTATAACATTTATGAAAATCTCACTCTATCAACCCAGCCAAGGAAACCCCTCCAATATTCCACTGCTAGATCACTAAGTGATTACACCGTTCAAACTAAAGATTAAATCCATATAAGCCAATGAAGTAGTATAAAACCCTTACCAGAATTTATTGATGTTAAAGCACCTAGATGGTATAGTTGATAGAAAGCAGAATGTGAAGTCAGAAAGATCTGGGTTCAAATCCTGATTCATCTAATTATATGACCAACGGCAAGTTATTTAACAACCTCAGTAAAACTCAGCTTTCTCACTTGTAAAATAAGAATGATAAGAAAAGGACCTCCCCCGTAAGATCTTTGTTGGGACCAAATGAGATAAGTATAAATCATTTTATAAACCTTGAAACAGTTTGTGTAAGTTCTAGCCATCATTGTAACAATAATAATTATTAAAACTGCTGATTGCTGCTGCAATTGTCCATGTCTTGGTGACTTCCACAAAAATTAGACTGCACATCAATTCTAGAAATATGGCTGGCCTATGGCCCAGTTTCTCTAATCTTTTAGAGGAGCTTAAACCAGTCCTTTCCTGACTCCCAGGTTCTAAAAGCTCTCTAACTGGTGTGCAGAAATAACCACCATCATTAATAACATTAATACTACTTATTATCTAACTTAAGTATCTTCATCAGTCTTCAGGAAATATGAAGTCCAATTCAAACATGCCCTTTTCTGGTTCTCTTCTGGTTCTCCTACCTTAACACAACTCCTAAGTAAAGGCATTCCCCAAGGCATTATTCTTTTCCTTTCTTGTCACTCTAATCTTTATCAAGTTCCTCCACTCCCATCAGCTTCCAACTTTCAACTATGAAAATGACAATCTTTTTCTTTAGTTCCCCAGCTCTCTCCTGAGTTTTTAATTCTTACATCCAATTGCCTATTTATTAGACATCTCCACCTAGATAGCAGGCAAGGATTTCAAATTCAGCATTTCTAAGACTTCAACCTTAGCTCCCACCCCCAAACCTTCACTTTTCCCTAAATTCCTGTGCTACTGGTTCTTTTCAATCTTAGGGCAGAGAGGTGGCACAGTGGACAGAGTGCTGGACCTGAATTTGGGAAGACCTAAGTTCAAATATGACCTCAAGATACTTACTAGCTGTGTGACCCTGGGCAAATCACTGAAAGCTCTGTATGCCTCAGTTTCCTTGTCTGTAAAATGAGATAACTGTAAGATGTTTAGTACAGTGTTTGGCACACAGTAAGCACTATATAGATGTTAGCTATTATCATCATCATCATTATTACTCAATCTACCTCAAAGTCAGCTTTACATGATGTGTAAAATAACTGCAACAAACAGGGACAATACTAGACAGCAACAACTCAAGCCCAATGCAGCACAGTAGTGGCACTGTCTAGGCTGAAGGGCATGCACCACAGGAGTAAAGAATGGCAGGTACTTTAGACACCAACTGTGATTACACAACCAGGCAATTCTGGCTGGTGATTTTCCAAAGTGTTTTTGTGGAGAAGGGGGTTGGTTATCTGGGCACTGGTTGATGGATATTTTGTGTCCAAAGTATCCCCTTGGATTAATTTTAATATCAATCATTACAAGAGCTACTAGGAACTATAGTGACCTCAGTATGAGTGGAGAGTGGCAGATGCAATGTAATAAGTTCATAGATCTAAAAACAGACTAGGCCTCTGAGGTCATCTTGTCCAGCTCCCCTTATTTTAAAGACAAGGAAACTAAACCCCAGGGAGGCTAAGCTACTTGCCCAAAGTCATACAGATCATAAAATATCAGAGCAGAATCTACCCAAGTCCTCTGGCTTCAAATCCTGGTCTCTTTCCATGCTGCCAAGGTAACTTCTTCAACAAGCCTGGCAATCTGTGAGGTATGGAGGATGGGGAGAGGGAAGAGCCAAAAATGATTTGGAGATTTTGAGCCTGGACTACTGCAAATAAATACTTGCTGAATGAATTGGGGGGGGGGGGGGAGGGGCGGAGTTCAGACACAGGCTCCCAGGAGAAAGGAACAGGACAGGCTAAAAGTGTTTCCCATGTTATCCATGCAAGTTGGCATCCCATCCTTAACCCTCTCCCACACACTAATGTGTGAACAAATAGCAATAAGAGGAAACAAAGGGAGATAAAGAATATTTAAGTCCCACAGATGGTTTATGAGCAGGTAGGTATGCAATCTCTCAAAAAGCCATTCATCAAGTTTTCCTGCACTATTTGTGTACAAAGCAATCTCTGAGGTCATTTTTTTAAAAAAGCATTGGACGTAAGTAGCCTCAGGAAGTTTTCTAAGCAAGTAGCTAGAGTTGGATATCTAGTAATTACTAACAAGATGGCATCTATAATTTTTAAGTCCTGGTCTCTTGGACTAGCCTATTTATAAAGTCTTCAATTAGAAAGAGTACCCGGAGCTCATCCTCCTAAGAGAAGTTAACTTAGAATAGATAAGGAAAAAGAAGTTGAGAGTTTTAAGAGAGCTTACAGAATACAATAAAGCAATCACAAACACAACCACTCTTCACTACTTCTCTCTCACTAAGGCCCAGAGAAGCTGAGCAATTTGTTCCAAATCACACAGATCATAAAATATCAGAACCAGAATTCTACCCAGATCCTCTGACTTCAAATCCAGGCTGCCATTTTCCATATTCTCAAAAAAACCCACCCTCCCACAGTCTCTACTCTATTCTCCCAGCTTTCTCGTCTTCTAGCGGGAAAAAGAAGAAAACAAATCAACATTCTGCTCTACAATTCCATTCTCTTTCACTGCCAAGTTCTCCTCAGTTCTAACTCATAATCCAGTTACTTAAAGGGGAAAGAAACAAACACAGCTAATATAAACATAGATTTACTGCAAACCCTGCTAACAAGCTGTACTTTTACCCCAAAGAGCACTTCTGCTTCAAAGGGTAATCCTGGGTAAATCCATCAGAGAGGGATGAATGAGGACGAAGGATTTCAACAACACCATGGAGTGGTGAACATGAAATGGAAAAGCACCAACAAGATCTAGGCTGAAGTCCTGAATGGCTCTACCACTTCATAACTGTTTATCCTCCAACAGGACGTAAACTCCTGGTTGGTTTTGTGTTTTCATCCTCAGTCTGGCAGAGTGCCAGGCACAAAGCAAGTGATTAATAAATGCTTTTACGCATTTGTGATCATATAAACTTCCCTGAGCCATTTCTTCATCTGTAAAATGATGATAAAATTATACTACATACTTCACAAGTATGTTATCTTGTTTCACTCCCACAAAAATTACTGTCAGATAATCAGTAGCTGTGGGGAAGATAGTTTATATTATTTTACTAAGACAATGGCCTTCCTGGAACTATGACAATGGCCAGAGGGAACTAGAAAGGTGGGGGTGTGGCAACCGCGTCCCAAGTATCCACACTACCACTACTATGTAATCTGAATATAAAGAGGGAACATAGGGAAATAGAGTGAGGAATTTGACTAACCAGAACTCTACCAGGAAGGATAGAACTGTATAATTGTATAACCTCACTCCTGCTTCTCTGGGGTGGGTATGTTCCCAGTAAGCACCACACCCACTTCTTTGCCAGAGCATAATAAATGCCTTTCTCTGCACCCCATGTTTCTGAGATCCTTCAGTGAGAACAGCAATGTCATTTTAAGGGGTATATCACGTGGATCTTCCTAAGAGCCCCTAGGGAAGCAGTGGACAGTGGAAACTTGTCCAGGCTAACTCCCTAACCCTGACTGGGAAGTCCTGTGATCCCCACATTGTGTTTCTCACAATCCTCTCAGTTATTCCCCTCAGTCATCCGTCCCCTAAAATTTCCATCATCTATTGCCTGAAGTGTTGAAAACTGAAGATAGATGTGCAAACCTTCTAATATATTCCCAAGCAGAGGATGACATTACCAAATGAGTATGATGATAGCTTTTGCATGACTGGTACAAGTGAGTTTCCTGCCTCCAAGGTGCCAATTATCTTTATCAGAAAAGGAAATGGGTTTGTTTGACATTGTTTACTTTTTGTCAAACAGGTATCGACTAATACTAAGATCACAGTCCCTAAATGGTTTCAAACTGATTTTAAAGTTAATGGTTCTGAAATCTTTGTAGGTGGGTGCTAGAAACTTAATCTCCAGCTCTTTCTTCACTCAACCTTTTTAAACATAAGCTCAATATTTAAAAACCAAAAGAGACAGCAACAATACATGAATACATATTTGAAGCACTGCTATAAGATCAAATTCTAGGTCTTCAGGGGAAAATCAGTTGTTCTCCCACCTTCCACCTACTCCCCTTTATCATTTATGAAAATACATGACACTGGTGAAGAGACAGTTCTCTTTTTTGGAGTCCTCCTCACTCCAGGGTTGGTGCTCTTTTCACTGTACCACCCAGCTGCTCCCCTTTTTTTACTCCCCGCTGTTCTCTTTTCATGATCCTTCCCCCCATTTACTTCCCCAATCACTTCCAATTCTAATGCAAGGCCTTCTTGGGCACTTGTAAGGCAGCATGGGGTAAAGGGCAAAGTACTAGACAAGGAGCTGGGTCACTGGATTTAAATCCTACTTGATTGATCCAGGCTGTTGAGAAGCAAATAAAAAAAAATATATAACATATTTTGCAACATAAAGTACTAGATAAATTCTCCTCTTCCCCCACCTCTCCTTCTGATTATTATCTCTCTTACAAGTTAGTAATGTAGAATAAAATGTTTTTATATGACACTTGCTATACCAAGGATTTGACTAGAGATCAGTTTGAATTGTGTTCCCCATAAATAACATGCTGGGGCGGGCCAGGGGAGGGGTGGGGGGAGAGATAGATCAAGCCCAAGAAATATAAAGCCAATATCATGTACCTTGTCTGCCTCCCCTAACACCAGCATTAAAATGAACACCCATTGTATAACTACAAGTCAAGTTAAAGTCAAAATTGGTTCTTTTGTGCAAACTCTTACTGTCTCACTCAGTACTTCCTTCCCCAGCAATGACAGGTTCCAAGAAGCATCAAACAAGGAAATTCTATACAGAGGTGTGAAAGACAGCAGCTGTCTCTGATACACCAACAATGAGTAAAAACACAGGTAGAGACATGAAAATACATAAACTTTATAGCAAAGAGACCATGAGAGTAGGCATCAAGGAATCCAGGTGAAGCTCTTAACAATATAATTACTCTGTAATATAATCACTTTATAACAGGATATCAGTAGCTGAATTTCTTTATTTTATCAAACATATATAATAATGGTCTCTACAGGGTAAATATTACATATGACAACATAGTGCTATATATTAAGAAAAACCACAAGCAAATAAAAGTAGCGGTCAGTTTTGTTATTATGGTCAAAGTGCTAGAAATGAGGGGATGGAATGGGTCCTTGTCTAATGGACCCACATCATAGAGTGCAGTGACCATGTGATTCAATTTTGACTTCTACTCTTGAAATCATGATATTCATTAATAATTTGCAAATATCACTGCCAACAGCTGTTAGTAACACAAAATGGGCATTCAGTAAATGTTTATTAATTCCTTGAGCTGTTCTAAGATGGATTCTAACACACTTGACTTCAACCTTCCACATTTAATTAGCCATATCCTAAATCAACCTAATTTGTTAATATTTATGTCCATTTCTATAACTTATTTTTTTGCTAGAATTTGTAAGCTTCTCATTATCTTCATGAAGAAGGTATATGAAACAATCTGCACCATGAAGTGCAAAGATGTACTTGAACATTAGATTATTTGGAGTCACCAGCTGTTTCCCACTATCAGTCTGATAGTCAGCTGTTGCAGTGGACAGAGTGCCGGGCTTGATGTCAGGAAGACCTGAGTTTGAATATAACCTCAGAAACTTACAAGCTGTGTGGCCTAGGGGAAGTCACTTCAACTGTCTGCTTCAGTTTCCAGAGGCCCTTAATGGTCCATCAGATATACAATCAGCACTCGGCATAAAAGTGAAAGAACTGGACCTAGCCTCAGCAAATCAGCATTTAAAAATCAACTCCGCCACTTCCTAGCTGTGTCTGACTTCAAGCAAGTTGTGTAATCTCTATAAATTTCAGTTTCTCCATCTGTAAAGTGAGGCTAAGAAGGCTTTTTGTTAATACTTATTTCTTGTCAAATAAGTGTGAGGCATTATCATTCTGCTCTGACATGAACATGCTATTCCTTTACAAGAAGTCTTTTCCTAAGCCTCTTAATGCTAGTGCCTTCAATCTGCAATGATTTCTGATTTATCCCGTTCACAGCTTGTTTGCACATGGCTGTTTGCATGCTGTCTTTCCCATTTAAAATACTAGCTACTTGATAGGAAAGACTGTCTCCTGATTTTCTCTATATCCTCAGTACATAACACAGTGCCTAGCAGACAGCAGGCACTTAATAAATGCTTAATAACTGATTTCATTGAACTACTTTAAATCCAGATTCCTGCATTCACTTTCTTTCTGAAGCTTCCTCACAATTTAAAAGGCTTTTTGCTACCACTACCCTCCCAAGGACAGCCTTGATGTATTACATTTTCAACAATTCCTTTCTCCTGCTAAGATCACATCTGCAGTATCACAAGTAGGTAATAACTCATATAAATGGTATTACAATAATATGCTATATTTACTGTTTACTAGTAACAAAGAACACATCTGCTCAAGTAATCACTATACAAAAAAGAAGGTTGAGAGTTGGCATGTGATTGCTTTTCACATGAGGTTAACTCCAAGGACTTTAAATTCTAGATCTCCTTGATTAGCTAAAATATGACCTATCTATTACAGATACAGCAAATATGATGTAATCATACAGATAATGCCTTAATAGTCATCACAACTATCTTTTCTACTCACCACTTGCAGACTGTATCATGTTACCAGATCTTTGGACGTCATCAAATTTTGTAAAAATTACATTTAACCTGTTTGAAATTAAAAGATAAAAAAATAAAATGTGGGATCATTTATATATAGTTATGTCTAAATAGAAATGAAGCATCAATAAATGCTGGAGAAAATACTAAACATGCAGTCACAATCTAGCATAAACAAAATGTGTGAGGTATACCATGCTAAAAAGAAACACATCCTTAAATGACTTGACTTCTGTCCTGAGGATAGATAATGCTGACCAAGTCTGATGAAGGTTTTCAAAATGTACTAATATTATATGGCAAGGGATTTTCTCTGTCTTAATAATACTTATGAATTCTAATGGAAACAACTTGTATAACCTGTAAAAGACTTCAACTGGAAAAAAAAATTCTCCTAATATTTTTCACCTTAGTTTTTTTTTTTTTTAATAAAAATCTCCTCAGTAAGTCAAAGCATTCCATTTTAGAAGTTCAACAATTGAATGTGAAAGGAGGAGAGGAAAGTCACACCTCAAATAAAGGACCATAATAAAAAGCATTTTAACAAAGTAAAAGAGAAAAATCTAATAACCTGAAATATAGGCTTCACTTGAGATTTAAAAGCAAAGCACTCACATTCAATAACCACCCAATGTAGTCATATATTTGACAGCCACGTTGATCACCTAATTTAGCACTTTCATAATTTAACCCTTTTTTGTCCTGTCTTGTAATAGCCATTAATAGCTTAACTTCTTTTCTCCCCAACTCTGCTGGAAAAACTTCAGGGGCAAGGCCCAGGCCTGGACTTCATTTCTGTGACCCAACATATTACATTACCTTCTATACAGCAAGTGCTCCATAGTTACTTATTAAACTTGGAAATCAGGCTGCCTGTGTCTAATTACATCTATCACTTGATGATTTGTAGCTCTGGGCAAGAAAGTAATCAAATCCCTCTGGTATCAAGTTTCATTAAATTGGGAAAATATTCATTCATAAGTCTCTACTGTGGATAAGAAAACTGGAGATACACAAAGAACAAAAACAAGAGCCTGGCTTTAAGAAGCTTACATTCTTGAAGTCAGGGGGAGAAGAAATGTATAAAAAGCAGCCCAGCAAAAGAGCAGCCTGATTTTAAAGTCAGGGCCTAGCTTCAATTCCCACCTCTGCCGCTTATAAGTAACCTTGGACAAGTCACTTAGCTTTCCTGAGAACCATTTTCCTCATCTCTAAAATGAAGGGATTAGAATAGATGGATTCTGGGGTTGAATCCAGCTCTAGATCTATGATCCATGTTGACTATAATAAGGTAATATGAGAAGAAAGTATTAACCAGGGGCTTGGGAGGACAGGGGGGAGGGGAAATCAAGGATAACAACACTAAGGTTATGAATCTCAGTGACAAGAATAGTGGTACCATCAGGAAAAAAGAGGGAAATCTGGAGCAGGAACAGGTTTAGGGGAGAAGATTACAAATTCAAGCTTGAGGTACTGATTAAAGAGTTAGCTGGAAATAGCCAAGATGCTTTTGGAGATGTGGAGCTGATAAACAGGAGAGAGATCAGGATGATACAAACAGATTTAGTAACTATCTGCATGACTGAATCCATGGAAACAAGTGAAATCATCAGAGAAGAGGATGCAGAGAGGAAGGTAAGGAGATCACAGAACAGAGCCCTGAGGTACACTCCTTCCTATGTGCTTGGGAGAAAAAAGATGAACCATGAAAGGAGATAGAGAGCAGCCAAGATGGCAGAGTAAAAGCAGGAACTTGCTTGAACTCCTGCTCCAACCAGCTCCAATACCTATAAAAAAAAAAGACTCTAAACAAACTTTAGAGCTACAGAACCCACAAAGTGACAGAGAGGAACAATCTCCCACTGAAGGCAGCCTGGCAGGCCAACAGGAAGGGTCTATCACACCACACTGGGAGCGGAGCTCAGTCTTCTGTGAGCCATGCCAGCCCTGACTCAGAGTCCAGACCAGCCAGAGCAGACTTCAGGAGAGTGAATCACTGGCAGCTGTGGCAGGTTCCAGACTTCTCAACCCATAAACGCCAAAGAGAAAGTAAAAGATCAGTAGGGAACTCTGTTGGAACTGGGTGAGAGAAGAGCTTGGTCAGGCCCCTGCCACCAGGGCAGCAGAGGTAGTGGTGACATGGCAGCTGTAGCTACTATCACATGGCTGCCTCTGGAGCTCCTGTCCTGCAGATTGTAGGGAGACCAAGCTACCATTGAGAGGGTAATCACTCTTGCTTTGACTTGCCTGGATTAGGGTCTTAGTCTAGGGTGGTGATCCTGGGGTGAGGAATGCTAGCATGCCAGAGCTTATGGTGGCTGTAAAGAGGGCACCCCTATGACAACAACTCTGACAACAGCTGCGAAAACCCCAGAAATTTGGAACACAGCTCTCTCCATGCTGGAAGCAGAGTTCTACCATGGTAAATAGCTCAGAAGTCAAGTAATTGGCTGGCAAGATGTGCGAACAGAGGAAAAGCAATCAGACCACAGAATCTTCTGGGGGGGAAGAAGAGGATCAAAACACGGAACCAGAAGAAGACAACAAAGTCAAAACTCCTGCATCAAAACCCTCCAAGAAAAATATGAACTGGTCACAGACCATGGAGGAGCTCAAGAAAGATTTTGAAAATGAAGTAAGAGAACTGGAGAAAAAATTGGGAAGAGAAATGAGAATGATGCAAGAAAATCATGAAAAGTGAGTCAACCGAGGTGGCTGGGTGGCACAGTAAGTAGAAAACCAGCCCTGGAGTCAGGAGGACCTGAGTTCAAATCTGGCCTCAGACACTTGACACAATTACTAGCCGTGTGACTCTGGGCAAGTCACTTAACCCCAACTGCCCTCCAAAAAAAAAGAAAAGAAAAGGGAGTCAACAGCCTGCTAAAGGAGACCCCAAAAATACTGCAGAAAATAACACCTTAAAAAATAGACTAACGGGGCGGCTAGGTGGCGCAGTGAATAGAGCGCCGGCCCTGGAGTCAGAAGGACCTGAGTTCGGAGCCGGCCTCCAACACTTAATCCACACAAACAAAAACCTAGCCGTGTAACCTTGGGCAAGTTACTTAACCCCAATTGCCCTAAAGGGGCGGCTAGGTGGCGCAGTGAGTAAGAGCGCCGGCCTCGGAGTTGGGATGACCCGAGATCAGATCCGGCCTCAGAAAATGAGCACCCACGCATAAATAATGATTAGCCGTGTAACCTTGAGCAAGTTACTTAACCCCAATTGCTTTAAAAAAAAAAAAATAGACTAACTCAAATGACAAAATAGGCCCCAAAAGCCAATGAAGAGAAGAATACCTTAAAAAGCCAAATTGCCCAGATAGAAAAGGAATTTCAAAAACTCAGCAAGAGAATAATTCCTTCAAAATTGGACTGGAGCAACTAGAAGCTAATGACTTTTATGAAAAATCAATAGACTATAAAACAGATCCAAACAAATGAAAAAATAGAAGGCACTGTGAAATATCTCATTGGAAAAACCACTGACCTAGAAAAAAGATCCAGGAGAAATAATTTTAAAATTATTGGACTACCTGAAAGCCATGATCAAAAAAAAGAGCTTAGATATTATCCTTCAAGAAATTCACAAGGAAAATAGCCCTGATATTCTGGAACCAGAGGATAAATTGAAATTGAAAGAATTCACCTATCATCTCTTGAAAAAGATCCAAAAAGAAAACTTCTAGGAATATTAATAGCCAAATCCCAGAGTTCCCAGGTCAAGGAGAAATTTTTACAAGCAGTCAGGAAGAAACAATTTAAGTATTCATTGTGGAAACACAATCAGGATAACTACATTAAGGGATCAAAAGGCTTGGAATATGATATTCCAGAGGTCAAAGGAGCTAGGATTAAAACCAAGAATCACCTACCAAGTAAAACTGAGTATAATACTTCAGGGGAAATATGGACATTCAATGAAATAGAGGACTTTCAAACTTTCTTGATGAAAAAACCAGAATTGAATAGAAAATTTGACATTCAGATATAAGAAGCAAGAGAAGCATGAGAAGGTAAACAGCAAAAAGAAATCCTAAGGAACTTATTAAAGTTGAGCTATTTACATTCCTACATGGAAAAATGATAATTGTAACTCATAAGACTTTTCTCAGCATGAGGATAGTTAGAGGGAATATATATAATATATACATACACACACATATACATACACATATATGTATAGGAGAATATATGTGTTTATAAATACATATGTGAGTGTGTGTGTATATTTGTGTACATGTATACATAGACAGAGGGCACAGGATGAGTTGAATATGAAGGAATGATACCTAAAAAATAAAATTATGAGCTGCAAGAAGAATAGATTGGGAGAAGGAGAAAGGGAGAGATAGAATAGGTAAATTATCTCATAAAAAAGAAGCAAGAGAAAACTGTTACAATGGAGGGGAAGAGCAGGAGTGAAAGGGAATGGGTCAACCTTACTCTCACTGAATTTGGCTTAAGGAGGGAATAAAATACATACTCAATTGGGTATCTTACCCCACAGGAAAGTAGGGGGGAAGGGAGTAAGAGGGGGGATGATAGAAAGGAGGGCAGACTGGGGGAGAGAGTAGTAAGAAGCAAACACTTCTGAAAAGGGGCAGGGTCAAAGGAGAAAACAGAGTAAGTGGAAGGCAGGATAGGATGGAGGGAAATATAGTTAATCTCTCAATATAACTACTATGGAAATGTTTTGTATAACTACACATGTACAACCTATATTGAACTGCTTATCTTCCCAGAGGAGGTGGGTGAAGAAAGAAGAAGGGAAAGAATGTGGAACTCAAATGTTTTAAAAACAAATGTTAAAAAATTGTTTTTTACATGTAAACAGGAAATAAGATATACAGGCAATGGGGTATAGAAATCCATCTTGCCCTACAAGAAAGTTAGGGGGGAATAGGGAATGACATAAGAGAGAACAGATTGGGGGAAGGAATATTCAGTGGGCTTGCTATCTTGGGGTGGGGAGTAGGGGAGAGAAGGGGAGAAAATTTGTAACTCAAAATTTTGTGAAAATGAATGTTGAAAATTTTTTAAAATTTTTAATATTTTTTAAAAATAAAAAATAAGGGGGGGCAGCTAAGTGGCGCAGTGAATAGAACATCAGCCCTGGAGTCAGGAGGACCTTAGTTCAAATCCAGCCTCAGACACTTAACATTTACTAGCCCTGTGACCTTGGACAAGTCACTTAACCCCAATTGCCCTGCCTTCCCCCCTCCAAAAAGCAAAACAATAAGATAGGAGGAGAACCAAGAGACATGACTGTCACAGAAATCAATATAAAAGAGGGTGAAATAAGGGGATTTCTACAGTTTTCCTCCACTATAAAATTCACTGATTCTATTAATGACATCTAAGTTTCATTTCAAAGATGTACTCCATTGATTCCAAAATGTTTTTAACTAAATGTCAATGAATCTTTTTTTCCCTCCTGATTTCCCAGCACCTAATCCCTCAAAACACAAACAGTTGAGTTGCAAAGTCCCAACAAGGACTGCAAAAGAGTTGTATAACAATAACCCAGAACAACAATTAGCTGCCAGAAAATGCCCTTTCAAAGTTATAGAACCAACACCTCTTATGTGAGACCTTGCTAAGCCCTTTTCAGGGCTTCCCATCCACCTTTGGTGTCTACCTTCCCCCAACTCTCACCTGTGACTCCAAGAAGTTTTAGCATGTGCAACAGCCACACCCCAGTAAACCATCTCAGCAGGCAAGTTAAACCAGGCTGAAATTAACCAAAAGACTTCACACCTGTCAGGGAGATGTCTACCCAAAACACATGAAGACTTTCCCCAATGGAACAGACATATGAGAACAATCTGTGATAATAGCCACAACAAAGTCTGCTGAAGCAAGTGCTGTGGAACTTTCAGAACCTGGTCAGGCATCAGACACACCAAGGTCATTCACTGCATTCTAGGATATCACCACTCATTTTGACTCTGACTTTGCTAGTGGACTTTGATGACTCAGGAAGAAAGAAAGTGGTTGATGACTTGGTACAACTCTGCCTTATTCAGATCCAATTCATATTTAAGTCAAGATATCACCTGTGAAGTCACTGGTCCTCTTCAAAAATGAAGAACAAACAATAACCTCTAAACCTAGTTATCATGGGAACCAAGAGAGAGCCTTTCTCCTTCACATACACAGGAACACAAACAGCTTGAAGCTTCCTCCAACGTGCAAAAGGTAGAATACTTGAATTTCTCTGTATAGCACATTTGGAAATCATTGCTTTACACAAGGCTCATTCTTCCAACTTCATGTGCTTTTAAACTGTTTCTTTTTAAGAAACTAATTACTTGGATTAAGGGTCATGTACTGTTTGAATGACTGCATAGGATGCTCCTTGAACATGTGTGGTAATGGGGGTGAGGGGAAGGGGAAAGGAGGGAGAGAGGGGGAGAGAGAGAGAGAGAGAGAGAGAGAGAGAGAGAGAGAGAGAGAGAGAGAGAGAGAGAGAGAGAGCGCGCCTCAGCCTCTATACACTTGGGTGAAAGTGATTTTATCCCCTTTGAGAACCTTAGTATTTTGCACCTTTTTCATATGTATAATACACTGATTTTGGAATAGTTTTACAGTACTAAAGTTCTATTAACAAAAACAAGTTAATCCCCAGATTTGCTTCATTCCTTTTAAGATGCATATACTAATACCACTGCTAGTTCTATATCCCAAAGACATTAAAAGAGAGAGAAAGAGAGAGAGAGAGAGAGAGAGAGAGAGAGAGAGAGAGAGAGAGAAGGAACTATTTGTACAAAAAAAAAATGTACAGCAGCTCTTTTTGTGGTGGCTAAGAAATGCAAATCAAAGAAATGCCATTCAATTGGGGAATGGCTAAACAAGCTGTGGTATATGATTGTAATGGAATATCATGGTGCTATAAGAAATGAAAAGCAGAACGATTTCAGAAAAACCTGGCAAGACTTACAAGAACTGATGTGCAGTGAAGTAAATAGAACCAGGAGGGAAGTAAATAGAACCACAGTAACAGCAATGTTGTTTGATAAATCACTGTGGATGACTTGGCTATTCTCAGCAATACAATGATCCAAGACAATCCCAAAGGACAAATAATGAAGCATACTATCTGCTTCCAGAGAAAGAACTAATACCAACTGAATACAGACTGAAGCATGCTATTTTTCACTTTCTTTCTTTAATTTTTTTCTTTTGAGTCTTCTTATACAAAATGACTAATAGGGATATGTTTTATATAACTGCACATGTATAACCTATATCTGATTGCTTAACTTCTTAGGAGGAGGGGGTGGGAAACAGAATTTGGAACTCAAAACTTGAATTTTAAAATGTTTTTTTTTAATTGAAAAAAGATACATATGCTAATATTAAATGACAACTTCACACTTAAATATAAGCCCCATGCAATTAATTCTTTACTATCCATAAGCATATGAATGTATCACAAAATGTTCCTGATCAGCCAGGAGGAAGTCAGTCAGATGAATAAGGGAAGTAAGAGAAACTGACTGACTCACTGCCATCTGAAACTAAACAAATATTTTAATGACTACCTATAATTTTGGATTATCTGAAGCTTTTTCTCCAAAAGCACCAAGAAATTAACTGTTTCTTAAGCACGCCTGCTTACTCCTGTACTTATTTACCCTGTGCTTAGGGTTAACTGACTTTCCCAGGGTCACAAAGCTAGTAAGTGTCTGAGGCTGGATTTGAACTCAAGAAGATGAGTCTTCCTGATTCCAAGCCCAGCACTCTATCCACTGTGCCACCTTAGCTGCCCTAAGATGTTTTGTACACGCTACTCAAAAGGTTATTGAAAGAATATAAAACTAAGGAACTAAATAAGAGTGACTCAATCTGTTGCCTTATATTCTATCATACAGTTTATTGTCAACAAATACATTTTGTTAGGGGCGGCTAGGTGGCGCAGTGAGTAGAGTGTCTGCCCTGGAGTCAGAAGGACCTGAGTTCAGTTCTGGCCTCAGGCATTTAACACACACACACACAAACAAACAAACCAAAAAAAAAAAAAAAAACCCTAGCTGTGTGACCTTGGGCAAGTTACTTAACTCCAATTGCCCTCCAAAAAGCAAAAAAAACAAAAACAAAAAAAAAATACATTTTGTTAATTGCTAGCTAGAAACTGGTTACCTCTTAAATATAAGGGTAAGGTAGCACAGTATTTTTAAAAATACAAGAGTCATTCAAAAGTAAGTTGGCTAAGTTAATTGCTTATACATTATAACATATTATACAATACGATGGTGGACATATGATAACAACAAAAAGTCAGCTAAAACTTGAGTGAATGAACCCTCAGCCACAAATGGCTGCTTGCCTAGGTACAGATGATGTCTTCATTCCTAAAGCTTCACATGCTATTTTTATAAATTTTGTCAACTGAAAATAGCCTTTCCATGAATTTCAACTAGCTGGCAGCAACTTTCTAAAGTAAACTTCTTCAGATTAAAAAAAAAAAAGAATCATAGCATGCACCTTGCTAGGGGACCATCACCTGCCCAAGAGAGTCATCACTTTCAACCAAGAGTACATTAAGCCATAAATTGTTAGTGCAGTTTGGCTTCACTTTCTTGCTGCCATACATTTTGACAGAGTTTTAGACTAGACACAAAATTACTCTGCATAATGCATCACAAACTTACCTCTGTACACTTAAATATTTTTTAAACAACTCTTCCATATCAAAAGCTCTATTTAATAAAGTATAAACTGGTCTAATTCATTGATTGTTAACCTGAAGTTCACATGCTAAACCACTGATATTCCAGGTGGGAGGCCTCAACCCAGAGAAAGATTTTGGCAAGTTATTCCCCATCTTAATCTTACCCATTAGGCTAAACTTAATTCATCGTTCCAAAGGATAAGGACAGTTAACTAGAGATTTGGGCATTCTAACCAAAAGCAAGACACTTAGGTCCTTCACTTCCAGCTACTCCAAAGAAGAACTGATTAATCTAGGGGTGAGTCACAAGTTCTTTAAAACTAAATAGACTCTGTGTATCTGTAAAATGGTATTATTATACCTGTCCCTGTATCTCACTGATAATATTACTACTGAAATTACTGACGGAATCCTATTATACTCTTTAATACTAAACAGCAAAGTTCTCTATATAAAAATATTCAAGTGCCATAAAATACCAAGCAATAAAATAATGTGTATAGTCTCTTGGATTTTTTATGACGTGTTCTGCTTGTCATAATAAGGCACTTCAACCATATCTAGAATAATGTCTTACTTTCATCACAAGATGTCCTTAACTAAAATTAAACAGATCAAACTGAGAATTACTAAAATATTCTACTTCCAGTAATTAATGCCCTGTCTCCTCACCCAAATTACTTTGTATGTGCTTTGTACTTATTTTGTATTGCCTTATCTTTATGTATGTTTCGTCCCAGATGATCTAAGGGCAAGGGACTGCTTGTCTTTGTATCATGAATGTCTGATACATAGGATCATAATAGGCACTTAAAAAATGATTGCTAAATCAATGAATAAATGGTCAAAGAACAGATTTCAAAACAGAAAATGGCTTTTACAATACTCAGATCATCACAGAATTACAGAATAAGAGTGGCAAGGGGCCTAAAGACCTCTCATCTAAACCCTTCATTGATAGAGGAGAAAACTGAGGCCCACTGGGGGAAGTGATTTTCCCAAGATCACCCTGGGAGTAAGTGGAAGAACCAGGATTTAAACCCAGGTCCTTCCCATTTCACCTTGCTAGCAGATCAACTTTTCACACAAATATCAGACCAAACCTAGTTAACTTAATAGGAATAATAGGAATAGGAATAATAATTGGACATATACATGAAACACAATTAAATCACATTACATTATAAACCACTTTTGGTGTTGATAGCAAACGTTTCACCAAGTCACTAAATGCATGTGACATAACTAAGGTGCTATCTGAGACAACCTGCACTTTCCTCCAGCAATATCAAGTTAGATTCATTTACACGACTGACTCAGTGTTGTAGCTGTAGTTCAGTTATAAACTCAGTATATGCATTCTCAGGTAGGAATAGGAAAGGGAGACAGGAATAAATGAGCCAGGTCCCACAATAACTAAGAGGATGCACTGATAGGGCTCATGGCACTATGTCAGTACTACAGAGAGAATACTGCCCTGAAGGAACTCCCAGGGTGAGGAGACAAGCCAAACACACATGGAAAGACAACACAAGACAGTAATGCATGAGCACTATAGAAATGATATCAACAATAAGGGCTATGGGAAGTGTTTTCAGCAGGTACTTGACAATATTCAGATTTCAGATTTTCTAGTCAAAAGCTGCTAAATTGGCATGTCCCCCACCACAAAATTTAGCATTTTCTTTCCTAGCTCAGCAACCGAATTCTATCTTCAACAGGCCCATTATATGAAATTATCTGGCTTATTTACTACAGAAAAAGTTATCCTAGTGCAGATTCTTTGTAAATGCAACAGAATGACATATGATCATTATTTCACTGAGGATTAAATGGTGCAAAGTAGCTATTCAACTTCTCCCCTAGAATTAAGGTACAAGAATCAAATGCTAGTATAGACAAAACATGTCACATGACTCCTTCAATGCTCACCTGAGAAAGGTAAATTATGGCTCCTCTTCTCTCATGGAGGTTCTCACAACAAATCTCCCTCTTTCATGATAAAGATAAAAAGAAGAGAATACAAAGCCTCTAGCCTTAGTAGACTGATGTTTCCCAGATTTTTAATTCTTATATACCCTGCTGATTTTTTATACTGTTGATTTTTTTTAATAGAGTGGAAAACTATGTTGTTTTTTCCCATAAAAGAAGGTAGAAAGTGGCTAAGAAAGCATGCAAAGACCTAAACACTGTCCTAAAGACATAAGTTCATTCAAATCTAAGACTAATCTTTTCACTGATTCAAAATGATTTCACAGACGAACAGAATTCTCAAATATATTTTAGTGAACGATATATACAAGAAAATACTGCAAGAGAAAGAAAGTACGAAATACGATAAAATAAAGTAAAAGGAGCGACTTACTAGTATCAGAAAAGATGAAGAGAAAGATATAAAAAGAAAGCACTAAGGAGGTACTAATGATGAAGGAAAATTAAAGCCTCCTCAAATCATTCCAAATTGGAAACTTTCTTCTTTGATGATCTGTCAAAAGCATCCTTCCCTACCTTAAAACTCACTTTGCTGTCTCATCCTTCATCATCCAGCAGGCCCAAATAAACAGGGAAATGTGAAAACTAAACTGAAAAATCTACTGTGTTCACACAACAACAAAAAAATTCTAATATGATGCATCAGAATTCCAGAATATTCAAATACTCAAGGAAACCATTCACAGTCAAATACAACAAAAACTTAACTTCTAAAACAATGGTATCAAACGTGAGGGGCCACATACCATTTGGGTCTATACCCAGTGAAGTAGAAAGCAAGCTGCCAAAATCTAAGGCAATGGGAAATCTCTCTCAATAACAAGGGGGGAAAATCCAACAAACAAAGAGGAAAAAAAACACCAGGTTCTTCCACTGGTCTAAAGTGTGGCTTTTCAAAGAAAGTGTGGCTCACTTCTCCAAGGGAAATGGATATGGAGTTAAGAGAACACAGGTTAATCATGCTCCACTCTGCTACCTACTACTTGTGTAAGTTCAGGCAAGTCCTTTAATTTCTCTTGGTCCCTGTTTCTTCTTATCTTATATGAAAAAGTTGAGTCACAAAGCTCTATTCTATTGTCTACGAAATATGAAAACCAATCTGCCTTGCTTCTTGAAGATAATCCTCCACTTCTAGGGACTTAGGAAATATACCATAACTATTGATATGTCCATGTAACTTCTTGTACTTCCATTTGAAATAATGTCATGAACTCTGAAAATCATTCTGCAAGTTGGCCATTTAAATAAAGTCTTTGGGATTTAGAGCAATGGGCCACAACATAACACAGAAAGTTTATTCTCCCAGAGTCTCTTGTTGGAAAGTCAGTGACTCTCAGCACACCTGCCTGAGGAATGTCAGTGGTGATAACAAGCTCAAAATTAATCTTGATATAGAGAAAAGGAGCTGAGGAACTGGGTCCAAATGCTGGCTCTGCCCCCTATTTGTGTGACCTGGGCTAGGTCTGACCTTTGGGCCTCAGCTTCACCATCTGAAAAAGGAAGGAACCAAAGAACTTCTATGGTTCGCTCCAGCTCTCAGTTAAGGGACCAGCGCTGCTAGACCCAGATTGTCTTTACTAATGCCCTATTATTTTTGACAAGGCAGATGGAAGAAAGAGAGGACAGAGGCTGGGCCCACAGAACAATGGAGAGAAGAATGCTGTGACCAACTCATCAGGTGGCAAGCCTGTCCTCAGCCCAGTTCTGTTTCTGGCAGGCAGAGCAGGGTTTAGGAAGGTCACAGAGCATCTCCTGGGCCTCAGTGTCCTGGACCACTAAATGCAGAAGTTGGCTAATATCTTTAAAGTCTTTCTCATCCTGCCCTGACCTCCCATGGAGCAGTTTGTAGCTAAGCAAAATGGCCTGAGATTCTGGGGATGTTACAATTTATACCATAGCAAGAATTCATATTAATACAACTCATTATTTTTATAACCGCCACGTCCATGATCCAAAAGATTTTTGTGAGGGGTCTGATAACATGGAAATTATCACTTTTAAATCAATGAATCAATAAACATTTATTAAGTACCTACTATGTTCCAGGCACTGTGCTAAGTAAGTACTGTGGATACAAAAAGAGGCCTTGGTACTATAACAGCAATGGTGGGGCTGAATTCCATCTCCCGGGACTCCAGAAAACCCCAATTAACAGAAGTTTTCCAGAATTAAACATTAATTTTGAAGAAGTAAGTATTTATTAAGCACTGATATGCCAGTCACTTTGCTAGGGGCTGAGGATAGAGATAAAATGAAAGAAAAATTCTTTGCCCTTTAATGAATTAATCTTCTCTTGAGGGAAACAACATGTAAATAAATACATACAAAATAGAAACAAGTTAAATTGATTAGAGGAAGGCACTAGCAGCTAAGGGCAACCAGGGAAGACGTCGTGTAGAAAGCAACATGTGAGCAGAATTTTGGAGGAAACAAGGAATATTAAGAGTTGAGGAAGGACATTCCAAGGCATGCATGAGAGCCAAAAGCTGTGGAGGATCATGGGTGAGGAAAAACAAGAAGGCCAGCTGGGCTTGGCCAAAGAGCATGGAAAAGGAGCAACAGGAGGTGTTGGGGTGGGGGGAGTTGGAAGTGCAGACTGAGGCTAGGTTGTAAAGGGTTTTAAAAACCAAACAGAGAAGTCTGGATTTAATCCTAAAAGCAAAAGGGAACCACTGAAGTTTATTGAGTAGGAGAATGACATGGTCAGACATGCATGTTAGGGAAGAAAATCACTTTTGGCTGTTGCCCGTAGGATAGTTTGGAGAAGACAGAAATTTAAGTCCAGACGGCCAATCATGGAGCTATTGTAATAGTCCTGGCATAAGGAAACAGGAGTTTCAGGTAAGGTGGGAGAGAAGCAGACTGGCACAAGAGAGATTATGTAGATAGAAAAATAAATGCTAGTTTTATCCTGAATTTACTTCTCAAAATACTATAAGAAGAAAAGTTAACTGGAAGAAAAGTATGGGGGGAAAGCACTAAAAACAGAAGAGTGTGAACTCACCGAGACTGTGGTAATCCTTTTTTACTGAGATCTGCCCTCACACGTTCTCCTACATGTCTGTAAATTTCCACTAAGCTGTTTATTGCTGAGTCTCGAACCTACACACAAAAGAAGATATCTTATAACATTTATTTGTAACTTTATAGCATTTATTGTTGAAAAACAATAGATCACAAAGCATCCCACCTTTTTAAATGTCATATTTACCCAGGAACAATTGCAGTCACAAGCTCATAACTCTATTCACCTTGATAAAGAGAGTAATCTACTATTGACTAATATTTAAGAACATTAAATCATGAAATTTTTCCATGTGAAGGGACAGACTACTTAGTGTATTTATGGCATTTCTATTCTTTGAGAAGAGTTATGTCAGTATATTACTTAAAATATTAATGCAAAATCACAACTCTTCAATTTTAATTGCATGAAATAGTGAGACAGCATAATGCTATATACAAAGGACCGGCAATTTTATTAGCATAAAGAACTGCTATGTAGGAATTCCCTCCACTAACACAGACTGCAGTCTGTCCATGACTTAATAGATGGATCCCAGGAAGTGGTCATCTATACCTAAGAGTTTAAGTGACTCATCCTAAATGGCAAATAAATGTCAAGAGGCTAATCTTCCAGATCCCGATTCTATTACTCTACTCACTATATATTCATTATATAGACTAAGAAAAATTAATAAAGGAGTCGGGAAGTGGGGGGTGTATAATTCCAGTTCTGCATCTAACTATCTCTGCCCACTCTGGGCCAGTTTCCTCAACTGAAAAAAGGGAGCAGGTATGAACACCATGGTGTCACTTAGGGTCACGAACAACTGAACATAGGTCTGAAAAATCTCCAAGGCACTGTCCCCAAAAATTCTAAGTTGGTATAAGGAATTATGTCCATGTTCTAGGTTCTGGGTCACAGAATAAAAACAAAGCCTAAAATCAGCCTATTTATGCATATGGATATTAAAGGAAATGCCATATATTAAAAAAACAAAAGTTTAAACAACAAAGTATAATAAAGTCTGTAGGAAGAAAGCAGCTGACTATGAGGAGATTGAAGAAAAGAAATCTCAACAGTTCAGTAAGGATTAGAAACAATATTTTACAAGTTCTGGAGTTGCAGATCACATATTTATTTAATGGTGTTAAGAATATAATTCATTTTGATACATCTTTTTCATATGAATGAAGAATATAGCTCCTTAAATTACTAACATTCATTTTTACTGATGACCACGTTCTGTGATGATAATGACTATATCTTCAGATAAATTTTTAGTTAGCCACTAACTGAAAGAAATCATATCATTTAATTTTTTGTAACACCGAACAATTACAAACTGCCTCAAAATAAAAAAAGAAGGTGGCCTGATCAATCTATAACAAACGAATCATGTAGATTTAGTAGTTAGGAAAATACATTCTCTCTCTCTCTCTCTCTCTCTCTCTCTCTCTCTCTCTCTCTCTCTCTCCACCTATCAAACCCAACAAAAAAATCCTGGAGTTAAAAACTCTTGGCTTAAGAGAGGATTAAATACTTTTATTTTTCACTCTGCACAGCATTTCACAAGGGGCGCCCAAATTCTCATGTACCTACTGCATAATTTTAAAATCATTAATGGAGAAAATGAAAGTTATCATCAATAAACATAACCTGATGATGTCAACAAAAATTCCCTCTATCTGGTGCCCTTTTTTGCTATAGTTCAATTGTTGTCAGCACATGGACTTAGATGATGCAAAGTTAGATGAAGAGTGCCACAATAGGTAAACATACTTATTGTAACTACATAAAATGAGACACTAAGGATGAGACACAAAGAAATGGAGGAAACGGCAGAAAGATGGACAGGAAGAAAGACAGATGCAAAGAAGGAAAGAAAAGGAGAGACAGACTTTTACTAAACAGAGAAAAGTGGAACAGTAGACAGCAGAACTTTAGACAAACCTGTAAAAATACAAGAAGAGTTGCTTTTTAATATGGTCCAATCTTAAATACTAATGGTTTTATGTAAGCTTACAGTTCTTGTTTTTATTATGAATCAAATCAACAAGCATTTATAAGACACTTAGTACTTGTAAGTCACTATACTAAGGACTGGGGATACAAAGACAGATAAAAAGTAATCCCTGACCTCAAAGAGCTCACAATAGGTAAGACAATATGCAAATAGTAACTATGTAAAAAGAAGATATAGTCAGGATAAATTAGGAGTTAATCTAAAGATCGAAAGCACTAGAGTGGGTAGTGGGTGGGAAATGGAGGGGATGAGTAAGACAATAAACACCTTGGAAATGAATAATGGAAATTACTGACTTCAAAGACTGCAGCCAGATCCACTGACTGTCCTTAAAGATAGTATGTTAGAAAAAACAAGCAAAGTACAAAAAGTGTAAGAAATATCTAATGGAGCATATCTAATTTAAAAAAAAAAAACTTTACAAGAACTGGCCTAAAACTGTACATTGCTTCAATGCACATATTCTAGTTCTACAAGGAAGTAATACAATTGTTTTGGAACATTAACAGTAGTTATCTTCAAGGTGGATTCTATTACTGTGTGTAATCTTAGGCAAATACCTTAATCTCTCTGGGCCCAGTTTCTATAAAATGAGAGGATTGGATCAAATGTTCTCTGAGGTTTAAAATCTAAAATCGTTATTTCCCTATAAAATGAAGGATAAATGCTTCAAAAATGTCTACATTGATGGGACTCTTGGAGAACAAGCACGATGGAACTAACCTGACCTAGGATTCATATACTTAAAGGAGGCTTTATCAGAAGCATTCTCCCTCAGGAGAATTCTCCTCCCAGGTTAAGCCTGGCCACCAATAGCTCCATGCTCAGCATGGTGTGCAAAGCACTAAGAGGGCACAGTGCAAAGAACCCTGGCATGGAAGAAGGAGGGTTCAGCTCTATTCCAAGATACTCCAATAAATCTCTGTGTGACCTTGGACAAGTGACTTCTTGCCTCAGCTTCCTTACCAGTAAGATAGAGGGTTAAACTAGCTTTCTAACTTCCCATTCAGCTCTTACAGTCTAGAGCCTGAGTCACTGTTAAGGAAAGTAACCCTGCCAAATTCTGGCTTTCACTTTCAACACCACTAACCCTAGCTCCTGAAAAGACTGAAACTATCAAATAAAGGGCCAGATATTTTCCTCAGGTAGGCAAAAATGTTAAGAGGCCTTTGCAACTTCTTAACACCACTCTGCTTTGGTGACAACATTTATATTCACTAGTATGCCACATCTGTGTAAAGAACAAACAGAAATCTTATAAGAGAATTTTGTTAATGGCTACTTCAAATTCTACTAATGAGCCAGAAAACAGAAAACTACCTCCTGACACCTCATCAATTTTTAACACTGAGAGATGAACTAATGACTTAATAGTTTATCTGTGGCTGATTTTCAACAAGAATGACATTTCCCAATCACCTACCAGTAGATCCAATCATTGTGAGTCATTCTGTGCTCAAAATATTACACTAAATATCAGCTAAGCCAGATTCAATTATAAAATCCAATTATCAAAAATTCATTGAAGTCTTCTCTGAGCCTCAAATTCTGCCATATGCAAAAAAAGTAATTCTGGCTCTCATTTCTTCATAGGATTTTTGCATGAAAAAAATGAGATAACCTACAGAATAGCTGCTATTAAAGATGGTCTGTAAAAAAAAAAATTCCAAAGCATTACTATTTTTAACATACTACTACAAATATTTGTTTCAGCTGTAGAAAAAAACACAGCTATAAAATGTTTCACTATGTATTCCAGCTGTAGTCTTTATTTCTTGATCATGAAGGGATTACTAACTTAAGGAAAAATAAACTTTTAATTATATATGAAGAGATAAATTTAAAGCCAGTATTTTCATGTTTTAAAAAGTGAAGATAGGGGACGACTAGGTGGCTCAGTGAGTAGAGCGCCAGCCCTGGAGTCAGTGGGACCTGAGTTCAAATCTTATCTTAGACACTTGACATACTTACTAGCCCTGTGACTTTGGGCAAGTCACTTAACCACAATTGCCCTGCCCTCCTCAAAAAAGAAAAAGCAAAAAATAAATAAATGAATAAAAGTCAGAAGTCACCAGCAAGGTGCAGTAATAACCTTTTTGATCCCCTGGCCTACAGAAAAATGGAAGTAGTGAGTAAAGTCACTAAATCTGAGCCATAATGTCACTAAATCTGAGCCATAAGGGAAACTATCTGCTCCAAACTCATCATTTTATGTATGAAAATACTAAGATTCAAAAACATAAAGTAACTTAGCCTAAAGTAAAACAGTGGCTAATGGGATATGTTTTTCTTTTTAGAAGTTTAACTGGTACCTTTAAAAAACCAAAATTATTTCATAAATCTGGCTATCTCCCCCATAAATCCCTTTCTTATAAAAAGAAAAAAAAATTTTAAACCCCAAATGATTTATAATATGTTAAATGTACTATACTTTAGAAGGACTGATATATATCTGGACTATTCTAAATTCAGACAACATGAAAAATTGTACTTGATAAATAAAACAAATACACAAAAATGTTCCTCGATTCCATTTTGTGACATGGAGAGTGGAAGAGAGAGTAGAGAGCAAAGACTGAAAGAACTTAAAACAAAAAAGTCAACTTGGGTTTTTAAGCCATTTTTGTAGTTGCCACAGATATTTCTGTTTACTCAATCTTTTTTGTTTGTTTGTTTGTTTTGTGTTTTTGCTTTTTGGAGGGCAATTGGGGTTAAGAGACTTGCCCAAAGTCACACGCTAGTAAGCGGGTCAAGTGTCAAGTGTCTGAGGCCACATTTGAACTCAGGTCCTCCTGACTCCAGGGCTGTGCTCTATTCATTGCACCACCTAGCCGCCCCTGTATACTCAATCTTTAAACTGCTGTCTTCCTTGCCTCTGCCCTGCCAATCCTCTCCCTTCTCATTCCCCCTCCTGATCCAGACCAGAGAACACCTTGGTCTAGGTTCCTTTCCTAGATGAAATGTTTGATTCAATCCACTCAACTTTGGAACTCTGCCCTGTGGCTGATTATGACTGGCAAGGAATGAGTGGCAACTAACCTCCTGGATCTGGCCAGAGCCAGCCATGTTTCACATGCATCTAACCCAAACATCTTGAGGCATCTCACCCCAGGCTCCCCAAACCCTCTCTCTCTCTCTCTCTCTCTCTCTCTCTCTCTCTCTCTCTCTCTCCTCACACACACACACACACACACACACACACACACACACACACACACACATTGCCTTACTCACCATTCCTAGGACTTCCCCAATCAAAAGTCCCTTCTCTTGCAGCCACCACCCTACCTGTTGCCTCCCTCATTAGAGGGTCTCGGAACACAGAGAATGTCTTGCTATTATATGCATATCTCCAGTGCCTAAACAGTTCCTGGAATATAGTAAGCATTTAATAATTGTTTTTTTCATTCATTCACGTTCTAAGAGAATTAACTGAAAGAAGTAACATCACAGTGACAGTGAGTACAGCACTTGAAATCCAGAAGATGAGCAAATAAATCCTCCCGCAGGGAAACGGAGAGAAAGGAAACAAAAAAATAAAGGAGAAAGAAGATTAGGAAAGGACTCTAAAGCTTTGGTGTTGCAACTGTTGGGCATTTCTATCGGTTTATCTCCTCGTTAAATTCCTCTAGTGCCAAATGAAAGCAGTAGTGCTAACAATCAGGAAGACCCCGGTTTCAATGCCTTATTGAGAAGAGGTACTGGGGGATAATGGAAGGCATGAGAGAAAGAAGATAGAAGTGGAAAAAAGAGGAGACTGAGCAGAATCATAGATGCAGGACTGGAAAGGACCTTGGAGATCATCGAGCCATCAGATCACAGGATTAAAGAGTTAAAATTAGCTAGCCTTCAAGGCCAGATGGTTCAGCCCCCTTATTTTACAGAGGTTGATGCTGCAGTCTAAAAAGCTTGACTGACTTCCCTAAGACCAATGGTGAGAAAAGGAAAGAGTGAGACAAGGAATGAGGAAGAGATAAAACAAGGCTAGTCAATGTCAGAGAAAGAAAAGCCCACACAGAGAAATTGTGCTGAGCTATTACTCTAGAGAAACTAAACCTCACACTGGTTTAACAAGGCTGCAGGTTTCATTCAGTTCAAAAAATTTATTGAGAGACACAGTTTATTCTTCTTGTCCTTAAGTGTTCAGAATTAATAAGCTGATAGAAATAATCAGCCCAGGAAGGAAGTAATTTTTCTGTGAGATAGAAGAACTGTGGGCAGAGCAGTATTATTATTCTGCTGTCTGAATGAAATCTAGCCACGGATTGAGATAGCAGTCTGGTACCACACAGAGCACAGCCGCTAGGAGTGGTACATTACCCTGAGCACCTCATAAACATTGCTGACAAACTCTCAGTACCGTGAACAAGCAAGCGAGTTCAAATAAATCCTATCAAATACAGTCAGGATACAAAAATTATGTAAACTTTCTAAGACAGATAGGTTTACCCCCAATGCTTCCTTATGTTAAACTTACCTGGCCATTTGGATCTCCAAGTAAATTACATATATGTGGCACAATCTTACTTAGCGTTAAAGTATGAGCTCCAGAGCTGAAAATAAAAGTAAACATTAGTTTGGGCAATGGGAAGGGTTGGAAAAAATACCCCCACCCACCTTTTCCTCTCAGTCTCCACTGACACCCATCCTTTAAGACACAGCTCCAGTCCCAATAGCTGTCTATAAAGTCTTTGGGACTTTCCCTGAAAACACTTAGTTGCTTTCATTGGATTCAACATAGTACTAAATATACTTGTTGCTTAAATGCTTCTCTTTTTATAAAGCCTAATCACCTATCTACCATTATTAAATTCACGAAAGCAAGGGACTATATTTTAAAATACTTTTTATGAGTTTATAGGGGATACAGAGCCAAGCACAGGGCTTTTGCATATTCTTGTTGAATCAAGTGAACATATGTATTTCTTGAAACCTCACCACATTCTACAAAGAGAAGGAAGAATCAGGCCCAAACTTACGCATTCAGTGTTGCAATAAGGCAGAGACAAACACCTTCCCTGGTTCGGAAATTCTTGTGTTTGAACCCTCCTAACATTCTGTCCCACACATACTGCAAGAGACATGGAAAGTTGGAAAGAACCAAAGGAAATTAGACATTTTTTTCCCCTTCATCTACAGCTCAAAAGATATACTAAACAAAGAGCAGGTTAACAGCAGAATGGGTCACTGTTGGTAACAATTTATTTTTAGGCTCAGGTGAACTTATTTCATTCTCATAATTCCTTCATAACACTGAGCAAAAACCCTGCTGCATTTTCCCAGTCATAGAACTTATCTAAGGATTCTGAAAAGTTCAAACAAAAAGCAGTCAACACAATGGTCACTCTACCAACTATTTAAACTGTATGCTTTATTATACCTCATTAATATTGCTGTAGATACCTTAAGTGCAATGGGAAACAAAGAGGAGAAGATAAAGCAATAGTCTAATAAATGTATTTCTAGTACTCTGGATTTTCAAAATGAAAAGTATACTTTTCCATGGTTTTACACAAGCTGGTTGGTGGGCAGAGAGAAAGCTCTGCCAATCATACCTGAGGGTTGGCAGCTTGCTCCATCATCTTCAGCAGCAGAGTCTGGTCCTGCTCTCTCACAGAATCTTTAGCATCGCCCAACCTGTCAATCAGACTGGGTAGCACTAAAAGCAAAATGAAAATCAATCCAATCAAAAGAAGTTTTGTAGGCTGTGGTCATCAATTAAACTCACTGAATTCAAGTACCTGCTGCCCGGCAGCAAGCACATCTTGCTAAGCTCGATGAGATCAAAGACAAAAACAACTCTCATTTAAAAGAACTCACTCTGGGTGGATCATCAAATGAGGAAGTATTTCTCAGACAGACAGACACAGACACAGACAAAGACACACACACACACACCCTTGCAAAATGTAAAAGTTCCAAAGAAATACCAGCCATCAATAATATTACATTTTAAAATGTTTAACAAGTTCTTGCCTGATAACAATGGTGAGTGATGGGTAATACAGTTATTCTCCCCAGTGAGGCAGGGTAGAACAATGGGTAAGAGCTGTCCTACAAACCAAGAAGTCCCATCTTCAACATCCTTACTATCTCTGTGGCCCTGGACAACTCACTTAACATGTTAGGGCCCCTAGCAACTCTAACACTGTAAGTCAGAGAGAAAGCACCAGTCTTCTTTGCAGAAAGAGAAAGGAGCTCCTGACATCACTCCCAGCCTCATCTTTACAAATGAGGAAACTGTGTCTCAAAGAATTGAAAGGATTTGCCTAAAGTCACAGAATACAGGCAAGAGGGTAGATTCAAAATCGGGAAAATTCAAAGGCAGATCTCCTGACTCCAGGGTTCTTTTATTACCCCACACTGCCTCATTATACAAAGATCGTTACAAGACAAACTAACAATCATATAATCATCAGAGTCCAAGGACAAAGATGTTACAGGAAGAAGGGAGGCCAAGTATGAATTGGAGACTCAGAAAGGACTTCCCCAAGTTGGCCCTTAAAAAGAAAAACCAAGAAATTCAGCAAGTCAAGAGGGTTATATATTACCCAGATAATTGGGTTTAAAAAAAGGGGGGGGGGTAAAGAAAGTAGTAAACATCCTTGGGCAACAGAGACAGTTCACCATCTGGAGCTTAAAATACAGGATGGAGGGAAGAGCATGATATAAGGTCTCTAAGGTATTAGATCTGATGAGGGAAAGTTGGGAAGGGAAGATCTAAAATACGAAACAAAATCTGAATTTTATTTGACAGGCAACAGGGAACCACTAAAGATATTTAGACAAAGGACTGAAATGACCAGACAAATCCAGGCATAAACAAGATTATTCTAGCAGCGAATCAAATTCAACAAATCTCTATTAAGCCTCTACAATAAACAAGATTCTGAGGTTAAAAAGACAAAATCAATACCTACCCTCAAAGAGTGTATATACTACATTTAAACAGACAAATCCAAAATAATTTGAGGAGAATGGAGGCTCTAAAAACTAGGGGGAATCAGGAAAAGTTTCATATGCCAGAGGTGGTAACAGGTTTATCCTAGGATGGTGGTGAACGTTAAGTGGGAAGAGAAGGGGGCAGAGGTACAAGAGATAATCTGGTAACAAACATGAGAGGTTCAAGAAAAAGGGAACAAAGATAACATGAAAATTTCAATCTAGTAAGAATTTGTGAATTATTGTGTTCTTAAGGAAACAGTTCAGTTAGAAGAATGACCAGGTATAATAAACTGTTTCAGCTTCCATGAAGTTGAAATCATTTTTACAGAGATGAACTGAAGTTAAAATATGAGTTTAAAAATCAAAACAGGGGGAACAAACAAGACTTTCTGGCCCCCCCAGTACCAGCTTTGCCTAAGTGACAAGGAGAGGGGCAAGTAATTTGGGAAAGAGAATTACACTGGTAAAATCAGTCTCAGCAGCCTAGAGGTCATGACATTCCATTGCTGTTTCCCTCTTCTTCCACAGCAGGAGCTCTACTGGGGTCCTCTATATATCCAACAAAAAATGCTAGCTCTGTAATATATTCAGTGGATCACAGGAGCATAGATTTAGAGCTGGAAGTGACATGAGAGGCCATCTAATTCAATCTCACCTGATTTTTAAATGAGAAAATGGAATCTAGGAGAAGTTAAGCAATTGCCCATGGCCACACAGGTAGAAAAAAGTTTGAACTTACATCTTCCTGATTAGAAGACAAGAATTCTAGCCACACCAGCTGTCAATCATCTTTCCCTTGGATAAGCGAAAAATAGCCCTTGGTGTCTGAATGGCCCCTTGGTTGCCTTTGAATAAGATTTATCTAAAGTTTTTTTGTGAAACAAAATTTATTTTATCCTGAAATAGATTAGTCTAGAAAAATAAGCTGTATTAAAAACAGAAAAATTTTAGCACTTTTTGAAAGCTCTTTCTAAAGTATGTCAAAGGCACCAGATACTGACCAGGTAAGGAAAAAATGTTCAAAACCTTGGCCAAAGAAATATCAAAGATATCAAAACAATACATACATGTAATCATTGCCCTACCAGCCAAAACCAAGGTTGTATTAAGGAGAATCATCTTATTTTCCCAGGAGTATAGAAAATAAGTTTTAAAAGGCACCCCCCAAACTATCAGATTGGAGGGTTTAGATTCAGTCCCAGGATTGCAGTGAGGAAGAAAGAGCTAGGCTGGGAGTCAGAAAGACCTAGGTTTGAATGCTGCCTCTGCCACATACTAGTTGTCACCTTGGACAAATCCTTCACTTTTACAGGTTTCAATTACTTTAACTGTAAAAGGAATCTGGACTACAGTTGGTCTTGAGCCTCTCTTCCACTATGCTCCTATGAATGTTTTATGGCCCTTTGTTTTTTATTTTTAGTGAGACATGTTCATCTTGTCAGTATTTTCATTTTCATTATCTGCTCAAATTACACTAAATATCTGTTAGGTATTGCCATTTCTTCCTCCCCTCTCCCTTTCCACAATTTTAGCTACCTGAGGGCCTGACCCCTTTTCCTTTAGCTTTTGTATTCCCAGAAAGCTTAACACCTATGCCTTGCTTTGGTATGGGGCTGGAAGGGATTTTGTATGAAACAATTTTATTCCTGCACATGGACTCAAAACAGATGGCCTTTAAAACCACCTAAAATGGAAATGCATACTAAAAGTAATTGCTTTTATACTTAATTTTTTTCCCTTTAAAGTCAGCGATGGATGGCTTTTCTAGGACTGGAGGTATTGCTGCAGGATCCCCCCATCCCCACCCCCACCCCATACTTAGTGGCTAACCACAAAGCAGATGAAATAGTAGCAGGCATTCCCGGACAGCTGACCTTACTTTGCCTTTTCCATAAGCTAGCCTTTATTTATCAGATAACAAGGGACCGCACAGCAGCCTCCGAGCCGCTCCGGGACAAGGGCAGGAAGACGCCGCGGCCAGCGGAGGGACCTCGCTCGCGCGCGGGAGGAGGGAGAGAGGGGAGGGACAGAGAGGGCAGCGCGGAGGGCGGGGAGCTGGGGGCGGCGTGCTGGGTACGGGAAGAGGCGGGGCGGGGCGGGGCGGGGCGGGGCGGGGCGGGGCCGAGGGAGCGGTGCGCCCGCCTCACCTGTGCCGATTTGGGCTTTAAACCGATCCTGCAGTCTGGACACCAGAGCCGACAAGATGTCCATCCCCAGAAGTGCGACCTGCAAGACAAAAAACCAGAGGGCACATTAGGGTGCTGACCGAACAGGAGCCGCTAGGCTCCGGCGCTCACGGAAATGCGGGTTCGGCCTGTGTGAAGGTCCCGGGAGAGTCTTTCTTCTCGCCGGGACCAGCCATTGCAGCGAATGCCGCGCGCGCCCCTCTCCCGTTAGGGCAGGGCCGGGCTCAACCTCAGTAGAAGTGGGAGAAGAAAACGGAAGGGGCGGGAGAAAGGAGCAGCGAGCGAAGCCGAGCTCGGAGGCAAGAGAAGGAAAACTTTTTCAGTGGTTCTCAGTTCAAAAGTGAATAGGCCACATATGCAAATAGCAACAACCAAGAGGCGCGCTGCCTTGTGGGTAAAAAGATCGTCTACACAGGTAGAGCTCAGAGAAGCTTTTACAACGACTACTAGAAGGGGGACCGAGCTTTCGATTTATCATGTTGTCAACAGAAGCTTCCTACGTGACTTCTCAGCTTGGACTCGCACAGCGAGTTAGTCACCACAAGGTAACCTAGTGTTCGCTCCTCCTCACTTGAGGAGCAGGGCTATTACAAACCAACCATCCTTTTCTTGGGGTTGCGTTACTGCCCAATGAACGTCTAGTGAGGACAGTACTGCTAACGCCTACACAACACACGCGCATCTCTTAAAGCTCCGCTTTAATATGGTGCAATTTTTGGAACCCCCCCACAAACAGTCATTTTAAAGCAAGTTAAGTTTTGTATATTTACAGATAGTATTAATTTCGTGGCCACGAGATGGCGCTAAGAGCCTGATAAAAAAGTAGCACCACGTTCCCAAGCGCTGAACTGTTCTCACCATCCAGAATTTTGTGTGAAAAATGCCAGTACTGTACTAACTTGCAAATGTGTTTTTTGCTTTCGTGCACGTTCCCTGTTTACTGCAAGGATTCTCTCACCCACCCAACTGTAAAGAGTAATTAATATTTTTTCGAATTGCTGTTTTCATCTCATTTCTAAAGCAAGTTGATCAGTGTTTACCCACTCAAGTAAGGATCCCAAGTCTGGCCTCAAAATGATCCATCAAAAGGTGTCTCCCCACACCCCCCCCCTTAGGAAACACAATACTACACAAAAGCAATTAAGTTCTCACACTATGAAGTCGCTCTTGGCAGTTGAGACAAATTTTTAAAAACTGATGTTATAATGATGTAGTCATAATCTGTGACTAAGCAATTATAATTCCTCTTTATATACCCTGCGCCTCGCTGTTCTGTGGCTGTTTTAAAACAAAAATATCTCCAGCTGATGTTAAATCACAATGTAAATTTTCTTAGGTCTGAAATCTGTGTTTTGAACATAATAGCCCTGAACAATGGCTTAAAAACTGGGATTAAAATTTTTAAAAGGCTGCTCATATTTCCAAAAAAGATCAAGCACATGAAAATCTGGACTGAGATGTGGCAAAAGACCAACTAATTTGATAACAAAGAAAAATAGTTCTTTGTGAACACAAAGAGGATTGTTTAACACCAAGATCTTATTAAACAAATCTATTTGGAGAAGCTAAAAGGTGTTGGCTTTCTTCAAAAACACTGAGCCATCATCTAATAATGTTTGCTCTGTTCAAATGAGAGTCCTGACACCAACTACTTTTATGCCTCCTCAGCAATGTGGATTTGTGGAGGTGTCACTTTTAGGATGTTAATTCAATGGTCAATTAACAACCTTAACACCATACCTTGCCTTTGGTTCTCCCCGCGTCTTTTCTCACATCAAGTACATGACTACCCAGGTGCTATTATATAAGAAGGCTATTGTGTGTTCAGTTATGACAATCTATAAAGGAATGCTCTTGATACACAAGCCAAGAGGTGTTCAAAGAACTGGTTTTTTGCGGCCATAACACACTGAAGACGAACAGGGAAAAAGCATTAAGTAATTCTCAAAATAGTTATGTTTGCTAAATTTTAACTTGAGAAAGGTACCAGTTTATCCCCCCAAAAAGGTAACTTTATTTAAATTCGTATTTGTCTTTAATTCTCTATTAGTCATTTTTTTTTTTTTTGTAGTTGGGATGGGTGCTTGGCAGAAGTGAGAACCTTTTTTTTCATGTTCCAAAGGACCAGATAATCCAGTAGTCAATATCATTTGCTAAGGACAAGGAGAGCCAGTCAATACACTCGTTTTGTTGTATAAGAAGGATCAAATGATTCAACAACCTAATTCTCATTATATATCCAGAAAAATGTTGAGTCTGACTACAAAAGGCATAAGTTAATTCCTGTATGACAGGAAACCACCTATCTAGGGTAAAAAAAAAAACAAACTATCCCACTGTTTCTAGCACTGATCATGCATTCCAACAACACCACATGGAAATGTCAGTTAATAGGGGAGCTGAGGGGCCTAGAATCTAAAATAATCTTTAGTTATACTGATCATAAGGAGCAAGGCTACAATTCGTGTATGTTACACTTAAACATTCATGCACACTCTTCATCCCCCTGAAGAAACAAACAACTTTTTAGTATCTTCAGTGAGTATTTAAAATTGACAAATTGCCCCAACCACTACCAAAGACAGAGGTGGTCATTTGGACAGTTAAGTGGTGGAAGTGTTAGAGCTTGATTAAGAAGCCTGATCCTGTCCTTCCCCAGACTACTAAAGAGAGCTGGAAGGAGACAGTCATTCTGAGGGCTTTTAAATATTACCAAATCTTTAACATGCCCAAATGCAGAAGACAGCTGGGAGATGGTATGGCTTAGGTTGGGGAAGGGAGAAGATAGAATAGAAAGGAAGAGGGCTTTTCTAATGCAGGAAATCCTTTAGAAGCATCCAACAATACCAATCCATCAACAGAGCCTTTCTTGCGACATGACTAAGCAATTATCCTTAGGATGAAAGCAGAAGGCACTTGAGTTATGAGACACATAGAATCACTTCTGGCCCAGCTCAGAGCAAAAGACCAAAACAGAGAAGGCCCAGAAAAGGACAGTATATCTAGATAGCACAATAAAGTGGCTCTGTGACCTACAGCCCCTATTACTTGTGCTCCCTGGGCCAATCATTTAACTTTCCTACCTTTTTTTTTCATCTTAAGAATGTGAAGAATGGTCTAAATGGCCTCTGAGGCCACATATATGAATGTAGTAGACCAAGAAGGTATAGCCTCCTTAGCCCAGGATGAGGAGTATAGAGGAGACCAGGGAAACTGGGTCAGTTATGGGTCTAATGGGAGCACTGGAGTCCAGGGAGGATCTGGAGTGAAGTAAGGGAAAAGCCAAGTCCAGAGGTGACTGCCAAGAGGTACCCAGACACCTCAAGGGAGGACAAACAAATAGTTCCTGGTATCTTCATAAGAACAGGATAAAGTGGAACCTCAAGAGTTTCCATTAAATTCACGTGAATTTCACACCAATGTAAGAAAACCTGGAAAAGTTCCTCCATCCGATTCCCCTAAGGGAGGTGGGTGTGTGTGAAAGGAAGGACAGGTGTGAGGGCTTTAACACTGTGAATACAGCACTGCTAGTAGGAAAATATGAGTACCTGGCATAGGTGTATGTCCTGCTTCATGCAATGGGTAATGATGAAAAAGTGCCTATTGTATTTGAAGCACTCTAGGGAAATTTACTGTTTAAAAGGGGGGCTAAGTTGATGAATTCTAGGGTGAATTAAGAAATCTTTTGTATAAACATGAACTCAACCCTAATTTACCTGTTTTAGAACTGGAAGGAACCTTAAAACATCTAATCCAACTATCTTGTTTTAGAAATGAAGAAACAGGCCCAGGGAAACAAAGCAACTCACCCAATGTCACACAGAGAAAACTGAAACTGAACTTAGGATCCAGAACTAAACCAGAATGGTATACTCAGAATTCCAGAGTAGTGTTCTTTTGACACTATCTTACCTACTTCTTTTCTTACCAGCTACTTCTCTGAACATCAGTTTTCTCTTCTATAAAATAGATAATGCAACTTTATCTGGTTTTTGCTTGTTTTTGTTAAAAAGAAAGTTTCAATGGGAAGAGTTTCTTTCCCCAATGATTATGATATAATGACAAAAGACATCAATGAAATGTATTTTTTCTAAAAAGGTAGTAGAAAAGTTGACCAAAAAAACCCTCAATGTGAGTTGTAATAATACCTACCTCCACAAAATCATAAAGAAAATACCTCATAAGCTCTAAAGTGGTATATAAATGTCAAAGATGATGATGGTGGTAAATGGCTTTAGATTTCACCTCAGTTTTTATTTAACACAACCATACAGTCCAACTATCAAGAACAAATTAAAACACTCTCCTACTTACTAGCTGTGTAACCTTGGAAAAGCCACAAAAAGCTCTCTGGGCCTGGGCTTCCTCATCTATAATAAGAAGGAACTGGCCTTAGTAGCTCTAAATCTAAGACCCTATATGAGCCAAGACATCACCCAGGTTTTTCTCCTGTCCTGACCACAATAACTGCCTGAGAAAGTTGGCTAAAGACAGCAGCCCTCATTTTAAAATACTCCATGATTCTAAACCCTGATTCCCAGTGTGAAATCACCATTCCTCAAAATACCCACCAACCAGTTCAGTGAACCAAAGTACCAAGTAGATGGGGAGCTTCAGGTTCTAGCAGAAGTCATGAGGCAGCCCGAGCCACAGGTAGAATTCTTAAAAATCATTTACACAGTTTAGACTTACATTCCTGGAAGAACTTCAGAGAATTTGGATAAATTTGGATTGGTGTTTTCAAGGGGTGAAACATTCAACTAGGTCAGCTGACTGATACCTCTAAAAACTCAGATATGCAGAAAGTGTTTCAGCATCACCATCACTCAGTTGATACAATGGTCTCTGGGTACAGAAAACAAGGTTTGTTTGTTTTCACCCCATCTTGGTATCCAGAGAGCCTAGCAGAGTGTCTACAAATAGGCTGTATTTAGATTGTTAATTTGAAAATAATATAGTTAAGATTCTCTTGAAGGGGCGGCTAGGTGGCACAGTGAATAGAGCACCTGCCCTGGAGTCAGAAGGACCTGAGTTCGGAGCCGGCCTCCAACACTTAATCCACACAAACAAAAAAAACCTAGCCGTGTAACCATGGGCAAGTTGCTTAACCCCAATTGCCCTAAAGGGGCGACTAGGTGGCACAGTGAGTAGGAGCGCAGGCCTAGGAGTTGGGATGACCCGAGATCAGATCCAGCCTCAGAAAATGAGCACCCACACATAAATAATGACTAGCCGTGTAACCTTGAGCAAGTTACTTAACCCCAATTGCTTTAAAAAAAAAAAGATTCTCTTGAAAAATCCATAAAAATCCAAACTTTAAAAAAAAAATTACATTTAACTAAATATTTAAAAGCATATTTCAAAATCTATAATATAGTCTGTTAATGGAGGAGAAGAAAATGAGAGAGGAGGAAAAAGAAAGACAATGGGGAAAGGAAAAAGAAAGGGAAGGAAATGGATGGAAAGGAAAAAGGCACGGAAGGTGGCCAGGGAAAATAGAAAGTTTATTAGGTATAGGATTTCGAACTGGAAGAGATTTTTGGCTGTCAAACTCATTTTAGAAATGAGGAAAATTGAGACCCAAAGCAATGAAAAGTGATTCCCACTCACAAATCTAGTGAGTGGCCTAACTCTGCTCTACCTTTAATTCCTACCTTCAAAGGAGCCAACAAATCATTACTCTTTGAAATGAAATTAGTTTTGAAGACCACCATTGTAGAGCTTTTTATCTAGTCTTTCTTATTGGGTAATTTGCTCCAGAATACAATCAAAATGACCTACCAGGGTGAAAATTAATATTGGACTACTAACCAAAGTAATACTATCAACAAGTCTAATGAAATTAAGCCTTTGGGCAGATTCCCCTTAAAAGAATCTCACCTTTGCTTCACTGTGCAAGCTGGGAAGTTTAATAGCTGTTGTACTTAGCCTCTCCCTTACCACCAAGATCAACACTACATTTCTTTGAGGCTGTGAAGTAAAGCTGGCAGAAAAACTGGACAGATTTTAAATATCTACCATTTTGATTTCATTCAGTCATTTTTTTTTCATTCTTGTCCAACTCTTTGCAATCCTATTTTGAATTTTCTTGACAGAGATACTAAAGTGATTTGTCCTTCCTTCTCCAGTTTATTTTGCAGATGAGGAAACTGAGGCAAACAGGGTTAAGTGAGTTGCCCAGGGTCACATAATTAGTGTGTAACACTAAATTTGAACTCGGGAAAATGAGGCTTCCTGCCTCCAGGCCCAGCCCTCTATCGATAGTGCCATCTAGGCTACCCTATTCTAACTTTAGAAAACCTTAAAAATGAACTGAGAGGGGTGGCTAGGTGGCACAGTGAATAGAGCGCCGGCCCTGGAGTCAGAAGGACCTGAGTTCGGAGCCGGCCTCAGACACTTAGCACACACAAACAAAAACCTAGCCATGTGACCTTGGGCAAGTTACTTAACCCCAATTGCCCTAAAAGGGGCGGCTAGGTGGCGCAGTGAGTAAGAGCGCTGGCCTCGGAGTTGGGATGACCCAAGATCAAATCCGGCCTCAGAAAATGAGCACCCACACATAAATAATGACTAGCCATGTAACTTTGAGCAAGTTACTTAACCCCAATTGCTTAAAAAAAAAAATGAACTGAGAATCATTATCTGATAAATCTACAGCATCTGTCATTAAATCTCTTCCTAAGATACTTAATACTATTTTAAGATATTTGTGGTACTGTGGTGGCTAAAGCAAAGCAGTGCCACACAGGTAGTGGGATCCAGGCTGTGCCTTTGCCTATAGATGGCCAGCACTAACTCTCCCTTAAGAAATCAACAGGGGGTGGCTAGGTGGTGCAGTCAGTAGAGCAGCAGCCCTGGAGTCAGGAGAACCTGAGTTCAAATTCAGCCTCAGACACTTAACACTTACTAGTCCTGTGACCTTGGACAAGTCACTTAACCCCAACTGCCCTGTTTTCCCCCCTCCAAAAAAGAAAAAAATATATTTTTTTAAAAAAGTTTTATCAGGGGCGGCTAGGTGGCGCAGTGAATAGAGCTCAGGCCCTGGAGTCAGAAGGACCTGAGTTCAGAGCCAGCCTCAGACACTTAACACACACAAACAAAAACCTAGCCATGTAACCTTGGGCAAGTTACTTAACCCCAATTGCCCTAAAGGGGCGACTAGGTGGCACAGTGAGTAAGAGCGCCGGCCTCGGAGTTGGGATGACCCGAGATCAGATCCGGCCTCAGAAAATGAGCACCCACACATAAATAATGACCCGCCGTATAACCTTGAGCAAGTTACTTAACCCCAATTGCTTTAAAAAAAAAAAAAGTTTTATCAGTGCCTACACTGGACAAACCTGTGGGAGCTACTGACCTACCCAGCCCTTTCCTCTTCTCACTATCCCACCTTTCTGCTTTTATACCCATATTTAATGGTTCCTAACCTGGGCATTCTGTAATACTTTTTTAAGTGCTAACCACCAGAACCAACTCAGGACATGTATACACCAAAGTTCCGACAAGCAATAATCTAGGCATAGGCCTGTCATAAAGTCTTCACTTATATTCTTTTTTTTTTCTTTAACTGAAGCAAACAGGCTCAAGTGATCTGCCCAGGGTCACACAGCTAGTAAATGTCTGGGGCCACATTTGAATTCAGGTCCTCCCGACTCCAGGCCCAGGGCTTTATTTACTGAACTACCTAGCTGCCCCTTCACTGATACTCTAAGAGAAAGTTCTTGGGTCTGCCATTCAGGGGTCTCTATCATCTTGTGCAATCAAACCTTCCTAACTTGAGTTCCCTCTATTTTCTGTCTGTATCTTCTACCACAGCCAGGTTACTTTCCTGACTATCCTGTGAATAGAATGCATACTAATTCGCAAAAAAACAAGCCTATACAACCTGCCCCTCCTAAAACATATAACAATGTGTCTCATTCCTTCATCAAATATTTGAGGCATAGGTGTGGGAAATGCAAACAAGTATAAAATTAGACACCTCCCACACCTATGCCTATGGGGGGCACTCAACTATTTGATGAAGGAATGAGACATGGTGTTATACAAATACAGAGGATTAATACTACCTATAAAGGAATTGCCAATCAAGACTGTCACAAAAAGACCTCAGGTTCCAGCAGAAGGATGCTGCATTGAATCTTGCATCCAACATTAGGAGCCATAATACCAGGAGAAGTCAGAGCCCCAGCTTCTTCATCTGTAACATTGGGATAACATGCCTCATACCTACCTAATGCTGTCAGACTGAAATGAGACTGTGTATATGAAGTGCTTAGGAAACTTCAGAGTGCCACAGAAACCAGCTATTATTAACATTGTTGCTGTGTTGCTATTTACTGTCTGGATCTCTCCAAGAGGGCAAAAAGTGGCCCTATGCCAGGCAAACTGCCTAGACACACTACACAGAATATTTAGACCTATTTGGAGTTTCTGACACTAACTAGTGAGAAAGTCAGTAAAAACCTTATTTCTCCTTCAAAAATCATGTGTGTGCTTATATGCTCACTATGTGTCAGGCACTGTGCAAAGCAATAGCCTTTGCTCTCAGTGGGCTCACATTCTCATGAGGTAGCAGCCAGTTGGGCTAATCTAGAATCCAAATATATGACAGAAAAACATGGAGCTGTGGGATCCAATCCTATGGTCACAGAATGGTGAAGGGTTCGATTACCCTCCTGTACTGAGGCACAAGACTCTCCTCAGTCACATCATTTATCACCTGGTGGCTCATATTCTATGGTCTTTTCCCAGGCCACATCATCTGCTCACCAGAGAAAGTGGAACCACGTGATGTTTTTCTTACAAGCTCCAAAAGGTGGTGAGCAGGAAAAGTGTTCCCAGCGAATACTTCTCTCAGTAAGAGCAGATTATAAAAAGAGGACTAAATATGAAGTCAGGAAACCTGGGTTCTATGACTAATTAGCTGTATGATCCTGAATACACTGCCATCTCTCTGTTCCTCAGTTATTCCATCCATAAAGTTTGGGGGTTGGATTATGTTGATTTCTAAGGTCTCATAATTCTAAAATACCATGACTCAACTAATTCTTCTCCCTCTAACCCCCCACACAAATAGTATGCTATGTGTAATACATACCTGGCAGGACTATAATCAAACTGAAAGGAGACTGTATGAAAACACTTTGTACTGCTTCTTTTAAAAAAACAATTCCTTATGCCCTTCTTTTCCTCCTTTAGGTCCAACTCAATTCCCAGATCTCATTACTCCTCATAAAGCTGATGGCCCTAAAACAAGGCTGATACAGGGTGAGGGCTAACCTGCTTTCCATTAGAATGGGATAAATAAAATTTATTGGCCAAAAAAGCACTACACTAAGTACCTACTATGTGCTGGGCATTGTGCTAGGCTCTAGGAATAGAAGTACAAAGAATAAAATAGTCTTTACTCACAACAAGCTTACATTCTAATGGGAAAGAAAAGTACATAGAGGGGGCAGAGCCAAGATGACGGAGTAGAAACAGCACTTCCAAGGTGTTCTCCCCCACACCACTTCCAAACAATGTAAAAGGTGGTCTCTGAACAACTTCTGGAGCTCCAGCACCCACAGAATGACACAGAGAAGCTAACCCCCCACTGAGGACAGCCCGGCAGCCCTGCAGGGAGCATCCAGCGCAACACAGCGCAACACTGTGGGAGCCAAGCCCAGGCCCCCATGAGCCTTGATTTAAGCCCCAGGGCAGCCTGGTAAGCAGCCGGCTGGAGGGACTCCAGAACACCAGCAGCTGTGGCGATTCCAGAATTATCAACACAGATATGTCTAGGACAAAGTGAGAGGTTAGTGCCCTATGGACTTTGGGACCAGTATTTGGGGAACCCGTCGGCTTCTTCCCTGGGGGCGAGAAGCACCTGTGGAAACGTGGCACAGAAGCCATTTTGCACCTTCAGTGGCAGCTTCAGCTCCTGGTCTGTGAACTATAGGGAGATCCAGCAATCAGTCTGGGGGTTAATAGCTCTTGCTTTAACCTGCTTGGATCTGGATTGTGGTCTGGGGAGGAGGTCTGGGGTGGGTATCTAGCTTGCCAGAGAGGGTGAAGGCTCTACAGAGGCCACCCAACTAATACCTCCAGAAGTTGTGAAGACCCCAACATTTGGGACGGAAGCTCCCCTGTCTGGTGGCAGAGTCCTACTGTGGCAACAAGCCCAAAAATCAAATAATTAAGTGGCAACATGCCTAGGCAAAGGAAACAAAATAAACATAAAAATGCAACATTAGACTCCTATTTGGGGGGCAAAGAGGGTCGAAGCATGGAACAGGAGGAGGTCTGTGAGGTCAGAAATCCTGCACCAAAAGCCCAAATGAAAATATGAACGGGTTACAGGCCACAGAGGACCTTAAGAAGGATTGTAAAAACCAAATAAGAGAAATGGAGGAAAAATTGGAAAGAGAAATGAGAAGGATGCAGGAAAAGTATGAAATGAGAGGAAAAGTATGAAATGAGAGTCAACAGCCTGACTGAGAAAATAACACCTTAAAAAATAGACTAACTCAAACGGCAAAAGAGGCTCAAAAGGGTAATGAGGAGAAGAATGCCTTAAAAAGCCAAATTTGCCAGATGGAAAAAGAATCTCAAAAGCTCACTGAGGAAATTCATTCCTTCAGAGTTAGACTGGAGCAAATGGAAGCTAATGACTTCATGAGAAATCAAGATGCTGTTAAACAGATCCAAACAAATGAAAGAATAGAAGGCAATGTGAAATATCTCATGGGAAAAACCACTGACCTGGAAAATAGATCCAGGAGAGATAATTTAAAAATTATTGAACTACCTGAAAGCCACGATCAAAGAAAGAACCTAGAAATCATCCTTAAAGAAATTCTCAAGGAAAATTGCCCTGATGTTTTAGACCCAGAGGGCAAAATAGAGGTTGAAAGAATCCACAGATCACCTCCTAAAAAAGATCCCCCCCCCAAAAAAAAAACCGTCCAGGAATATTATAGCCAGGTTCCAGAACTCCCAGATCAACGAGAAAATACTACAAGCAGCCAGGAAGAAACAATTCCAATATTGTGGAAACACAATCAGAATAGCACAGGACCTGGCAGCTTCTACACTGAGGGACTGAAGGGCATGGAATATGATATTCCAGAGGGCAAAAGAGCTGGGATTAAAACCAAGAATAACCTACCCAGCAAAACTGAGTATCTTGTTTCAGGGGGAAATATGGTCATTCAGTGGAATAGAGGACTTTCAAGGATTCTTGAGGAAAAAACCAGTGTTGAATAAAAAAACTGACATCCAGACACAAGAAGCAAGAGATGCTTGAGAAGGTAAACAATAACTATGACTGATGAAACCTTCCTCATTATGAAAATAACTGAAGAAGGGTATATGGGCATATGAATACATATGTGAATGTGTGTATTTATGTTTATAGGTATACATGGATAGAGGGCACAGGTTGAATTTGGTGGGAAGGGATGATACTTAAGGGGTGAAGTTAAGAGGTGAGAGAGGAAAGTGGCAAGAGGAGATGGGGAGAGACAGGGTAGGGTAAACTATCCCATGTAGAAGACGCAAGGGGAAGTAGTTGCAGGGGAGGGGAAGAACAGGAAGGCAAAAAGGCAAAACCATATTCTTACTGAATTTGGCTCAGGGAGAGAATGTCATACATACTAAATGGGATATCTCACCCTGCAGCAGAGTAGGGGGAAGGGGGATGAGAGGGGGGATGATGGAGGGAGGGAATGCTGGGAGGATGGGAGGTTGGAAGTACCCACTTTTGAAGAGGGACAGGATCAAAGTAGGGAATGCACCAGGTGGGGGGTGGGATGGGTGGGAGGGAAATATAAGCAGCCTTTTACAATATATCTACTATGGTAATGTTTTGCATAGCTATACATGTACAACACATACTGAATTGCTTATCTTTTCAGAGGGAGTGGGTGACAAGGGAGGAAGGGAATGGATCTGAAATTCGAAGTTTTAAAATTAAATGTTTCAAATGTATATAAATACTATTATTAATACTATTTTGCATGTAATTGGGAGATAAGATGTCCAGGCATTGGGGCTCAGAGATTCACCATTTAAAATTAAATGTTTCAAATGTATATAAATACTATTATTAATACTATTTTGCATGTAATTGGGAGATAAGATGTCCAGGCATTGGGGCTCAGAGATTCACCTTTGCCCTAATGGCAAAGTCGAAGGGGGTATGGGAGAAGATATGGGAGAGAGCAGACTGGATGAGGGGATATTTAGTGGGTCTGCTATTCTGCGGTGGTGGGTAGGGGAAAAATCATAACTCAAAATCTGGCAGAAATGAATGATGTAAACCAGAAATTAATAAATCATTTGTTAAAATAAAAAAATTTTAAGTACATATAAAAATGTATTCAGTATAACAAACATAAAATTAATACAGATATATGCAAAGTAGTTAAGTAAGAGGTATGTTAGGAAGGTAGACACTAGAAGTTTTGAGGGGATGAAGAAAGGCTTCATGAAGAAGATGTATTTGAGCTTCATGTTAAAAGAAGAGAAGGACTCTCTGAGGCTGAGGTAGAGAGAGGACTTCCAAAAGACAAAAGTACTGGGCTGGATTTCACTTCAGAAGAGCTGGATCCAGGGCTTGTCTCCCACAAAGGGACCATAGACGAATCATTCACCCCAGACCTCAGCTTCCTCACTTCTATGAGGATAGTATCTCTACTACCTACCTCACAGGGTTGTTGTGAGAACACTTTTAAAGTATAAATCAACAGTTATTGTTATTATTATGGATACAGAACTGGAAGCAAGAGATTGGGTTTCCAGGTCCATCCTGGTTACTAGCTATATAGCTCTGGGCAAGCCACCTTAACTCTTGCATGTGAAGGGAGCTAGCCTCTATCTCTCCTGCCTCTGTCTCTCCCAATTCCAAGGGCTCTGATATCAAACTGCTAGACCATCCTTAGCATGAGCAAAAAAGGATTTCTATCAGACATGAAGAAAAAAGTGACCTGCCACTGTTGTCACACACTAAAGCAATGGAGCCTGTGAAATTTCTTTGGCTCCATCTTTCTCAAAAGAAGATTCATTCTCAGATACTTGGAATTTTTTCACTCTAATATTAGCTGGAAGCAGGGAAAAAGACAAAATGATCTCAAAGTCCCTTCTAGGCCTGAGACCCTGAACTTCCATCACCTTCATTTTCCAATATTACATACATCACATCACTATAGTGCAGCCATCCAAATAAAAACTGACGTGTAAATGTAAAGGAATTCTAACACTTCAGAACTTTTTTTGCTGTGTAATGACTAACTAGGATTCCAGATAAAACATGATAGTGTTTATAGTGATAAAACATGTGATAGTGATAGTGATAAAACATGCTGCCAGCCCCCTGGTGGAGAGATGAAGGACTCAGAGTAAAGAATGAAACAAATATGTATTTGGATATGGTCAAATTTGGGAAATTTGTGTTGATTGGTGATACATGTTTGTAATGATTTCTGTGCCTCCACCCATCAAATTCAGCAGTATGGGGGGGGGGGGAGTTGGGAGGAAGGCGAATTTTGGTTGATTGAAACAAATTTTAAAAAAATAAATAAAAACTGGATGCCATTCCTAAGGCCTAAAAGAAATCAGAAAATAGGGGCGGCTAGGTGGCGCAGTGAGTAGAGCGCCGGCCCTGGAGTCAGAAAGGACCTGAGTTCGGATCCGGCCTCAGACACTTAACGCATACACAAATAAAAAAAACCTAGCCGTGTGGCCTTGGGCAAGTTACTTAACCCCAATTGCCCACCAAAAACCAAAAAAAAAAAGAAATCAGAAAATAGTCTTAATGAAAATGAGTCAATGAGCTTAAAATATGCCCTTCTCCTTATTTTCTTTTTGTTGGTCTTTCACATCAGTCTTTTCATGGTAAAACTTCTGAGTATGAAAGATACACGTACATATTTTGTCATTCAGAGACTGAACTGGCAGCTGTATGAAAGAGTTAAGTGGATAAGGTAGCCAAGGAAGTCAAGGTACATGTGGGGTGCACCAGCCAAGCCAAACAGAACAATTACCAAAAACTATTTGTAAGACCTGTGGTTTATTTATTCACTCATTCATTATTAACATGCAACTAAAAATATTTTCATAGTCTGAATCAAAAACATGACATCTGCTCAGTCAACTCATTCAAATACAAAGGCTGCTGTCTTCTAGTAGGTCAAGAAATAGAACAACATGTTCCGTTATCTTTTTTTCATTGATTTTATAATGCTCTCACTTCAGAAAAGAGTAATGTGTGTCATATGAAATGCTCCTTTTTACTGGTTGAGAAATAGGTAAAGCCTGAATTGTAATCTTTGCCACCAACAATCTCTCCCACTCCATAAAGCACAATGATTAAAGGGTAGTGACATGACAAAAGCATCATTAAGGGCAGCATAGTGTCAAGGATAGTGAGGTGAAGGCAGAGCCCTGGATCCGGATTGGTTTCTAACAGGCCTCAAACTTTCTCATCAGTAAAGTGGCAAGTGTAGATCAAAGGGATGCACTGAAGATTCTTGCCACTTCTGAGACACTAGCTCTCCTGGATTCTCTGCTCACTGTTTCAGTCTGGACTATATGAATCTCTATGCCTGTTTTCATTTCATTTCTGAATGAAGCAACTACATGTGGGAAACAACATGTGCCTGGGTTGGAGTTTATTATGAGCAAGGCAACATGGTGGGAACACTAATTTGGTTTTAGAAGATTCAATTCAAACTTGGGCTCTCCTAGGTGAAAGTCTGTGACATTGGGCAAGTCATTTCACCTATTATCCTAAAGCTTATAAGAACGCTATCATTTAGATTTAATGAAACACAAATTATTATTGTAACTGGAACTGAAATAATATAGGCTTTCTTTTTTTAAAAAAAATCAATACATAACTCCACTCAGAAAATACTAACTCTGAGGTTAATGTTGGGGAACCTGTGACCTCCGCCTACATGTTGCCCTCTAGGTCCTCAAATACGGCTCTTTGACTAAATCCGAACTTCACAGAACAAATCTTCTTAGGCTTTAGAGGCTGAAGGTTCCCCAGCCCTGCTAAGAAATTCTGAACCAGGATGTATGATAGAAGGCACATGAATTTATGATTACCTAAAGAAGATGACACTATATACTCAAGCGCCATTCCTTAGCTCTATATCAGCATTTTTATAGGTGAAATCAAAAGCAGAATAGAATAGCATTAAGATACTGGACGTTGCTTTCTGTCTGGTTTTTTTGTTTTTTTTTTTTTTTTAGAGTTTCCTTTCTTCCTCTACTATCCCTTGTCCCTGACCTTGATAGATATCTTAAACTCAACATGCCCAAAACTGAACTTATAATCATTCTCCTAAAACCCACCCCTCTTCCTAACTTCCTTATTACTGTCAAGGTAATCTTCCCAAACATCCACATTTGCAATCTAAGTGTCCTCAACTGCCCACTAACTTCCCAGATCCAATTAATGATCAGGTCTCCTCATTTCCGCCTTTGTCCCATCTCTCATACACATCCCCTGCTCTCTAGTGGCGCCGTCTTTGTGAAGGCCCTCAATAGCACACCTCACACCTGGATTACAAGAACTAGAAGCAGCCTCCTAGTTGATCTCCCTCAAGTCTAACCATTCCAATTCATGGTCCTAAAACACAGGTTTGACCATATCATTCCTCCCACTCCCTTGCAATAAAGTCCAATAGTTCCCTATTTCCTCTAGGATCAAACATAAAATTTACTGCTTGGCTTTCAAACCCCTTCAGAGATTGGCCCCTTTCCTCCTTTCCAGTCTTCTTACACCATACTCCCTTATATGCATTCTACCATCCAGTGACACTGGCGTCCTTGCTGTTCCTTGCATAAGCCACTGCAATTCCTTACTCTAAGCATTTTTTTTTTTTGCTTTTTGCTGGGCAACTGGGGTTAAGTGACTTGTCCAAGGTCACACAGCTAGTTAAGTGTCTGGGGCTGTATTTGAACTCAGGTCCTCCTGTCTGTTCACTGCACCACCTAGCCACCTCCTCTTAAGCATTTTCAATGGCTGTTCCCCATGCCTGGTACACTCTACCTGTTCACTGCCTCCTTCTAGCTTCCCTGGCTTCCTTCAAGTCTCAGCTAAAATCCCACATTCTGTAAGGAGCTTTTCCAGCCTCTATAATCTCAGTGCCTTCCCTCTGAGCTCATCCCAAATTTTTCCGGTCTATATCTTGTTTGAACACAGTTGTTAGCATGATGTCTCTACCATTAGACTGAGCTCACTGAGAAGGACTAATTTTTTGCCTTCCTTTCTATTCCCAATGCTTATTAGCACAGTGCCTGGTACATAGTCAGTGCCTAATAAAGGTGAGCCAACTAACTGGAAATCAGCTACTAAGTAGCTGAGTAATGGAGAGAGAGACAGACAGAGACAGAGAGAGACAAAGAGAGACAGAGACAGAGAGAGACAGAGAAGGTCTCTTCCCTCACCAAATCTTTGTGAGGTTACATTATATAGAGTTTAGACAGGTACAAAAGGACATTTACCTAACAGGTCTCACATAAGTCAGGTAGTCTCCAAGAGAGTAGCAGTTTGAGATGAATATCAGCAGGGAAAATCATCTCATTTTGGGGAACCAAAAACACAAGGTTTAGATGAACCCAAAACAAGACTTGAGGGAACCCAAAACAAGGACTGGGGGGGATCTAAGCATTCCTTACAACCATCCAGCTTGCCTGGAGCATTTCTGAGGTCAACCTGACCTCTACGATAAGCTTTCAAACAATACTAATACATGAAAAATAATAATTCACAGTAACCACTGATAGAACCCTCTGTCTCAGTGGTTACAATGTAAATTCTAAAACAAGTTAGAAAGGCTTTTAGTATGGGCCCAGCAATATGCCTCAAGCTTGGCAAGCAAGATAACGATTGTTTTGGCCAAAGGAACCCTAAGACCATCTAGGAAGTCATAACTATAATCTACTTCAGTAGATTAAAAGACAATATACAAACCAAGGAAATAACCAAACCCTGAAGTATTAAATGTGGTTCTCTTTGGTTTGTTGGGAGATTTCAAATGAAAGTTCTTTACACATTCAGAAAAACACAGGAAGGTTTGTGTGAACTGATGCAAAAGAAGAAGGAAAAAAAGTAGAAGCCAAGAGAACAATATGCATAATGACAAAACTAAATGTATTTTTTTTTTTAAATTAAAAGATTGGGGGGTGGCTAGGTGGCGCAGTAAGTAAAGCATCGGCCCTGGAGTCAGAAGGACCTGAGTTCGGATCCGACCTCAGACACTTAACACATATACAAACAAATACCTAGCCGTGTGACCTTGGGCAAGTTACTTACCCCCAATTGCCCTCCAAAAAGCAAAAAAAAATTAAAAAATTAAAAAATTAAAAGATTTTAGAATTATGATTAAGTGCCAGTCTTGGTTCCAAAGGGCCCATGATGAAATATATTTCTTCTGATAAACTACAGGAGGCACACATTGCATATTTAGCACCGTACAGCTGTTGGGACTTTCTGTTTGCTTTTCTTTGTCAATAGAGAGTGGGGGGGAGGATTAACTGAGAAGGTAATAGGGTAAAATAGCCAGCAGGCCCCAGAAGTCTCCCAGCAGTCTTAAGACATTAAATCTTTGTCTTAATGCTGCTTAAAACTGAATGGAGACTTCTGGGACACCCAATGGTAACTTAAGGTTTACAAAGTGCTTTAACTATGTTATCTCATTTCATCCTCAAAATAACCCTATGAGGGCCTATTATCTCTTTTACAGATGAAGAAACTGAGTCTAGATCAGGTTAACTGATTTGCCCAGTGTCAATCACACAACTACTAAGTGAACTCAAATCATCCTGATTCCAAGTCCAATACTTTATCCACTATGACAAGCAAAAAAAAAAAGACAAAAAAGTATCAATAAAAGGTTTGGGTATTTTTTTGGTTTTAGTTTTTTTTGGGGGGTGGTATAGAAAAGGTGATTTCTATAGCTTACAACTCTATATGACTGGAATTTTAAATGATCATCAAGGGAGAAAAATAGGACTCACCTATTTATCTGGGCAACACTATTGGATTCTTATTAGAGTGTATAAGAGCCTCAGATCTTTTTAAGCAGTAACTGAGCCACCTCCTTCCCAGGGGTTGCTTTCCAGTCAATTCCCAGTATATCAGGTGACCGTCAAGTAACAAGATGGATACAAGATAAATTGAGTATAATCCTAGAGGGAAGAGTCTGGGTTAAGGGGAAATGAGTAAACTTTCTAGAAAAAGGTGGATTTTACCTGGGATGTGAAGGAAAGCCAAGGATGCCAGGATGTAGAGCATTCCACAGAACCAGTCAAAGTATCTGGTGTCAAAGACCAAGGGTATTGTGAGAGGAATAGGAGAAAGATCGCCAACCAGAATACAAAATTGTGTACACACACACACACACACACACACACACACACACACACCCCCCAAGAAACTGATTCCCCATTAGTCATCCCAGAAAGGGTCTGTGCTAAGCCTGGCAAAGTCCCTCAACCCCACTTTCCTCATCTATAAAATGAGGATAATACCTACCACCTATAGCACTTACCTCAAAGGGTTTTTAGGAGGATCAAATGAGATAACAGATATAAAGTCTTGGCTAACCATAAAGCTCTATCTCAGTGCCAATTACTATCCCTATTCCTGCTGTCAGGGCAGTCTAGTTAGAACCAGGGAGAGTTCTCCTATACAACCAATAACCATGCCCAATGTCAGAAACACCCATTTAATGGTTTAATAATCAGCAATGGAGGATTAATCGTCAATAATGTTGTGGAAGGAAAAAAAAAATCTAGACAAGGTTTTTCTTAAAATAACTTAGGGGTCCAAGCCTCACAACCTCCCTCACTCCTCTTTCCACACTTGCCCCACTCCCATAAAAAAAATTTTTTGTCAGGATTTAAATAAATGTTCTCCAAACAGCAGTCACCTGCAGTACCACTGTGGAGTGAGGGAGTGTTTCATGGATTTAATCAATCAGAGCAACATATTCCATAAAGATGAACTTTTCAAGACATTTAAATAAAATGTAAACCAAGTTTTAAAACTACTTCAACTTTCTTCCTATCTCAGACTTTCAATTATTTGTAGAAGAGTGACAAGCAAGTGAAAGTCAGACAATGGACCCAAGGTGATTACAATGGTCTTTTTGCCTGGAAGAGTTTTGGTGCCAAAGGGGTTTTGTGTTTAAAATGTCTTTGTTTTTCCAAAATAAAGGGAAGGTACAGGTAATCCTCTTCTGCTCTTTGCTCGTTTGTATTATTCTTTTACTAGTTAATGAGAGGATAATGTTGTGTAAGGAAAGAGGAAAACAGAACAGAAGCCCTGCTGGTGTCCAGAAGGGCATAACCTCAAGGAAACTGAGGTCCAAACAGGCAAAGTGACTTATAGACTTATAACAAGTGAAAATAAACTTAAAATAGGTACAAGTCAGGAGAGACAATCTCTAAGAGCTCTTAAATTTCTCTAGAGTACCACTGGTGCTGCAATGGAGCTTTTATATATATATAATGTGTATAAAGTACTTTATAAACAAACAAGATACGTATAAAGTGTTTTGCAAACATTAAAGTGTTATATAGATACTAGCTATTACTATTATCCATCCTTATTGATCACTATTCCCCAATAAATTATTATTTATGTTGTGCTTTAAGGTTATATTATCTAGCACTAAACTCGCCTCCCTAATTTACATGTACAAAAAATATTTATAGCAGCTCTTTTTGTGGTGGCAAAGAACTGGAAATGGAGGGAATGTTCATCAATTGGGAAATGGCTGAACAAGTTGTGGTATACAAATTAATGGAATAATACTATTGTGCTATAAGAAATGATGAGGTAGACTTCAGGTAGACTTCAGAAAAACCTGGAAAGACTTATATGAATGCTGAGTGAAGTGAGCAGAACCAGGAGAACACTGTATATAGTAACAGTAACACAGTGCAATGACCAACTATGGCTGACTTAGCTCTTCTCAGCAATACAATGATCCAATACAACTTCAAAAGATTTATAACAAAAAATGCTATCTACATCCAGTGAAAGAACTATGCAGTCTAAATGCATATTGAAGCATATTATTTTCACTTTTTTGTTATTTTGTGTGGCTTTTCCCTTTTATTGTTTCTTCTTTTACAACATGACTAATGTGAAGTTATGTTTCGAGGATTGCACATGTTTAACCTATGTCTGATTGCCTTCCGTCTTGGAGAGGTGGAAGAAAAATCTTATAAAAATGAATGTGGAAACTGTCTTTATGTGTAAACTGTAAAAATAAAACATTATTGACCAAAAAAAAAGGAAAAACTTGACTTTCTGGTTTAGTAAGATTAGTCTCTTAATTCCACACACACTAGTCCCTCTTGTTGTTCAACTGTGTCTGACTCCTTGTAACCCCATCGACCTTCTATCCTCTCCTATCTCTCAAAGTCTGTCCAAGTTCATTGTCGTATTTCCATGATACTATCTATCTATCTCATCCTCTGCCATCTCCTTTTCCTTTTGCCTTTGATCTTTCCCAACATCTGAGTATTTTTCAGTGAGTACTATCTTCTCATTATGTGGTCAAAAGTATTTAAGCTTCAGCTTCCATATTTGGCCCTCCAGTAAATACTAAATTCATTTCTTTTAAGTGTTAACTAATTTGATCTCCATGCTGTCCAAGGGACTCCCAAAAGTCTTCGTTAGCACCACAGTTCTAAAATATTGATTCTGTGTTGCTCAGGTTTCCTTATAATCCAATTCTCACAGCCATACAGGAAAAATCATAGTTATGACTATTGGACCTCTGCTGCCAACATGATGTCTCTACTTTTTACTATGCTGTCCAGATTTGCCATAGCTTTTGTTCCATAGCAAGTATCTTTTAATTTCATGGCTTCAGTCACCATCTGCAGTGCCCCTACCCCATTTCAACTCTACCCCTATGATTTTATCCATGTTCACAGCAGCCCCAGTGAGGAAACCTCCCCTAGCAAAACAGACAGGCAGGTAATGTTCTGTGACTTGTGGTCTTACGAGTTACCCAAGGCACTGAGAGGTAATATGGCTTGTGCCTATAATCATCACAGTGAGTTTATTTTGGACACTGGACTTGCTCCCAGGTTGTCATCACTGGAGGAGAACTCTCCATCTATTCTTTCATATCACATCCATCCAAATCCTAGAACTCAAGTTTTTTCTCCTCAGCAAATTTTATTCTTAATTTCTATCAACTTCTATGAGTTAACTATCAACCAGAGTGGTCTTTACCTTACTCTAGACTGTTATTGTACTTATGAGTTGCCACAGTTTTAGATTTTAAGATTTAATTTAATAATTGTTTCAGTGAATTAGTTTCAAAAGACAGGAACCATGTTTATATGGCACTGGTGCATAGAGTAGGATTTTAGTAAACACTTGGTTCTAATAACAGACAACAGACCACCTGGACAGAAGAAGAAAATACAGGGTGGGAAACAGATCACAAGCCTGAAATGGAAGAATGAAGGGAGAGACAGTATGATATAGAGAAGAGAGTGCCAGATTCAGACCTGCATCTCCACCCCTAACTTCATGGTAGCCATGTGACCCTGGGAAGGTCACCTGACTTCTGTAAGCCTCAGACTCCTCACCTGTAAAATGAAGGTGTTGGTCTACATGGCTCTAGGTCTACGATCTTATTATTATTTGAAAGGGACCCAAATTATGAAGCAAAGAGAATTCGGGGCAGAGATCATAGCCTCCCTTACAAAGATTTATTGATTTTAAGTTGTTGTTCAGTCATTTTTCAGTCATGTCTGATTCTCCATGACCCCATTTGGGGTTTTCTTGGCAGAGATAGTAGAGTAGTTTAATTTGTCATTTCCTTCTCCAGTTCATTTTATAGATGAGGAAACTGAGGCAAACAGTGTTAAGTGACTTGCCCAGGGTCACACTGCTAGTATGAGGCCAGATTTTAATTCATTAAGATGAGTCTTCCTCTAGGCCCAGTATTCTATCCACTGAGCCACCTAGCTGCCACCTAGATTGATTTTAAAGACTCAGCAGCAATTTAAAGGTGGGGCAACAGGAGAGAAAAACTGGAAACACTATTTTTCCTTTCATCCATAAAAGTTTGTTTTATACACCAAAAATATGAAATTTAGAGTATCTTCACCAAAAACTAAACTTTGACCCATTCTGTTTGAGGGGTAGAAGTAGAGGATGGGGGGGGGGGGGCGGGGAGAGCAGAAGGTACAATTTCGTATTCTTTATTTTTGAACCAGAATACATTTGAACTCACCCAACTATTTGCAAAGATGATTTACAAGGTGAAAAATTAGGCCACCTAATCTATTCTGGTTCCCTATCCTTCAGAAAACAAGCAGCCCTGGAAGGCTCAGGAACAAGATTGACCTTTGTTTGTATGACAACCCTTGCTCCCACAGAAAGTTCTGATTTCAGAAAGTAAGCAAGGAATGAAGATAAAAATTTAGCTGAGGTCAAATTCTTTCAAATGCACTGCCTGATTTAATGTGCTTGATTAAGGAAAACATGAAATACGAAGAAATCTCATAGTTATCCATTCTTCCAACAAGAGGATATGGTTATAGTGTATGTTGTAAGTATGCCAATGATTCTCTCTTCTGAGCCAACCTCTCATTTTCCACTGAAATTATTAAGAAGTTAACTGATCATCCTTCAGACTCAACTGAGCCACTGATTGCTGTGACAACTTGTGCAAGCCACTGACCTCTTTGGCCTCCTCAAATGGGAAAAAAAGCAAAATATGTTTAGGACTTTTCCCTAATGTCATTCCACATAGCCCCCCAGGAAAGATCTATATATTTTTTCATCACCACTCTAAGGTATATTCTGGAGTAGATTTTAAGAGTTACAAATGAGGTGGCTAGGTGGTGCAGTGAACAGAGCACCAGCCCTGGAGTCAGGAGGACCTTAGTTCAAATCCAGACTCAGACACTTAACACTTACTAGCCCTGTGACCTTGGACAAGTCACTTAACCCCAATTGCCCTGCCTTCCCCCCCCCTCTAAAAAAAAAAAAAGAAGAGTTACAAAAGTACCCTGATAAATCCATCAGTCCTGTTCATATTACATTTTTATTTTTTCCTTCAAGCTATTTTTGTAGTAGTAGTTAGATTCTCCAGTTAAGTAGGGAATCTTCCCCCGGGGCTTGGAGAACAGCTGTCTTTATCTCTTCTCTTTGTAACCATTAAACTACAACCATACAATGTGTAATTGTCTCTAGTTGACAACACATGTGCTTTTCAATATATGATGCTCTATTAAAGAGTTTGAGCATCATCACAGACAGCAAATCTTTCAAATAAGCCAAATCACTGTAGTTTACCAAAAAGCTACCATATAAGGAGAATTATCCTAATGGACACCAAGAGCTATCAAATAAGATTCCTGCCCTTAAGGAGATTCCCAAAACAAAGTGGTAGATAAGACAATATGTAAAAAAAATTAAGAAGCAAGTAAGGATTAAAAATCAATGAGATAACCATACAAGAGATGCCACACAGCTGTATGGGAAATGCTATGAGTCTTAGAAACAATAAGACTTCAAATAATAGTAGCAGCTGGCACATACATAGTTCTTTAAGGTTTGTAAAAAGCTTGACAAATATTATTTCTTGTTATTGTTACAACAACCTTGGGAGATAGGTACCATTATTATCTTCATTTTACAGATAGGAACCCTGAGGTACTGAGAGGTTAAATGACTTGCCCAGGGTCACACAGCTAGTAAATGTCTGAGGTAAATTTTGAAATCAGGTCTTCTTGACTCCAGGCCCAGTGTTCTATCCACTGGACCACCTAGCCACCAAAAGAGAAATCACCCTGGCATAGGTTTATGAAGTAAGGCTTGTAGTTAAAAAGAGGTGACTTTAAATTGTTTTGTTTTGTTTTTTAATGGATGAACAGAATTTGGATACAAAGGGTCTTTGAAGGCACTTTGCATTAATCTCAACCCAAAAAACGTCTGTTTGTTGTCTGTGACATTATGGACATACAAAGCAAATCTAATTCAGTATGTACTAGGGAGTCAAAGTAGATAAAAGCAATTAGAAAATCATTCTAATCCTGGGACTGAAAATACTTCATGGACTTATCTGTATGCAACTTGATCAACATTCAGAATGAATTTCTTTGGAGAGTACAGCTATCCTTCTGACTTCTGGAAGCTCTTTCTACCTCCTGATTCCCTTATCCAGAACCAATTATAAATTTCCAGACTCTGCTCAAGAATGCTGTCCCTCTAGTCTGTGGGAGCTGAGCATTTGTAGGTCAGTTACACAATTTCTCTTCTACCACTGCACCAAATGCATATTCCCAACAAGGGGCATATAGATTCTCTATATTAACACACTGAAAGGAAAATACCATCAAAAAATTTGTCAGTGCATATTTGCATTATTTATTCCTCTAGGCAGATGGGGGAGGAGGGAGGACCACCCTATCACCCTTTTTAACCATCACCTCAGCAGAATTACCCTTACTTTGATACTAATAAAACACTGAACTCAAATTTAAGGTACCCAACCTGGAGTCAAATTCCCACATCTGAATCAACTTAATCTGCGATAAAAGTAGTTTCTCTACCTCATTCATTTGAACAAAAGTTTTCCTTAATAATTCTACATTTGATTAATGTGCTAAAATCTATTTGTTAATTTTCTTAACACAAAGGAAAATTCCATTCTAAAAGATGCTGAAAATCTATCTGGTGCTACATACAACACACTGGTAACCATCCCAGTTCTTTTTCCTACAGTTGTTTTCCTTCTGAACTCCCTGTGACCTTACATATTTAGTCCCTTCCATTTATGGCTGTCAGGCTGCTCAGAGCTAAGGCAACAGCTGATCATGTACCATGCTATGGAGCCCCCGACCCCTTGAAGGGGGCCAGGGCCAGCCTCCAGGTCAGTAAGGCTATTCCCCACACATACAACCACTAGGTTTGTCAGTGGGGAAAAAAAAAAACAGCCAATTATGACCAGTGGATGTTAAGATTTTCTTCCCTAAATATTTGAGAAAATGATGTAATAACATGGCATCAAGAACACTTTCACTGTTGGTTGAGAAATCCTAAGTCTGTTGTTTTTTCATAACTCAATTCCTGATACTTCACCCTCAGAAAAGGATCTAGGTTGGTAGACCTGAGCCCCATTTTATTTTCTCATCAGAAACTGCCCACAAAACCAATGTGAAAATTTTGCAAGGAGGTGTTTCTAATCAGATGTGGCCTAAAGCAGAAATCTGATTTTGGCTCTTTGCCTTGTTCTATCCTTGACATCTCATGTGAGAGTGACAGCTGTGAAGAGCCATTAATGGATTCCCTCCCCTTCCCAATTTCCTTGGTTTATGCCACCAAAAAGCTAGATTATGACTGGACTTGGGACTCTGTCTTGGAACATGACACATAAGAGAATTTATTAAGTGAAATATTGGCAGACCCCACTTTTTAAAAAAGTTAACAACATATTAGAATGCCAATCTAAGGAAGTATCATTTGCAGAATACCAGTTTGTCCATAAACAAGTATTCTCTGGCACTAAGTGATATCAGGAAAACACAGGCACATACATATGGTACCATGAAAAGAGTGACAGATTTTTAGTCAAAGGACTTGGTTCAAATCCCACCTCAGACACTTACTACCCGTATGATGGTAGGGAGGTCCTTTTATTTCTCTGGGTCATAATTTTCTCAAATGTAAAATGAATAGATAAACATGAGGGGATTGGTATAGCTCAGAGCTCCTTTACCTTCTTGTGTGTCATGGACCCCCTGGCAGTCTGAGGAGCCTATAGAACCCTTCTTGGTATAATGTTTTGTTTTGAATTTCATAATTAAAGGAAATGTCACATCTCAGTTAGAGGTTAGTGAAAAATAAAGGCATAATTTTCTTCACATTCAAGTTCGCAAACTCCTAGGAGGCTCCATAGGCCCCAAGTACCAAACCTCCAGTCCAGATGACCTCAAAGTCCTTTCTGACTCTATATCTGTGATCCTAAGACCCAAAGTTATGATGAAGTGATCATTCCTGTGGGTGAGAATTATGCCCCCTGTAGGTTTACTGTACACAAGACATAATGATAAGCTTTAAAGTCTTTGGAAATGAATACTTCCCTGGTAGGAAGGTAGGTCAAATCCTAGGCATCTGAAACCAGGTGGTTTTGTGGGTCCTTCAACTATAACCACCACCACTTATTAAGAGACTACTTGTTCTGGACCCTGAGGGAAACACATGGTTTAGATAATAATAGCAGACATTTACACAGCACTTTAAGGTTTACATAGGCCAAATTGCTGGCCTATGGACATACAACAACTAAAAGTAAGAGGCAGGATTCTTCAAGATAATTAGTCTAGTCCTCTATCCACTAGACCCCACTGCCCTTCCTTAGACAATGCATTTCTACCTTCAAAAGGCTTACACTGTGGTAAAGGGATGTGACTACAATACAAAATACAGAGGTGTATTACAAAGCTAATAAATGTAGGGCTATGCAGAGTTCAAGTCAACAAGCATTTTAATGCCTGGGTATTCTGCTAAACACTGGTCCAGTGGCCTTACCTGTGGGTGCATTGCTCAAAGGAATATAAATTTTAATTGCTGAAAACTCCCAAGTTATCTTGGGGTTTACAGGCTAGATTTTTTTTTTTTTAAGGACAATGCCTTAGACTCCAATCACTCTGGCTCTCATTGATTGGGTCCCAGGCCAAACTTCACTTCGTCATTGTTGTTTGGGCTCTGATGGCTCAGTGAGTGTAAATAGTGAGTGTAAATAGCAATTGTTTCTGTTTTGGCCAGAAACACTGATGGTCTTCCCCTCCTAGATTGATTTTTTTGGGGGGGAACTAAGTAAAAGAGGCCATTCTTTGCTTCATTTCTTACCTAGCCTTAACCTCTGAATAGATGCTACCTCAGTCAAACTGAGACCTGGAAAAGAACTTAAGTTTAAAAAAGCCAAGGTCTCCCGCTGCATTCTGGGCCATATCCAGTCATCTTGATCTATATAATGCCACTGGACCTAAATGGCTTGGGAAGAGAGAGTGAAGTTGGTGACTTTGCACAGCCCTCCCTCACCTAAATACAGTTCACTTACAAGTCATGACATTACCTTCCTGATACCATGGTTCTTTTCAAGAATGAAGAACTGGGGAAGCTAGGTGGCACAGTGAATAGAGCACCAGCCCTGAAGTCAGGAGGACCTGAGTTCAAATCCGACTTCAGGCACTTAACACTTACTAGCCATGTGAAGTTGGCCAAGTCACTTAACCCCAACTGCCCTGCCCTCCCACCTCCAGAAAGAAAAAAAAAAATGAAGAACAAACAACCGTCCAATGTGTAAAAAAGTCATGATTAAGGAGACTAGAAAACATTTCTTGGAGGAAGTGTGGCATCTAAATTGGGTTTCAAATAACAGAATCAAAAAGTAAAAGAATATAGGTGTGGCATTCTGGAAATAAGTAATAGTGAACATACAAGACAGAAGTAGGATGTCAATAAGGCTGGAAAATGAAGGATGGTGCTAGATTGATTCTTTGATCATTAAAGTCAAACAAAGGGGTATGACCTTATGAACTTTACTGAGTAAGCAATAAGAAGGATTTAAATTGTCTTAAGCAGAAGATGGACTAACCAATACAATTTAGTACCTATCATGTGCCAGACACTGTAAAAAGAATTGGGGATACAAAGAGGAAAATAAAACAATCCCTGCCTGCCCTTAAGGAGCTTATATTCTGTCAGGGAACTGTACATCTGTAAGCATATACAGTATAAATACAAGGCAACATTATCTCACATAAAAGAGACAAGAAAAAGCTTTTACAGTGAGGGCACGAAGGGGGAAGTGAGAGGGAATGAGTGAACCTTACTCCCATCAGATTTTGCTGAAGGAGGAAAAACATACACACTCAATTGGGTATGGAAATCTATCTTGCCCTATAGAAAAGTAAGGGGGAAGAGGATAAGGAGGGTATTTGACGGAAAAGAGGGAAAATGTGGGGAGGGGTGTAATGGAAATGCAAATTTAAAGATCTTCCCTGCCCCTAGCTTAAGTGCACCTGGAGCCTATGGTGGGAGGCTTGTTTTTCAGAAAAGCCCACACCTTGATACTTTGTGATTGAGCAGTGGGTCAAGGAGGTTGTTACATTCTCTGAGCCAGGAGAAGGCAATATAAACCCTGAGGAGAGGCTTTGCTTTGGGGCTCACTTTGAGAAGTGTTCTGTGATTTGACCAGATGAGACTCTGGGAAGCCGTTGTTGAGAGCCCCCCGGCTTTGAAAACCCAGATGTTGATGCTTCCCTCTCTGGTAACTGTGATTTGGTATTGACATAATGGGTGGACAGTTTGGAAGCCTGTCTGTTTGATCTCTAAGTTCTATAACTCTGGAGTTTGGGGTGCTGACCTTTTTCCCCTGAACTAGGTAATACACGTTTGTTTGATTAAAGTAAGCTTGTTAACCCATTTTGAGTTGCTTTCCTTTACAAAAGCAGATCTAAGAACCTGTGTTGGCAGCCACCCTGGGGATACTGGGGTGCTTGCTGCTACAAGGGGTAAGCAGAAACAAACACTTTTGAGGTGGGACAGGGTGAAAGTAGATAACAGATAAATGGGGGGGCAGGATAGGATGAAGGGAAATATAATTAGTCTTTGATAATATGACTATTATGGAAGTGTTTTGCATGACTGCACATGTATAACCTATATCAAATTGCTTACCTTCTCAATGAGGGTGGGTGGGGAGGGAGAAAGGGGAAGAGAATTTGGAACTCAAAGTTTAAAAATTGTATCTACATGCAACTGGGAAATAAGATATACAGACAATGGAGTATAAGAAATCTATCTTGCCCTAGAGGTAAATAGGAGGGAAGAGGATTAAGGGGGAGGGGGTGATAGGAGGGAGGGCACATTAGGGGAAAGGGTACATTAGGGGAAAGGGTAATCAGAATACATGCTGTCTTGGGGTGAGGGAAGGGGAGAGATGGGGAGGAAAATTTGGAACCCGAAATCTTATGGAAGTGAATGTTGAAAACCAAAAATGAATTAATTTAAAAAATACAAGATAACTTCTGAGGGAAGGCACTAGCATCCAGAGGTAACTGGGGAATGATCTAGAAAAACTATCTAGAATGGTATGGAAGAAACCATGAATCCTAAGAACTGGAGGACAGTGTGAGCAACATATATACAGACGATATAATCAGGCTGGGAAAAGGTAGGATGAAGCCAATTTATAAAGAGCATAGAATGCCTCCTGATAGGAGTAGGAAGAAAAGAAGAGGAGGGGGGGTTGACAAGATGGTATATGTAGGGTAAGGGAGATTAAGTAGTCAAAGATGACTTTGGTATTGCAAACCTGTGCCAAAAGCAAAAAGCAAACATACAAAAAAAAAAAAAACCCAACCCTTAAGATACCTAAGAAAGATTAGTCTGACAGAAATATGAAGAAGGATGCACTGGAAGGGAGACAGAGTAGAAGAAATTTTAGGATTAGGAGCATGGTAACAAAAACAAAAAATCTGGAAAACCAATGGCACTGAGAAACAGCAATAATTCTATTATTTAAGTTTGGTTTTGCTCTAATTTTTCCCCTTAAGTATTAAGTCCTTCCAAAAAAAAAAACCAAAAACAACTCAATCTTTGTATTAGGTGAACTGAGGGGAAGAAAAGTGATGTCTAAAGAAGACCCTGAAAAATTAGGGGTGGAAGAGGCTGAATCAGCCAAAGACCACACGACAGGGCAGAAAAAGAAAAGACCCCCACTACTCCTAACAACTGTTTCATGGAGGCTGTTTAAATCATTAGGGAAAAAAAACCAGGTTGGGAAGTCATTACTACAAAAGACAGATTCCTTCCTGACAGCAGTCATTCATTATATACAATCCTCAAACTCAAGCCAGTACATTGCAAGAAGAATACAACTTATCTCTTTTGCTGGGCCAGGGAAATTCCATTAATTTCAGTTATGTTTTAATTGAGCTAAATGCTCAAAATTCTACTACCAATCTTCTTTAACTATGTCTCCCACACCTATCTCTAACATTCCAAGTGTCACCACCCTAGACCAGGCCTCCACTCCCTCTCAAGTGGATGACTGTTCCAAACTCAAAAATGACCTCTCTGTCTGCAGTCTGACTTTCTCTTCGATTCATCAAGCATACACGTATCAAGGTCAGGTTAATCTTCATAACATACAAGTCTGATCTATGTCATTTCTGGGTAAAACCCAGGAGGGTTTTGAATATCACACATGATGAATAACATGTTTGTGTGTATATATTTACGTATATAGTGCTTTGCAAACCTTTAAGTACTAACTATATCATCATCACCATTATATCCCTCCCCAATGGATTCCTGCAATCAATGAATTAATTCTAACTCTTAAGCCAGGCACATATGGCCACAATCTTGCTTGTCTTATTTCTCTCCTAAAATTAATTATATGTTTCAATCAAATTATTGTCCCAAACACAGCTTTCTCCCCCTGTCTCTGCAAGAGCTAGCTGGATGGCCCAGTGGACAGAATGGTAGTCCTAAAGTCAGGAATACTTGAGTTCAAATCCGGTCTCAGGCATTTACTACCTATGTGACACTGGGTAAGCCACTTAACCTGTTGCCTCAGTTTCCCCATCTGTAAAATGGGGGTAATAATAGCATCCACCTTGCAAAGTGTGAGGATCATGTGAGATAATAATTATAAAAGTGCTTAGTTCAGTGCCTCACATATACTGAGTGCTATATAAATGTATAGTCTCTAAATCACCTACCATCCCCCATCTTTGCTCATACACTTCATTCTCTCTGCCTAGAATTAAAATGCCTTCCCTTTTCTTGGCCTATCAAAATCCTACCCATCTACTAAGGCCCAAATCAAAGACCATTTCTTCTATGAAGCCTTTCCCAATTAACCTCCAAGAAAAAGATTCTTCTCCCACCTCTTAACACTTGTATGTTGTATCTTTATGTATTACTTATCACACACTGCTTTGCACAGTTATATATGATAGGCTTTTTGTCTCCCATTAGAGGGTAAGCTCCATGTGGGGAACAAGTTTAGCCTATATATTCAACATTGATTAAGCATCTATAAGCACATATATTGTCTATATTGCAAGGAAATAACTGAAAGACTCTAAAGATACAAAGTCATAAAACGTAGTCTTTGCCCTAAAGAAACTTTTATTCTTCACATTCTTATCCCCTACATATTAGGCACTCAAACAATATACTGAATGAATTAGTGAATGTGTGCTAACTACTCACCTAGTCTGGATAAATAATGTAATAAGAAATCTAGGCTGGTCAGAACTATCACTTCAGTAAAGAGAACTTACACCAAGCCAAAAACAAACTCTAGGAGGTTCCTACTTGATTGAGCAATAACTAATCCTGATTTCCTCTCTGTGTCTCCTGAAAAAAGGGAAGAAAAGCATTGGAAGATTGGTAAATTTCTGAGGTTTCCATAACTTCTTTTCACCCCTGAAAAGGATAAAGAGAAAATGATAAAGGTGTTGCAGACATTCAGTATACTGCAAAGAGATCAGATTTCTAATGTTTGTTAAACTGCTGACTGATCTTTTATTAGTATTAAATCTTCACTAAATGCCAACAGGAAAGAAGAACCCATACAGAAAAGGGTACACACAGTTTGTCAAAAGGACTTCAAACCTATCTGTAATGTGATCACAGGAGCATGGATTTTTTAAGTAACTGAGAAGGAGAGTTTGTTTAGTTCAAGCTAAAAGACCTTAAAGATCTTGATTCAAAGACAATCCAGGTAGATTGACATGAGCAGCAGAAACAATGAAGAGAAAAACCATTGGCCACAGAGCTATGGTTGTTTTCTTTCACCCTAAGAGTTCATCTCTATTCAGCACAACAAACCATTAAGGGCGCTCACTGCTGGCTCAATCCATCAACTTGCACAGATGACACTGGTTATAAAAAGAAGTAAAATCCCTTTCCTCCCATGGAAGAAAAATCAAAAGAAATCAGCACATTATACTTTGGCCAAGAGAGAAAGGAGCAGACAAAAAGACTTCTTTTGAATTGTATCCAATAAAACCTGGACTATCCAAGACCCTCAACCTTTGTTCTACATGGCTGCATTTTCCATTTGACTGATAATCCTTTACAATGCAGAACTTATTAGGAGCTGTCTAAACCGTGACAATGTCCTGTTTTTTGAATAGTTGATTAGATATAACTTGGGTACTTTTTCTGTATGGCTCAGTGTTGTTATTATGAACACCAGTTGCTGAAGTAGATAAAATGCCACATGGATGGTTGGGGGCACCAGGCTGGGTGAGTCCAGATGCTGACGGTGACACTAAACCTGTCTTCCAGAAAAAAGTCCTTGGAGTTAGTCATCTTGGTCTCTTGTCTCCCCTATAAAGATGGAGTGAAGCATGTGACGCTTCCTGCTGGCCTGAGCAACAGAAGCAGTCTTCCTTCTGCAAAATTAATGAGTAAATCAAAGGTTGAAACAACCTTCTTTCTCCCGAGGGGTTTTCCCATTCTCCAGAAAATCAACTTCACCCTGGCAGTTTCTTTTAACTTGTCAAGTCCATTCAAAACAAGGCTCACTGTATTAGTGCGGAAGAAAACATAGGTTACTTGTTGTCAGCTTCCATCCTCCACTGTATCTCAGCTGCACCGTGTGCTGCCCTCTGCCCAGGGCTGCACTGGAGAGGTGTTTTACTTGTCTGTCTTTTTGCTGGGCTCCCTTCTGCTGTCAGCATCAGCTGCTTGTTCTCCCTCATCTCCACTTCTCATCACTGTCACCATTCATCTTCTTTACTACATTCTTCCTCCCTGTCCCATTTTCACACAGAAGGCTAACCAATAAAAACTCCTTTCCACAATACGGTTAAATAGGACTTTTTTCCCCCTTTTCTTTTAAAAAAATGTTTTTGGGGGGATGGGGGCAGGGCAGGGCGGAATCAATGACTTTCTCCCTACCCACCCATCCCAATAGAAACTTCCTTTGGAAGAAATACGAATAATCAAACTGTAAAACAAAACACATTGGTCATACCTAAAAACACGTGCCTCATTCTGCACCTACAGTCTACCACCTTCTCTGCCTAGAGGTAGAAGTCATGACTAACCATGAAGTCCTTTGAACCAGCATTAATCAAGTGTGATAGCAAGGAGCAGATAAGCCCAAAAACTCTGGGCACAGCCAAGCTACCCAGACCACCAGACTTTCTTTCAGCCCAGCCTCCATAGCCATTATTACCCCAGGAAGCAACTTCTATGGAGATGCAACCTGTTTCTGCCTCCTCAGCAACCATGGCTACTAAAGACCCAGAAAAGAAGGGTCTTGACCCCAAAACCCGTGGCATTGTCAAACTGTTCTAAATCAGAAACAGATATGATCTTACCACTTGAAACTATGTTAAGTAAGATGCATTTGCTTCTACAAGCTAAGGACCATGGCATCTTTCCATTAAACTCCTATATATTGTTTCCCCCATCAGAATGTAAACTTCTTGAGAGGAGGAAAGGTTTCTGCTTTTCTAATTATACTCCTAAACCTTATCACAATGCTTTCACAGATAGTAATGCTTGATAATTTTTTTCACTGATGTATGCATTGACATAATTACTGACTTTACCCAAGTTCTGAAATCTTTCGTTGATATTTTACTTCATATTATTGTGAACTATGCAAACTATTATCTTGGTCCTGCTTACTTTGCTTTGTATTGCTTCCTACAAGTCTTCAAGTCTTTGAATTCTTCATATTTGTCATGTCTTATGATGCAAAAATATTCCATTATATTAACATACCACAATTTAACTACTCCCTCAAATCAATGGGTATCCACCTTCTTTTCAGTTTTTAATTACTATAAAAAAAACTACAGGGGAGACTAGGTGGCGCAGTGAGTAGAACGTTGGCCCTGGAGTCAGAAAGACCTGAGTTCGGATCAGACCTCAGACACCTTATGAGCACACAAACAAAAACCTAGCCTTGTGACCTTGGGCAAGTTACTTAACCCCAACTGCCCTCCCCACCCCAAAAAAGAAATTTTTGCATATATGACACCTTGTAAAGCCAAGCATGAGCAGCTTTCCAGAAGAATGCTACTGTGAACAGCTTTTAAGGTTCTGATTACATAGTATAATGAAGACTATTTATTCAATAACAAATCAGAGCAAAACATTTCACATTAAATCAAGGTACAGCATTCACAATGTTACAACTTATCACAGAAAATCAAAATACAGCATTCACAATAGCTTATCACTAAAACAGCCACATAGTTTTCACCACAGTGGTCACAAAATTTTGAACAAAGAACAATCATTTAGTAACTCAATCATTCAATCATCCTTAAGGAGCCTCCTTAAGGGACACAAAGTATAAGAGTCAAAGTTCTCCACTAATGGGGCACACTAAGTTAACTCAATCAGTCATTTATTCAGTCATCATTCACTATTCAATCATGAGAAAATACACAAGCCCTCCACCCCTAGGTCACTAGTAAATTACAATTTCTCAGTCAGTACATAGTATCCAAATAAGTCTTCTTTCAGCTTGACTCAGAATGGTCTCTCAGATTCCCTGGATCCCCTTCCATGGTCCCAGATCCTAGCTAAATTCACCAAACTGTCACCTGGGTTCAAAGGCAGACAGCTCCCAAGGCCCTGTCCAGCTCTCTACAAACTTCCTGTTCCACACTGAAGCTCACAGCATCAACTCCACCTTAAATCCTTCACAGTCTCTGTTCCCAGGAAGTTGAGGCTTAACAAAGCCACAAACAAGTGTATTCAAACTACCAGCATCACAGTCATGCTTCTTCAATCTGCGGCAGTTCCAGCTAGTCCTTGGACATCTTCAGCAGTTCCCATAAGTTCTGGCTGGCCCCTGGACTTAGCAGTTCTTCAGCAGAAGCTCCAGCTGGTCCCCAGAATCAAAATCACTTTACCTAGGTTCCCAAAATCAAAATCATTCTCTCCAGCCTGGGGCACCTTTCATGGGCAGCAGTAGGTTTTGCCTCCACAAAGCCTGCTGCAAGAAAATCTGTCAGAGCCAGCTGGGACTTATCCTTACACACACACACACACACACACACACACACACACACACACACACACACACCCATTAGTAACCCCTTCCTGTTACATCAGCAACAGAGGTTCATACCTTCTGTTTCTTTAACAGAGGCTTGATTAATTACTAAGTCCTAAGTACCTCGCAGCTTATGAATACAAAAAGAACTTCAAATTTCATTACTATTACACACCCTTCTCTTTGTCTCTTGACTTCATTGGGTGTGTGTGTGTGTGTGTGTGTATTTAGGAAAATACTGCTGGGTCAAACAGCCTATAAAATTTAGTAAATTTCTTCAGTTAAACTTCTAATTATTTTCAAGAATAGTTAGAGCAATGGTATTTTACCACTATTGAACCAACAGAGTTCTAGCAATAGTGCAATAGTGTACCAGTCTTCTTCCCACAGCCTCTCCACCATTCTTGACTTTACCTCTGCTATTTTGATGGCACAAGGTAAAATTTCAAAATTGTTATAGTTCTCGTTTTTATATTATTAGTGATTTGGGGCATATTTTCATATGTTCATTAATAGCTTGTATGTCCTCTGACAAATAATATATCATGTTGTACTATAAGAAAAGGCCCTAGGGGCAGCTAGCGGCGCAGTGAGTAGAGCACTGGCCCTGGAGTCAGAAGGACCTGAGTTCGGATCCGACCTCAGACACTTAACACACACACAAACAAAAACCTAGCCGTGTGACCTTGGGCAAGTTACTTAACCCCAATTGCCCTCCAAAAAAAAAAAAAAAGAAAGAAAGAAAAAGAAAAGGCCCTTATTTTTATATATGGAATTGATACAATTACATATCTTGTAGATCAGACCTTTATTAGAGATATTTGTCACAAATGGTTTTTCTTATCATAGATGACAGACCAAAATCTATTTTAAGTTTCTCTCCTAATTCTAGCTGCACTAATTTTGTTCTTGCAAAAGCTTCAATTTTATGCAATCAAAATTGTCCATTTTATTCATTGTTAACTATCCATTACAAATCTCCCCCTAGCCACTCTTGTGAAAGTTTCTTCCCTCATTTTCTAATTTCTATTGGTCACATAGTCATCTGAAGCTTTAATTATACCACATGGTAGAAGGCACTCACGTAAATCACATTCTACCAAACAACTTGACATTTTTTCAAGCATCCAAGGTGTTTGAATCTTTGTTTCTTCCTGAGGACTTACCAACTACTTCTTCACAAAACAGAGACCAAAACTACAATAGCTACAATAGCTGTACACATCAGACGAGAGAAGGCCAAAACACAGTAATTAAACAAATCCTCTAAAGCAGGGTACTAGAGCAGATCTTAGCAGCTCACAAGAAGAAACCTCAACAAAGTAGCAATATTCACATAATAATGAACAACTAAGTGGATGATCTGGCCAACGAAAGATGGGAACAGAAGATCTGCTGGCAAATACTGAGACCCAGCCACAATGGTGGGAGATCACATGTAAGAATCCAGTCTCCAATAAGAGAGCATAACTGCAGTCTGAGAGGATATGGGCAATGACTCATCAAGGAGTAGGGTCTTAGGAACATATAAACAAGACAGATCATGTTAGAACATGAGTATACTATGCAAAAGGTTTGTCATCAAAGACAAACAAGTGCTCCATTCTTGGAAGGGCAGAGTAGTTCAGAAACAACAAAGATTTGATGCTGAAGTTCTCCTCACTCTAATCTGGATCCAAGGGTCCTTCCTCTTACCTATATGGCAGACTCCATGCCTGAGTGAGTGTATGTGGGGAGTAGGGTAGGCGGGAGAGATAGCTATCAGCCTTTAAGTAGGGAGAGGTTAATTGGCCCTAAAGAGAAACAAGAAAGATACAAGGAAGCAGGAAACTAGGCTGGTCATGACCATTTAAGTTGGAGAACTTCAGATTTAGGAAAATTGTTTGTTTTGGAGGGTTTTGGGGGGAGAAGTTCCCAAGTAGATGGTTTTACTATAAATATTTACCCATATGTACATATGCACAAATACATCAATATTCAGAGTTCTTATTTGATTTGGTGAATCAGCACATAATTCTGGCTTTTAACAGTTTAAATGATCCATATATGTTAACCTGAGTACTTTATAATCATGAAAAATGTCTTAATCTTAGGCTTTGTCCTAAGAAAAAATACTAAAAAGGAACTTGCTTTTCATAACCAAATGAGAGACTTAGAGAATCATGGGAGGCAAAATTGATCATTCTAATTAAATTTAAAGGCTTTTGCACAAACAAAAACAATGCAGTCAAAATTAAAAGGAAAGCAGGAAACTGGGGAAAATGTATTTGATAAAGGTCACATTTCTCAAATATGTAGGGAATTCAGTAAAATTTATAAGAATAAGAGCCATTCCCCAATCTATACATGATCAAAGATTACGTATAGGCAGTTTTCAGAGGAAGAAATCAAAGCAATCATGTTTTTAAAATGCTCTAAAACACTAATAATTACAGAATGCAAATTAAAACAACTCATACTCAGCAGATTGGCTAACATGACAGAAAAGGAAAATGTCAAATCCTGTAGAGAATATGAAAAATAGGTACATTAATGCACTAATGATGGAGTTGTAAACTGTTCCATTTTGGAGAACAATTTGGAATTATGCCCAAAGAACTATAAAAATGTACATGCCCTTTGACCCAGCAATATACCACTACTAAGGCTGTAACCCAAAGAGATTAAGATCAAAAGAAAATGACCCATATGTACAAAAATATTTATAGTAGCTCTTTTTGTGATGGCAAAGAATCAGAAACTGACAGGATACCCATCAACTAGGGAATGGATAAATAATTGGTATGTGACTGTGATCAAATACTATTGTGTTGTAAGAAATGACACAGTGAATGATTTCAGAAAAACCTGAGAAGAGCTGTATGAACTAATGTTGAGTAAGGAGTACAGAACTAGGAGAACACTGTACACAGTAATAATAATCTTGTAACTGTGAAAGACTTAGTTACTCTGATCAATACAGTGATACATACCCAAGACAATCTGATGGACTTATGATGAAATAATGCTATCTACCTCCAGAGAAGGAAATGATGGAGTCTGAAAGCAGATTTAAGCATACTTTTTTTTAAACTTTATTATTCTTGGGGAGATTCTGGTCTGTATTTCTTTTGCAATATGGCTAATATTGAAATGTTTTGCATGACTGCATATGTATAATCTATATCAAATTGTTTGACCCTCAAAGGGAAGGGGAGAGAGAAGAGAATATGGAACTAAAAAAAATTTTTTAAACAGTGTTAAAATGCTTGTTTATATGTAACTGAAAAAAAAATAAAATAAAATAATGTAAAAATAACAAAGTAGATAATTTCAGAACAACTTGGGAAGACTTGTATAAGCTAATGTAGAGTGAGGTAAACAGAAATAGGAGAATGTTATACACAATAATAGCAATATTTTAACAATCAACTGTAAAAGACTTAGCTACTCTGATCAATACAGTAATCCATGACAATTCCAAGGTTCTCATGATGAAAAATGCCATCCACCTCCACAGAGAGAACTGAGCAACTCTGAGAGCAGTCGGAAGCACATTTTATTTTCCTGCTTTTTTTTTTCTTTTGCAATATGGTTAATGGGGAAATATATTTTGCATAACTTCATAGGTACAATGGCTATTGGTATAGCAGGAGAGAATTCAAAAATGAAAATATTTTATAAAAAAATTTAATTGTAAAAGAAAAAAATAGGAAGTTAGTCTATCTTTCAATTTAACCTCATTAATTAGAATTTAGAGGTAATCTAATCCAAGTCCTTCATTTTACAACTGAGCAAACTGAGGCTCAGGGCAAGCTATTTGCCCAGGGTCACACGGGTGGTATAACTAGCTGCTGTGCTAGAATTCAAAATCAGGTCTTCTGATTCCAACCCAGTGTCCCTTTCCCAAAATGACCATGCTTCTTCTAGAGTTTCCTGCATTTTAATAGGGAAAATGGGGGAAGCATCTCCCAAAAGAAGATAATCCTTTTATAACTACAGAATTTTAGGCCTTTCTGGAAGTAATGCTTTTTTGGTAGAAAGGTCTCTTCTTTTTCATACCAAGAAGTTATCCATCCAGGCACTTAAGTAAGATCAATTTAGCAGTAAATCCCCATAGTCATAGACTCTAACTTAGACTTAATTATTTATATTCCAGGAACACCCCACCCAAAGTCAATGGAAAAAAACCAAAAGCATAGAGTTTTTACTTTGTACAAGTCATTAAGACAGCCTGAGGAAGTGCTATAACTGAGAAAGACTAGTTGGAGTGGCTAGACTGCAGCTAATGACTAAAGGTGTTTGAAATGACTTGACTGTGTTGAATCAATATGAATTTCCAAATCATCCAAAATACTTAAGTATTCACTTAAGTACTTTTCATTTCAATGAAACATTTCAATGCCAAACATTTTCAGTGACCCACTATTCTGAATTAAGAACATCAATCATCTGTCCATGATCAGAGATGGTAGTTTACAAAGTACTTTGGAAAATGTCAAGGATCCTGACTTCCCATCCATAAATCAGCCTTCTAAAACACAAAAAATCCAAAACTTACTAGAGATACAAATAAATCCAACTCAAAAGACCTCCAAATGAATCTATTTTGCTTTTGTACAACTCTCATCGTGGCTAAGACTCAATGGCCAACATTCAGGCAGGACATTTGGAGCTTAATGATAACCAAAGCACAAAGTCACCTGGATTTGTGGAAGATGATAGAGTTAAAATCAAGAGGAGGAGAGCAAAGAAAAAAACACCACTTCTTGTTTTGCTTTGTGGTGTAATTAGTGCTCAAATTTTGCTCTCTCCAGAATGGCTAAGTTGAGAGAAAAATCAAAGGTCCATCCTCAACTGAATAAACAAACACTTTTATACTGTTAGCCTCACGAAATCGAAGTCCATCAGAAATGCAAACATCTCAAGCAGAGGCAAAGTAATTGATATTTCTTTTCAGTAGTCAGCACCCCTGGCCTGTTTCCAGTATGCACTGTGTACTAACACTGAAGGTTCACCTGGCAATTTCTGCAGCAAGAAATTTAATCAAAATTCATTTCTGAAACCAAACATTCTTGTTTTACAACATAAAAGTTTATTATGAAACATGTCAAAATACATTCAAATTAAATCCAAAGACTTATGTACTAGTTCAAAATCTATCATTGAGTCAACAAGTATTTATTTAACACCTACTGTATATTTGGTACTGTGCTAAGCATTGTGGATTTATAGAAAGTAAAAAATTTATAGAAAATAAAAACAGTCTATGTTGTCAAAGAGTTCACAATCTAATGGAGGGACTCAGAATTTAATCTCTGTGTGATTCTGGGAAAGTCACTTAAGCTCTAGCTACCTCAGATTCTTCATAGTCAAAATAAAGATAACAAAACCCACTCTACCAATAAGGATCTACTTTAACCAGAGATGTGAAAGCACTTTTGAAAAGGTCGAAAGCACTATTCCAATGCTAGGTACTACTCTATCCTTAAGTCCTTCATAAGGAAGTGGGTACAATGCTGTTAATCTCATCACTTCTTATTTCAATTGTTATTAACAGTAAAACATCTTTCTGATTTTCTCCAAGAGCTCCCTTCTTGAATTAGAATTCAAAGTAATTTTCATAAAGGGCAAGTCTTCATATGGCACTAATCCATTCAAAAACCTTCAAGGGCTTTTCGTAAGTCAAGAATCATTTAGCAAGTGACAACTATGTGCTAGGCATTGTAGTAAATGATGGGTATACAAAAAAAGGCCAAACAACAGTCCCTGCTCTCAAGAAATTCCCAATCTAATGGGGAAGATAATATGAAAGCAATTATGTACTACCAAGATATTTATAGGATAAACTGGAAATAATCAACAGAGGAAAGACACTAGCATTAAGAAGTACTGGGAAACACTTCGTATAATAAGTAGAATTTTAGCTGGGACTTGAAAGAAGCCAGGAGAAGGAGATGAGATGAGGAGGGAAATTGTTCTAGGTAAAGAAGACAGTCAATGAAAAAACATGAAGTGAGGAAAAAGAATGTCCTGGGCAAGAAAGAGCCAGGAGGCTAATGTCCCTGTATTGCAGAGTATGTGTAGGGGAGTGAAATGTAAAAAGAGTGGAAAGGCAGAAGAAGGACAGATAATGGAGTTCCAAACAGGATTTTATACTGGATTCTGGAAGTGACAGGGAGCTGCAGGAGTTTATGGAATAGGAGGTTGACACAGTCAGACATTCACTTTAGAAAGATAATTCTGACAGGTTAATGGAGGATGGACTGGGAGTGTGGAGAAAAATGAAGCAGAAAAACCAATCAGAAGGCTTACTACAATAGTCCAACATCAATTCATGAGGGCATGGACCAAGATGGTGGCAGTGCCAGAGGAGAGAAGAGAATAAAAAAGATGCTACAACAGTACAATCAATGAAACCTGGCAACAGATTGGGTATGGGAGGTGAGAATGGAGAGGCCAGGAGAACAGAACACAAACTCCTCGACCTGATACTGGCTCCAACCACAATCTAGATTCAGCCTAACTCCACATTATCTCTTCACACACTTTACAGTCAAAGTACTATGACCTAAACTCCAAGGTGGCATCTTTCACCTTCATTAATTTGAACAAGCCATCAATTCATGCTTGGACTTCTTGCCTCATCTCTTTCTGAATCCTTATCTTCCTTCAAGAAGGCACTGAGATGGTGCGGTAAAGTGCTGGAGGTGGAGTCAGGAAGACTCCTCAAACATTTATTAGCTGTGTGACCCTGGCCAAATCACTTCACCTCTTTGAGCCTTAGTTTCTTCGTCTGTAAGATGAAGATAATAACAGCAACTAACCCACAGAGTTGTTTTAAGGACCAAATGAGATAAGACATGTAAAGTGATTTGCAGACCTTAAAGTTCTATATAAATGTTTACAAATAAATAACAAAAAATAATAAGCTTTAGTTCAAATGTCATATTCTCTATGAAACCTTACCTAATCTACAAAGGATCTGGCCCTCCCCATAGCTGTGAGAGCTCTCCTCTGACCCCTTCACTCTCTATCTTGTATTATATTTATTCTTTTTTTTTCTTTCGCCTTTTTGTCGGGGAAAGACAGGGCAGCTGGGTTTAAGTGAATTGCCCAAGGTCACACAGCTAGTAAGTGTAATCGTGTCTGAGGCTGGATTTGAACTCAGGTTTTCCTGACTCCATGGCTGGTGCTCTATACTCACTGCGCCACCTAGCTGCCCCTAAATTTATTCGCTAAAATTTTATTTTTATTTTTCTATTTTATTCCCTATAGTAGACTGAGTTCTTTGAGAGAAAGGTACTGTTTCAGTTTTGTTTTTGTATTCACCAGCTCCTATAGGAACATGTAGGCACGTAATAGAATGTTTTTTGAATGAAACTGAAATTGAAAAGCAGTGAAGAAAGGGAAAAAAGTAATTACTATCTAGTTAGTCTAACCTCATTGTACAGGTGAGGGGGGAAAAAAGCCAAATATGACTTCCCCAATGTAACTCAGACAATGAAAAGCAGAACCAGGCCCAAACCCTGTGTTCTTTCCAATGAATCTATCAATAAGCATTTATTAAGCACTTGCTACGAATTAGGCAGCACAATAAGTAGTAAGAATACAAAGACAAAACTGAAGTCAGTCCGGCTCTAAAGGAGCTTCTGTTCTAGCACTTCTATTATACCTTTCCATTTTAAAACAAAACAGTCTCATAAACTGAAGCACATAAATTATACATTGTCTCCCTGAATTTTCTGTTCATCTTAGATCATTATATTACTTATATACATATACTCATAATATAAATATGCACAAGATATATAATTATATGTTTATTGACAATTATGTCATTAGATCAGTGTGTTACTTTAGCCTTATTAGTAACTTATGTTTCTTCAATAAGCACAAAAGATCATTAAGCAACTTACTGAAAAAATATTCTGGTTTACTTTAAGGTAAAACCAAACAAAATATGGCACTTTCAATATTTAATATCAGAAATAAGCATTACCGGGGGCGGAGCTAAGATGGCGAAGTAGAAACAGCTCATCCAAGCCACTCTGCCCCCAGATTCCCCCCAAACTATGTAAAAGGGGACTCTGAACAACTTCTGGAGCCCCAGCACCCACAGAACAACACAGAGAAGCTAACCTCCCGCTGAGGACAGCCCAGCAGCCCTGCAGGAAGGACAAGCAAAGCGGTCTGGGACCTGGCAGCGCGCAGTGCAGGAGCCGAGCCGAGCCCAGGTCCGGGTGAGCCGAGGTTTTAGCCCCAGGGCGGCAGGGCCAGCAGCCGGCTGGAGGAACCCCAGAACACCAGCAGCTGTGGAGATTCCAGAATTATCAACATAGACATGCCTAGGACAAAGTAAGAGGTTACTGTCCTATGGACTTTGAGACCAGTATTTGGGGAATACGTCAGCTTCCTCCCCTGGGGGCTAGAAGCCACTGAGGAGACATGCCATTTTGTAGTTTTCAGAGGCAGCTCCAGCTCCTGGCCTGCATGCTAACTGTAGGGAGATCAAGTGATCAGTCTTGGGGGGGTAATCGCTCTTGCTATAACCTCCCTGGATCTGGATTGTGATCTGGGGTGGAAGTCGTGGGTGGGTTTACAGCTTGCCAGAAACGGAAGTTGCCCCCCACACGTTCGGGATGAAAATTCCTCTAGCTGGCCTTAAAGCCATAGTGTGGCAACAAGCCCAAAAGTCAAGTAATTAAGTGGCAACATGCCAAGGCAAAGGAAACAGAAAAATGCAACCCTAGATTCCTATTTTGGAGGCATAGAGCGGGAAAAGGACTGTGAGGTCAGAAGTCCTGTTCCAAAAGCCCCAGGGGAAAACATGAGCAGGTTGCAGGCCATAGAGGACCTTAATTAAGAAGGACTTTAAAAATCAAATAAGAGAAGTGGAGGAAAAATCGGAAAGGGAAATGAGAAGGATGCAGGAAAAGTATGAAATGAGGGTCAACAGCCTGACTGAGGAAAACAACACCTTAAAAAATAGACTAACTCAAATGGCAAAGGAGGCCTAAAAGGGCAATGAGGAGAAGAATGCCTTAAAAAGTCGAATTTGGGGGCGGCTAGGTGGCGCAGTGAATAGAGCGCCGGCCCTGGAATCAGAAGGACCTGAGTTCGGAGCCGGCCTCCGACACTTAATCCGCACAAACAAAAACCTAGCCGTGTAACCTTGGGCAAGTTACTTAACCCCAATTGCCCTAAAGGGGCGGCTAGGTGGCGCAGTGAGTAAGAGCGCCGGCCTCGGAGTTGGGATGACCCGAGATCAGATCCGGCCTCAGAAAATGAGCACCCACGCATAAATAATGACTAGCCGTGTAACCTTGAGCAAGTTACTTAACCCCAATTGCTTAAAAAAAAAAAAAAAAAAAAAGTCGAATTTGCCAGATGGAAAAAGAATCTCAAAAGTTCACTGAGGAGATTCATTCCTTCAGAGTTGGACTGGAGCAAATGGAAGCTAATGACTTTATGAGAAATGAAGATGCTGTTAAGCAGATCCAAACAAACGAAATATTAGAAGGCAATGTGAAATATCTCATGGGAAAAACCACTGACCTGGAGAATAGATCTAGGAGAGACAATTTAAAAATTATTGGACTACCTGAAAGCCATGATCAAAGAAAGAACCTAGAAATCACCCTTCAAGAAATTCTCAAGGAAAACTGCCCTGATGTTTTAGATCCAGAGGGCAAAATAGAGGTTGAAAGAATCCACCAATCACCTCCTGAAAAAGATCCCAAAAAGAAAACTCCCAGGAATATTATAGCCAGGTTCCAGAATCCCCAGATCAAGGAGAAAATACTACAAGCAGCCAGGAAGAAACAATTTCAATATTGTGAAACACAATCAGAATAGCCCAGGACCTGGCAGCTTCTACACTGAGGGATCGAAGGGCATGGAATATGATATTCCAGAGGGCAAAAGAACTGAGAATGAACCCAAGGGTCACCTATCCAGCAAAACTGAGTATTTTGTTTCAGGGGGAAAATGGTCATTCAGTGGAATAGAGGACTTTCAAGCATTCTTGAGGAAAAAACCAGAGTTGAATAGAAAATTTGACATCCAGACACAAGAAGGAAGAGATGCATGAGAAGGTAACCAGGGAAAAGAAATCAAAAGGAACTTATCAAAGTTGAACTATTTACATTCCTATATGGAAAAGTAATAACTATGAGTGATGATATCTTTCTCAGTATGAAAATAATGGAAGAAGGGTGTGTGGTCATATGAATACATATGTGAATGTGTGTGTATATGGTTACAGTTATATATGGATAGAGGGCATAGGTTGAATTTGTTGGGGAGAATACTCAAGGGATGAAATTATGAGGTGAAAGAGGAAAGTGGCAAGAGGAGATGGGGAGAGACAGGGTAGGGTAAACTATCCCATGCAGAAGAAGCAAGGGGAAGTGGTTGCAAGGGAGAAGGAGAATAGGAAGGCAAAAAGGCAAAACCACATTCTCATTGAATTAGGTTCAGGGAGAGAATGACATACATACTAAATGGGATATCTCAACCTGCAGCAGAATAGGGGAAGGGGGATGAGAGGAGGGATGATGGATGGGAGGGCATCCTTGGGGGGAGAGGAGGTTGGAAGTACCCACTATAGAAGAGGGACAGGATCATGTAGGGAATGGACCAGGTGGGGGGTGTGATGAGTGGGAGGGAATTATAAGCAGCCTTGTACAATATATCTACTATGATAATGTTTTGCATAGCTAGACATGTACAACATATACTGAATTACTTATCTCCCCAGAGGGAATGGGTGACAAGGGAGGAAGGAAATGGATCTGAAATTCGAGGTCTTAATAATAAATGTTTCAAATATATATATAAATACTATTATTAATACTCTTTTGCTTATAATTGGGAGACAAGATGTGCAGGCATTGGGACACAAAGATTCACCTTCCTCTAATGGAAAAGTCGAAGAGGGTATGGGAGAAGGTATGGGAGAGAGCAGATTGAAGGAAGCGATATCTTGTGGGACTGCTATTCTGGGAGGTTGGGTAGGGGAATAACGGGGGAAAATGATTGTAACTCAAAATCTGGCAGAAATGAATGATGTAAAACAGAAGTTAATAAAGCATTTGTTAATAACAAAAGAAATAAGCATTACCATTTGAGTAGTTACTTGCACTATAAATTTTTTTAAATCATTAAGATTACCAAAAAGAGTCCCTTTCTCAATCAAGTAGTCCTTAATCTTTTATTTGACCATACATTAAATGGCTAACAGCTCACTTTAGACATCTGACCACTGTCTGAGCAAATGAGCAAACGTATATAAGAACCTTGCAAACCTTAAAGAAATATGTAAATGATAAGTATTATTAGGTGTTTAAATAAACATAGATTTATATGTGGAGCTAGATATACCTATGTATCTCAAGGCAGCCAGGTGGTACAGTGGCTAGAACACTCAGCCTGGAGTCAGAAAAACCTGAACAAATTTGACCTCAGACGTTTACAAACTTTGTGACCCTGGGAAAATCACCTAACCTCTGTTTGCTTTAGTCTCCTCAATTGTAAAATGGGAATTATAACCACAACTATCTTGAAAGGTTGTTGTGAAGATCAAATAAAATAAATGTAAAGGACTTAGTAGAACACCCTGGCACATTTCTGCTGTTCAGTTGTGTCAGTCATGTCCGACTCTGTGACTCCATTTGGGATTTTCTTGGCAGAGATAATGCAGTGGTTTGCCATTTCCTTCTCCAGCTCATTTTACAGATGAGGAAACTGAGGCAAACAGGGTTAAGTGACTTGCTCAGGGTCAGTAAGTGTCTGAGACCAGATATGAAATCTGGAAGATGAGTCTTCCTGACCCAGATGCAGCACTCCATCCATTATTTAGCTGCCTATAGGTACTATATAAATTCCTTCCCCCATGTGGAAGGGCCCTTATGTGTTGTCCATAGTCAAATCCTCTCATTTTACAAATAAGAAAACTGATTCCCATATTAAGAAGTTTCTATTGAGGTTTTCAAAACAATCATGATTTTGGTGCTATCTTTGAAGACAGAAGCTTCTCTGAAGGATTTTTATAGTACCTTCAAGACTCATTTTAAATATAATGTGTTTGTTACACACAAACAACTGTTTAGAGTCTCAAACTGAGCTGCTACAACTATAGCTGAGCAAATATTCCTCTTTTGTTTCCCTTATTAAAATCCTCAAAGTGAAGGGCACCAATAATGAAAACACGTGTCACATACCTTTTTCTAAGAAGCCTTTAACCAATATTAGATAATTAATCTCTACAGTTTTTCACTGAGAGAAACAAAAGGACAGCTGGTCAGTGTTGTTTATCTAGCAAACAAAATCAGAGGAAGATCTCTCAATTCCACTGTGATGGGTGCCACCAGCAAAGACAAGAACTAGTAGAATTTGTCCCATACACCACTCAAAGGAGCAGTTGGTTCCGTAAGATAAAAGCAGTCCTTTTGGTTCAGAAAGGCTTTTCAATTCCACTATGAAAAGAATTCTGTGGTGAGAGGCAAGCATACCAAACATTTCAGCAACATGGTAAGATCCCAAGTACCTGATTGCTCATTTTCTAATAGTTGCAGATAGCGTTTAATGAACTCTTAAAGATTCATAAAAGCTTCTGATTCACCACATCTAGTATCACTAACCACACATATTACAGCCTACAATCTGCAAGCCCAGGTTCTCTTAAGCCAAAACTGTGAAATTGTTTCTTGTATTTTTTCCTCTTTCTTATCTGAACTTCAAATCTAGGCTTTCTCCTATGCTTCTAAAACCCATATTTAGGCCTCAGGGCTTAATAAATGCCAACGCTTGTCCCCTTATTATCTTCTACAGATGAAATGCAATTTTAAAACTGAGTGACCCTTTTGTGTTGGCAAAGGTTAGAATAGATGGCAACTTAAGCTCAATTTCCTAACTTACTTAACAGGAAGTCCAGCAGAAAATATACTGGTAAGACTCCCATACCACCCCCTCCAGTTAAAGCAGCAGGGTTGTATATATACACAGTGGTTTAAACTAGTAGTGTTTCATGGCCTGACTGGAATATTCCTAGTTTATTAACTTTTTTTTTAATGAACCTAGTCAAACAACTGTTGTTCCCTTTTGGTAATGTGATAACTACATAATCAAAGGACAATTTGGCACATATTTATAATGGCCAAACTGCTGCAGACACTTGGAAAAGAATAAAGGATACAAAGGAGAGGTGGACAAAAGGCAATCACAGACGCCTGTAAACAGAAGATAAATCCTGCCCTGCAGAACCCGATCATCATCATAATAGCATATGTATCACAGCAAGGTTTGTGAAACACTTGATATATATTACAGAGTTGGCTGCAATAGATTCCAGTTCATCAGTCAGCAAGCATTTATTAAGTACTATATGCAAGGCACTGTGCTAAGCACAGGCAATAAAAATACAAGCAGAAGGAAAGACAGTTCCTGACCACAAAGAGTTCACATTCTAATGGGGGAAAGTCAGCACACAAGTGGGAGCTAAAAAGTGAAGTCAGAAACAGTCAGAGAAAAAATGAGAGATGTCTGGCCTAGGCCCTCCACAACATGGAGGTCCCAGAGGGAAGAGGAAAGGCAAAGGGACATTCCAGGGCAAGAAGGCAACTGAGACCTGGGGGCAAAGTATCAAAACTCAACAGAACTGGGAGAGGACTTCACAAGGTGTTTATTAAAAGTCTCCAAATACATAACTTCACTAAGAGTCTCATTCATCATGGTTAATCAACATCAAGGTTATAAAATAATTCCATTTTTCCACCCTATAATGTTCATTAACCATTTTGTGGACCTTGTTTAAAACTCATTTTTAAAAATAACCCTCAGCTTAGCAATCATACTAAGACTTCATTTATTTGAATTTTGCCAATTCACAGTCATTTAGATTAGCACTAAGCTACAGTTTTCATTTTTATTGCCAATAGGAAATAAAGGGGCTTTCTAATAAATTAATGATGTAAATAAGACTGTAGAAAGTGGTGTTTTACTTATTTTCAAGGACCTTTTAAAAACTGTGTTCATCCAACTGCAATCCAAAATCATGCTAATTATAATTTTCTGACTCATTAAAAAAAATTCACGGGGCGGCTAGGTGGCGCAGTGAGTAGAGTGCTGCCCCTGGAGTCAGAAGGACCTGAGTTCGGATCCGGCCTCTGACTCTTAACACACACAAACAAAAACCTAGCCGTGTGACCTTGGGCAAGTTACTTAACCCCAATTGCCCTATAAAGAGCAAAAAAAAAAAATCACAAGAACTAAACTTGGCATAGGTCATATTATTTATTTATATACTGTGGCCATACCTCTCATAAAATAAACTATCTTGACCAAAGCCATTTTGCCTTGGGAGAGGGGGGAGGAGACTAGAGGAAAGGAAGGGGATATGGACCTGGGATTTCAATAACATAAGCTCCTGTCACTAAGAACATCCACTCCTGGGGAACACTTAGGGAGTTGTCTGCAGCACTGAGATGCTAAGTGACTAGCCCAAGATCACAAAACAATGAGAGTTAGTAGAAACACTGGAAGCCAAAGTCGTTGTGACTGGAGACCTCAATAATTTAAAGTTAACAATCTTATACTATTTATTTTGTTAAGTCTGTCACCTAATAAGAGGCAAACAGAAGTCCTAAGGAGTAAGTCTCTCCAATGGCTATAAAATTATATACCATTACTTATGACACTTTCACAGATTTTTTTTTTTAATTTTTGTTCTCACTCTGGTCCTATAATTTTCGTTCAAATTATAGTAATAAATTATAGTAATAAATTTCTTAATATTAATTAACTACAATAGCCCAAAGTACTATAATAAGGAATTCATTTTTCAAATATTTCAATATTTATAATCTATAGAAAAAAAAATATATATATACATAGACATATAAACAAGCCATACACACACACACACACACACACACACACATACACTCTCACTCTCTCTCTCTCTCTCTCTCTTTCCCAGCTTTTCACCAGAATAAACTAAGAAACAACTGTGACAGCCTGACAGTGTTAGGACAATCTCTGCCACTTTAAGAAAGAGTTCCTAATCTTGTTGTTAGTCACAGTTGAGAATATATTAGTAATATAGGTCATACTGAATATTAAAATCAAATTATGATACTTAAGCAGCTAAAAAATTAAAGACTGGAATGCAGTGATATAAGTCAATCCCAAAAGACTCAAGAAAGAGAGAAATGCGCCATCCAGAGATATAACTAGAAAGAACTGAGCCTGAATCCTGATGGAAGCAAACTAATTGATCTTTTTCTTTTCATTGTTTGGTTTTATTTCTTCTTTACCATCTTTCATCCCACCTAGTACAACACGCCTTTGTAATTGGAATAATGTCTAATATGAATGTATTTGCAGATCCTATACTGGACTGTCGTGGGGGGAGGGAAGTAAAGGAAATTTGAAAATCAAAGAACTATGGAATTGAATCTTGTTAACTGAAACTAAACTAATAAATTAATTTAAAAAATTAAAGGCTGGGAGGAAAAAGTACATACCTTCCTTTTCCCTTCCCTTCCCTCCCTCTTTCTCCTCCCACCCCAAGTTTGGAATTTGACCATTGGTGTCAGGCAGTATTATTATTTATCTACCATAAATAGGGCTTCCTTCCTTTTTGGTGCACAGTGGTAAAAAAGCTTCTAAGTAGAAGGTCATGTACTAAGCAATAGGGTTAAGAGGGTCTCCTTTTTTCTTTGGATGAAGATGAAAGCCAATGTCAAAGTAATACTTCTGAAATACAGCTCGGGAATTAATATCCATGAAGGTCTTTATCACAAAGGTTACAGATTTATATGAAATGTTCTTACTGTAAACAGGCTTTGGACAAAATATTATCATCCCCAGTTTATAATGGTGGAAACAAGCATCACCAGAACTATACTCATATCATCATGAAGTATCTAACACCTTAAGAAAGTACCCAAATGGGAGGATGACACCAGAGTGGAAAAATTTCTACTGGAAAAAGAAGACCCTCCAAACTAGGAATTGGGAGACATGGTTTTCCTAGGTCTGGTACTTTGAACATACTACCTCTCATGTGCAAAATGATGGTGGTGGACTAAAAGGCCACCAAGGCCTCTTTCAACTCTCCAATTCCGTGACTGTAATGTGATTATATCTAACGTCTATTTCAGTTCTGATCCCAGTGATATAAGAGGTCAAGCCTAGAAACTTAATTAATTAAGAGAACAGTGGGCAAATACTCTTAATGAGAAGAAAGAACCCCCTCCCCCAATACATGATTACAGTATAAAGAAACAGACATCAAGACCTTAGAGGTTTCTGGGGCACAAGGTAAAGGGAGGACAGGCCTAAGAAATCTTGCTCTGGATTAGTGTCCTTTGACCCTATAATCTCTGATGTCCCTTCCTAACTCTAAATTCTATGGCTCTTAGATGGATACTGACTTTTGTAAAACACATACACAATATTTAAGATTTCTTTTAGTAATTCCTTGATTGAGGGCGAGGGGTGGAGTACCATAGTGACAAAAAATTGTTCTAGGAAGGAAATGGTTTCTCTGGCATTTGATTCTGAGAGACATAAAAAATATTTTACAGACTGCTTATACAGGCATTGCTACCTAATCCCAAAGTGTTTGTATTATCTATTATTTAATCATTTCAGAATAATTTCTGATATTCCAAGGTCTGCATTCCATTATAACAAAATTTAAGAAAGCCATTAATTTATTTTACATTTTTAAATAAAGTAGTTTGGGATTACTTTTTCAGTTTCTTTTACAGAAAGTACATCTTTAGCAATATGTATATGTAGTCTGATTTCTGCCCTCATAACTATATTCTTTACTATTTGGGGAAATTCTCTGAATAGAGTCAACACTCAAAAAACTTAGCATTAGGATAATAAAAGTTAGCATTTATATAGTGCCCTAAGGTTTGCAAAGTTCCTTATTACCAAAATAGCTTAACTAGTTTTTCTGCCTAAAGTTTCTCTCTTTTCCAATATATATAGACTACCACTGCCAGTGTTGTTGAGTTCACAGACAGAGGAGTTGCTTCTGGCTGGGGGTATCAAGGAGAACAGCATCTGAATGAAGCCCTGAAGGATAACCTGAAATGTGGATAAATGCGAGAAATTCATCAAAGAAAATTAAGAACACATATTGTGTTGTTAATAAAAATAAGTAGCATCCCTTTTCTTCCCATGCTCTTCCCCAGTCTCCCTATCCTGGTTGTCTTAACGCTGACCAAATTCTGTCCACATTATAAAAGGCTGGACTCAAAATACAGACTCTCTTGCTCATTGATCACCTGTTCTCCACTCCCAGGCACATGTAGCCTCACAACTTTCAAAAACAGTAAAATAGTAAGAGGGTAAGGAAATTTTGGATTCAGAATAGAAAAAAGCTAGAGAAAAATGAGTAGTAGTTGACTTCCTAGTCACATGGTGTGGACCATGCAAAATGATCACGACTTTTTTTCATTCACTCTGTGAAAAATATCCAGGAGGGACCTATATAAAAACAGACACAGAACATGTGAAGTAAAATGTATGCCAACATTTCAGCTCTATAAAAAGTGGGTGGGGCGGCTAGGTGGCGCAGTGAATAGAGCACCGGCCCTGGAATCAGAAGGACCTGAGTTCGGAGCCGGCCTCCGACACTTAATCCACACAAACAAAAAAAAACCTAGCCGTGTAACCTTGGGCAAGTTACTTAACCCCAATTGCCCTAAAGGGGCGGCTAGGTGGCGCAGTGAGTAAGAGCGCCGGCCTCGGAGTTGGGATGACCCGAGATCAGATCCGGCCTCAGAAAATGAGCACCCACGCATAAATAATGACTAGCCGTGTAACCTTGAGCAAGTTACTTAACCCCAATTGCTTTAAAAAAAAAAAAGTGGGTGAATTTTCTGGAACCAATGAGGAAAAGCTCAAAGCCACAATTAAGAACACATAAGAATCTCCCCAACCAGAATAATAAGATCATTTAATTCAAAAACACTTGCACTCAATACTGGCATATCTGGGAGATATTGCATGTTTGGCTCCAGGCCACCTCAATAAAGCAAATATCACAATAAATCAATTCACATGAATATTTTTATTTCCTAATACATGTAAAAGTTAGGTTTATGATACACTGTAGTCTATCAAGTGTGCAATAGCATTATGTCTTTAAAAAAAAGTATATGCCTTAATTTAAAAATATCTTATTGCTAAAAAATACTAACCATCATCTGAGCCTTCAAAAAGTCATAATCTTTTTGCTAGTGGAGGGTCCTGCCTCAGTGTTGATGGCTGCTGACTAATCAGAATGGTAACCTAGCTTTCAGCCTATCTCAAGTTTTCACATGGCTTCTAAGTTTAATCATTTCTAGCTTTTGATTTAAAATGAGACTTGTGCCTTTCCCTTCACTTGAATGTTTAGAGGCCTTTGTAGGGTTATCAATTGGCCTACTTTCAATATTATTGTGTCTTAGAGACTAGGGAAGCCTGAGGAGAGGGAGACAGCCCAGAGATTGGCAGGTCAGTGGAACAGTCAAAACACACACAACATTTACTGATTAAATTCATTGTCACATGAGTGTGGTTCATAATGCCGTGCTCCGCCTCCCTCCCCCCATTATAATAGCAATATCAAAGATCACTGATCACAGATCACTGTAACAGATATAATACTAACAAAAAAGTTTTAAATACTGGAAGAATTACCAAAATGTTAACAGAGACATGATATGAGCACATGTGATTGGAAAAAATGTGTTGATAGATTTCTTCAACAGAAACCTCCAATGTGTTAAAAGAAAAAAAAAAACCAGTATCTGTGAAGCACAGTAAAAAGCAAAGCACAATAAAACAAGGTATGCCTGTAGGAATGTAATAAATTTGTTGAATTAAATTGTATTTGAACCCTCCGTGGTACCTAATAATACCTACTATATATACAAACATATTGTGCATAAATATAAACATTTTATACAGACATATATTACATGCAATAATATCACTTAAATATATCTAACCTGCATTTCCACATACACAGCAATAATATCTGTACTTGAGTACAGTAAATATTTTACATAATGTAGAAGACTATAGAATCTATTATGCGTTCATATATATACTTATACATATCTCTGGTCTCAAAGCCAAGGAGTCCAGGTCCAAGTGCCACCTGTGACACATACTAGCTTTGTGACCCTGGGCACTACATAACCTCTCAGCATGCTAGGCAATTCTCTAAGGCTATGAGTTGCAATGAAAGTGCCAACCTGCATTAACAGAGGGAGTTTGTATATCTGGGAGTTCCCCATACAATGAAATAACTTGTCTTGGCCCTAGCCCTATAATAGAAGTGATAACACTTCCTTTGAGGTCAAAGAAACCATAGCACAAATTGTCACAGTTTGGTGAAGAAACAGCAGCTGAGAGTCAAAGACAGCAGCAATTCAACAGAGAAACAGTGTTCTGCCCAGGCTTTTGTGAAAGGTAGTGAAGGATTTACTTTGCTACTCTGTCCTAATTAAAAGCTTTGTGTTTGAATAATGGTACCTGGCTAGCTAGTGGGGTGAATGATTTGGGAAGGTGAAAGGAGGGGCTGCTGGGAGGCATGTAATTGTTCCCAGAGGTCACCAAGGGTCCCTCACACCTACATCATCTCATAACTTGGTAAGAGTGTAGCGTGTTTATTAAGTACTTATTTTATAGATGAGGAAATTGTGTGCCCAAAGCCACATAACAAGTCAGTCACAGGAGTAGAAAAAGGATTATATGTGAAGTAAAAGTCAGAACCCCAGCTCTGCTTATACCAGTGTGACCCTGGAAAAGTCATCTCACCATTCTTAGCATTACTTTCTTCACCTCTAAAATGAGAGACAGTTAAGACTGAGTCAGCTTCAAATCTTTTACACACCTAGCTCTCTTAACTACTAGCCTAGTGCTCTTTATATTAAACCACCCTAAATATTAATTTCCATAACCACAGAGTAGGATGTAAGTTCCTTCAAGAAAGAGATTTATTTGTGTTTGTTTTCCCAACGCCTGGAATGGCACACTACACATAGTACTTAGTAAATATTCACTATAATGAATTGCCTCAAAAAGAAAAATCTCATTATATTTGCTTTTAAAATAAAAAACAGCTCAACAGAAGGGAAAAAACCACATTTATGAAGTATGTATTGTTGATAACTAGGGGGCTAGGACATTGTTTGATACAGTAAAAAACAGAAGAGTGGAGGGCTCCCATAGAGGGCTTGCAAAGAAATAAAAAAATTAATGTCACAGAGGTCACAAAAACACCCTTGGTAGCACTCTGAGGGCTTCATATCTAATTTTAACTTTACTTCAGCAAACCTTCACGTTTCAAAAACTTGACACATTTAAAGAGCTACTTTAATAATCTTATCTGAGCACTTTAAGAAGAATAGTTTACAGATAACTGAATCAAAAAACTCTGAGTAACAAAAAACACCTTTTTGCATATACTCTGCTGCTAGAGCTATCCTAAATCACTTGCAGAGAAAGTATGTTAACAATAAGATTTGATGACAAGGAGGGAGTGATAAATGGGGTGGCTAGCTGGCACAGTGAATAGAGCACCGCCCTGTAGTCAGGAAGACATGAGTTCAAATCTGACCTCATAACACTTACTAGCCATGTGACCTTGGGCAAATCACTTAACTCCAATTGCTCTACCTTCCCCCCCCCTCCAAAAAGTGGGGGGAAAAAAGTGGGAGTGGTAAGACTTTATTCTGATTTTATGTTCATTACCTAAAACTCTAGACCTTTATTGTCTGCTGGCTTCAACAGAGGGACAATGAGAAATTCTAAATCAAATAAAAGAAAATGGGGTAGAAAGGAAAGTCCCAGTTTTCTGTTTGGAATCTTTGTTCAGTATTTCTTATTTTGAATCACAGTGACTTTTTTGTTTTCATACATATGATGTGGTTTAATATTAAAAAGCTGAAGCAGCAATTATTTTGGAAGGCTAGAGAGAATAATAAAGAAAAAGCAGGATAACAAAAAGGAAAATATGCAATTTAAATTGGACACATAAAAATTATTTATTGGGAATTCAGGGGTTCATGGTTCAGGCAATGTGACTGATACCCTCAAGAGTCTTAATAAATTTGGAGACCAAGTGAACAAACATTTAGAGAAGTGCTAATTCACTCAAGAGTCTGTACCATTACAGCCCAGATAAGACTTTCCGATCTGAAAAGAAAAACTCCGAAAAACACAGGAGAATAAATTTTAGAATATTTGAGAAACTAATTGTTTCTCAAAAGCAAGAGTAGAGAGAAAAGGACAATAATATTTAACAAATTTCCCTTCATTTTAGATCCCAGTTCCTTTCATTTTCTGACACAATACCACCCCTCTCCACCCCAACTCTTGTAACTTGGATGACTGGATCCACTGCATTTATGTTACATGGGCCCTCATGGAAGCAAAACAATGTTTTGACTCCTCCCCTAAGTAATTCTCCATCCAACTCTCCACACCAAATTTTAAACCTTTTCTCTACACAAGTCTTCAACTGAACTCCCTCAGAGTACCCTCTCAGCCAAGGCTATCATCTCATAATTTACTAATTTAAAACTATTCACCAAAAACTCCCTCTTCTAACCTCCTTACCTTACAACCCCTTCACATCCCCAACATTTTCTCCTTTACTCTAGTCGGATAAAGAGGTCATTCTCCTCACAAAGGCTTTTACACAGATCCTTGAACCCATTCCCTCCCACAAAATGCCCCTATTATCATTCCTTCCTCTAAACTTTAATCTCACTACCCACTGGTTCCTTCACTATACCTTACAAACAAGCTTAAATCTCTTTCCCTTCCTTTTGTCTTACTCTTATTAATCCCCTGCAGACTCTCCCCTCTTCAGTCACACAGAGGCTAAGGTAAATTTCCTGACACTCAGTACTCAAAAATGACTAATAAAATCATAGAATCAAAGATTTTGTGAAACATCAAATATTGAAATACACAAGCAACAATTCCCAGTCTAACATCACTAACTGATGGACATCACCTTCAAGTGAAAGTGAATTTAATATCAACTATCTCAGACTAACCTATTTTTATTAGGTCTAATTTTTAGGAAGATGTTTCCTTAAGATAGAGTAAAAACTAGCTTCACAAAGCTTCCAACCATTATTATGTTAGGATTCTCTCTCTTTAGTCCCATAGTTTGTGTTCTTTTTCTCTCTTCTATCCATCTTTCTCCTATCCCTTCTCCTTCCTCTCTTTTCTCTCTCTCTCTTCCTCACACATACACAAAGCTAAATTTATAATACATTTAAAACCTAAAAGCTAAATGTATATTATTAAATATACTGTAAAACCATTTAAATATTAAAAAAGCAAAAGGTACATGGTAAAATAATTCTTATGCAAATGCAAAAACTGGTCTTCAATGGACTTATTCATAGAGGACTTGGATAAATTATACATCAGCTTGAGTGAGTAGCATCCATTAAGGGGGTCTAGATCCTCAAAAGTATGCAACTGCTGTCAAGCTTTCATTAATGATCCAGAGAAAATTTATATGACTATGACTATCTATGATTCTAAGTAGAAAAGCCAAGGAAAGATTTTAAGAGTATATGGCCATTCCATTTCACAATTTGCTGCAATGGTGTACATGATGAGAGATACATGATGGTTGGCAATTCAATTTTTATTCAGCTATCACAACACAAAGACATTAAGAGCATTACCACATTGAATCAAAGAACATTTCCTAAAAGCTGTGATTTTTCTTATTATACACTTTAAAAAAAAACCCTACATATTTCTTTTGTGATGACAAGACAGGAACAAGACATGCATGACATGAACCACGCATATTTTGGTTCTCAACTATTGCTTTACATTTAAGTATTTACATATATAGAAATCAAAATTTCATGATATGATGTCACTGCTAGGAATCACATCCCTCCCTAAAACAAACATACATACATACACACACACACACACACACACACACACACACACACACACACCTATATCACTTGAAAAGAACAAAAATGTAAAAAATGTAACTTGAATTCTCCTAAAACACTTAAAAAGTAAAGTCTATGCCTTAAGAGTTTAAAAAAAAAAAACCTTCTCCCCTGGATCTGCAATCAGATTGCTACCTGATCTGAAACAACAGGTATTTAAAGATCTTAAAAGGAATAAAGATACATTTTGTTTACCTTTGTATCACTTTGGCAAATGGATTATTTCCATGGATATTCATCAAGCAGAACTTGAAACTCTAATCTAGATTGCTTCCTCTACAACTGACCAGGTTCCTCAGATGGGTATTTATATTGGGCCCAAACTATTCTAGAAGCAAATGCTTAAGAGAGAAGGTAGCTACAGCTCTGAGTTAAGAGGATTCAAGCAGCCACGCATTCTATTATTGGATTTCAGTACTTAAGTCTGCAATAACACTTTAATTCTAAAGGTTCATTTTCAATTACTTCAACTGGTATCCCTTATCCTACCCCCCCAAACCAGGAAATCTGTATTTCCAAAAATATATAATATTTTCATAAATCCAAAAGAAAATTACATTTCCTTAACTTCTTTATTTATAATTTGAGATGTTATAATAAAAGCTCCCATTGGAATATTAAGTCAGTTCAGACACATTATTTCAAAAAGTATTTTGCTGAATCCTTTGCTTCTTTGAAGTTATTTTCCTTCTGTATACAGATTTTTCATAAATGCTACCTAGATTTGAGGGGAGAGAGAAGAGTATTGAACTTAAATTCAGTGAACCCCAGTCAGAGTCCTGGCTCTGCCACTTCCTCTCTATAGGACCTTGGACAAATAACTGAATTTCTCTGGTGCTCAGGTTTAACCTCTGGGTCTCCACTTCTTCATCTAAGAGATTCAGGGGCTGACCTGGTACCTTCCAGCTTTACACCTATGATCACCTCTTTCTCTCTAAGGAGTCTTTTGTTCTCAATTGAATTATGCTCATTAAAATGTGTTCCTTTCAAATTTAATTCTAAGGTAAAAGTTTATCTTGGTCCTAAAAACCTTAAAATAAAGAAAACGCTATCTATATTGTTAACCAGTTTTCTTAAGATAAATTGGTCATCAACATGTTTACACTCCATATCTAGGTACCTGGAATAATCAAGTTTGGTTTTGTTGTTTCTGAAACTTCACACCTGATAGTACCTGGGGATGTGGGGGGAGAAGGGAGGAAATGGGAGGGAAGGGGAAATGGAAACAGATACTGAGTCTTCCTATCTCACAGAGGATGGAAGTACAGAGGATGACTCACCACAATGGAAGTTTTGGTCTGTTGGACTGTTTAGTTGCTTCCCCACAAAGCTTTCTATGCTTGAGCCAGATTGAATATGAATGCCCTATCAGTTTAGCCTACTGAAGCCTGGGAACTCCCAAGCTCAGACAATTCATCAACCTCAGACTCCCTGGTGGCAGAGATTACAGGCAGGTACCACACGGTCAGGCAAAAAGAATTTCCCTCATATCAACTCTGAATGGCACAAGCATTGTCATTACTCTTTTACAGATTAGGAAACTGAGGCTCAGAGAGGTTATGTGATTTCATTTTCCACCCAGCTCCAGTCCTTTGGATTTCTCCATCATGCTCCACTCAAGGAACTTCTTGATGATGAGAGATCTCATCAGCCCTGGAACTCACACTTCAAGGCTGTCCTCTGCTCCCAGGGCCCCTCTCACTGGAGGCTAAGTAGAAAGTTCTTCCCAGAACCTCCATTTAAAGAGGGCCACCAAACCAGTCATCTATTTATTCATGTGCCACCAGGCTGCATTCCTTAGGGCTTCTCCATCATGCCCCTGCAGTAGGTATCTTCCCTTTCTTTCCCTTCTCTTTTGTGTTTTGTCTTTTCGCACTAGATTAACTGTAAGTTCTCTGCAGGTAGGCATGGTTTTACTCATATTTGTATCCCCCGCCTCTTAGCACAACACCTCATACGTAGTAAGTGCTTAATAAATGTTTAAAGACTGACTGAATTCCCTAGAGTTAGGCAACTAATTGCTATTTTAGCATCCACTGAAATTCCCTATTCCTTCACCTGGCAGGTTGACTACTGCCAAAATAGCAAACCATTCCAAATTTGTTTTCTTTCCTAATAACTTTACTAATTCTACCTGAGAACATGATCCAAATATTCAAACAGCCAATTTTCATTCCCTGCAGTCTAATATTCATCAAAGATAGTTTTTTATACAACTAATTAGGCATATTAAAATTTATACTTACCTGGAACTATCTTTCCCTTTCCATAAAGTAATCAACCCCTGACTTACCCAGAATAATCTCATTCCCTTCTACCTTTCTATTCCCATTATCTCACGCACTTACATTATGTCTTCTGTATTTCTTGATCAGAACCAGTTTTCAAATTTTTAGATAGTCTTTTCATTTCCTTAATTTTCTTTTTTTTTCTAAAGCAGTTGGGGTTAAGTAACTTGCTCAAGGTTACACGGCCAGTCATTATTTATGTGTGGGTGCTCATTTTCTGAAACCGAGACCGATCTCAGGGCATTCCTACTCCAGGGCAGACGCTCTTACTCACTGCGCCACTCTAGTCGCCCCTATTTCCTTAATTTTCTTGGTAAAAGTGGAATGAAACAATAAAACCCTCTTACAAATTGCAATATTCAGTTATTCAATGAGCTAAATCACAACCCCTATGTGCACCATGACAATACAGAAGACTTTTTCACTCCCTATAACAAAAGCATCATCCTCTTTGACTCCCCCATATAAGCCCTCCTTAAAAAAAAAAAATCATTCAGTATATTAGAAGGGCAAAAAGAGCAAATTTTTAAAAAAGAAATTGACCATTATCTGTAGTTACAGAATTTTTTTTTTATCAAAGTGTTTAAAATTCCCCTTTCTAGTCCACAAGAGGTCTGGATAAGTTTTAGGATAAGTTTTAAAGACTAAAATATCAGGGGCGGCTAGGTGGCGCAGTGAGTAGAGCACCGGCCCTGGAGTCAGAAGGACCTGAGGTTGGATCCGGCCTCAGACACTTAACACACACAAACCAAAAAAAAAAAAAAAACCTAGTCGTGCGACCTTGGGCAAGTTACTTAACCCCAATTGCCCTCAAAAAAAAAAAAAAAAGACTAAAATATCAATATTAACTTGGGAGTGGAAAGTGTGGAAGCTGTTGGGGTTATGAGGTCTCATACTTCTAGACTGGGTTCAATATGCACTCTTCAAAGGTACCTGAACCACTATATTTGCCTGGACATCCACTTCTGTCCTTTAATAACTAAATAGGTGAAGTAGTTGAACAGACTCTAAAGTATAGACCAGCCAAGGAGAAAAATAAGCCCATCTTTACAGAAGTCCACTGAGATGACATGCCTTTTTTACTTAGATCTTAGCACTGGAACCTCAGGGACCATTTGGTCCAATTTCCTGCTTTTAAAAGCATAAAACATTATCATCACACTGCAGATGAAGAACAGAGGTATAGAAAAGTCACAAGATGGTAAAGAAGGCATTATAATACAGGTTTCCTGTCTCCTTGTATGTTTTTTTTTAATTTTATTAAAAAATAGATATCCTTCACTTTTATACCACATTCATTTCCAAACATACCCCTCCTCATTCCCCTACCCAGCAACCTTCATTTTCTAAGATTACAAAGATAAAACAGGGGTGGCTAGGTGGTGCAGTGAATTGAGCACAGAGCACCGGCCCTGGAGTCAGGAGGACCTGAGTTCAAATACGGTCTCAGACACTTAACATAAAAACTAGCCGTGTGACCTTGGGCAAGTCACTTAACCCTAATTGCCCTACCTCCCCCCCTCCAAAAAGAAAAAAAAAAGATAAAACAGTTCAGCAAAGTGAACCAACACACTGACAACATCTGGCAGCATATATAACAACCAGGAGAGTGAAGAAAGAAAGGTCCATTTTCTTGTCCCTTCTGTACAGCAAAACTTGGTCATTTAAGTACACTATTCAATTTCACTTTGCTGTTCTTTTACTGTTGGAGCCATTGTGCACATCATTTTCCTGGTTCTGCTTACGTTATAATGCATCCACTCCTGTAATTCCTCCCAGCTATCTCCGAATTCTTTATATTCATTGTTTCTTATGGAGCAGTAATACTGTGCTACTTTTCTTCTACTGAAATCTGCTCTACTCAACTGATGGAGACCTACATTTTCCAGTTCTTTGCTACCACACAAAAAGTGCTACAACAAGGAACAATTTGATATATATGAGACCTTTTTGTCTTCTGTTGACCTCCTTGTAGGGGGAAGCTAGGTGACTCAGTGGATAAAGAGAACAGCCCAGAGTCAAGATGACCTGAGTTCAAATCTGGTCTCACATAATTCCTAGTTGTATGACTCTGGGCAAGTCACTTAACCTCTATATGCCTCAGTTCCCTAGTCTACCTCCCAGAATTGCTGTGATGATCAAATGAAATAATAATTGCAAAGCATTTAACACAGTGCCTGACACGTAATAAGCACTATAGAAATGTTAGTATCATCATCGTCGTCATGTATTAGTCTAGCAGCAGAATCTCTGGAGGTACAGGCATTTTAGTTGCCTTTTTAGATAATTCCAAAATACTTTCAAAAATGGCTGGAAAAATCGACAGCTCCACTGAGAATGTATTAGTGTACACATCTTCCAACAAACACTATAATACTATTTCCATCTTTTGCCCTCTTTGACAATTTGTTGGATCTGAGAGGAAACCTCAGTTTTTCAAATGCGCATTTCTCTTATTGCCATTCTCATCATGATTTGGGACAATCTTTCATCATGACTGTCATTAGTTTACAATTCTTTTGAGAACTGTTTGTTCCTATTGGGAACTACTCTTAGTTTTATGTATTTGCTTGAATTCTCTATATTTAAGACAATAGACACTTATCACAGATATTTCATACAAAAAGTTTTCTCCGTTTTTGGCAGTTTCTGTTATTCTAACTGCACTTATTTTGTCCTTGAAAAAACCTGTCAATTTCATACAATCTAAATCATCTATTTTTGCCTTTTGTTATCTCTAGTCTTTAATTAAGAATTCTCCCCCTAACCACAGTTGGGAAAAATAATTTCATTTATTTTTATTCTTTTTTTTTATATGACCTTTTACAAGTTAAATATTCATTTGGAATTTATAGTGGTATAGATAGGGTGTAGAATGCTGGTGTAAAACTGTTTTGCTTTTATTTTGTGGGGGGGGGGGCAGGGGGAGCAAACTATTTTCAAATTTTCCCAGGAATTACTGTTGAAGTCCTTCCCCGGGAAGTTTATGTTCTTGGTTTTATCAAACACTGGACTGAATGAATGGAAGAACAAAAAAGCATTTATTAAGTGTTTATTACATGCCAGGCACAGTGATAAGCCCTCAGACAGTTCCCTCTAAAGGAGCTTTATATTTTAATACAGGGGAGACAACATACATAAGGGAATAGTGGCCAGGGAAGGGAACTTTGATTTGGAGGGTAACAGGAATGAAGAGCTGATACACAGAGCAATCAATTAATATTCTCCTTCCAGAAACAATGGCAGCATTACTTGAGTAAAGTGCAAAGAGCAGGAAGCTTAAAGGAGGAAAGTAGGGACTACTGGAGATTGTAAAGGGCCTGAATAGGATATGAATCACAATCTCACCCAATCTGGATAGATCAGCCCCAGGACAGTAGGTTCCAAGGCTGAGTAGATCAACTGCTCTGGTCTAGAAAGCATTGCTTTAGGGAGGGAGAAATCAAGGCAGCAGAGTCAAGATGCCTGGAGAGACAGTTAGATGGTTTGAGTTTAAGGATTTTTCTTCTTGCCTATCTAGTCTGTTTTGCTAATCTACTTTTCTCTATTAGTGCTGAGGGTACCATCATCCTCCTAGTTACCCAGACAGGAAATCTAGGTACCATCCTTCCACTCCTTACTCTCTCTCAGCTCCCAAAACGAATCATCTGTTGTCTAATCCTATCAATTCTACCTTTAGAAATGATCTCTCTCATACACTCCTCCTCTGACACTACCTTCACTTTGGTGCATGCCCTCCTCACTTCATGCCTGGTCTACTGCAATAGCTGATCTATTGCTGATCTCCCTGCCACAAGTCTCTCCTCACTCAAGTCCATCTCAGCTCATACTCGGCTCTAAAAGTGATCTTGTTAAAGCACAGGTCTGGCCATGTCACCTACATATTCAATCAACTCCAGTGACTCCCTATTACCTCTAGGATCTAACATAAAAACCTCTGTTTAGTTCTTAAAGCCCTTTATAACCTCATTAATCTCCTCTCATGCATTCTGCAATCCAGTGAAAAATGGCCTCCTGACTGTTCTTTCATGAGACACTACTCCATTTATCTTTGCAAAGAAGACCCCAAATGGAATCATGAAGTATTAGACACGACTGAACAAAAACTACAAGGTCACCCACTGCATCCTGGGCCATCACAATCATCTTGACTTTTGTCTTGCCCCCAAACTTCAAGGACTATGGAGAAGAGAGTAAAAGCTGAGGAATGAATAGCTGTGCTTCACTTAAATCCAATGCACTGGCAAGAATGCATCAGCCTGAAAGATGGAGGAGTAGAAACATCTCGTCCAAGGCACTCTTCCCCCAGAGTACCTCCAAACTATGTAAAAGGGGACTCTGAACAACTTCTGGAGCCCCAGCACCCATAGAACGACACAGAGGAGCTAACCTCCTGCTGAGGACAGCCCAGCAGCCCTGCAGGAAGGACCAGCGCAACGCCAGCAGCGCAGCACACAGTGCTCGGGGAGACGAGCACAGGTCCGCCTGAGTCAAGGTTTTAGCCCCAGGGCGGCCCAGCCAGCAGGTGGCTGGAGGGACCCCAGAACACCAGCAGCTGTGGTGATTCCAGAATTATCAACATAGACATGCCTAGGACAAAGTGAGAGGTTAGTGCCCTGTGGACTTTGGGACCAGTATTTGGGGAAAACGTGATATTCCAGAGGGCAAAAGAGCTGGGAATAAACCCAAAGGTCACCTACCCAGCAAAACTGAGTATTTTGTTCCAGGGGAAAATATGGTCATTCAGTGGAATAGAGGACTTTCAAGCATTCCTGAGGAAAAAACCAGAGTTGAATAGAAAATTTGACATCCAGACACAAGAAGCAGGAGATGCCTGAGAAAGTAATCAGAGAAAAGAAATCAAAAGGAACTTATCAAAGTTGAGCTATTTACATTCCTATATGGAAAAACAATAACTATGACTGATGATATCTTTCTCAGTATGAAAATAATGGAAGAAGGGTGTATGGTCATATGAATACATATGTGAATGTGTGTATATATGTTTACAGTTATACATGGATAGAGGGCATAGGTTGAGTTTGTTGGGAAGGGAAGATACTCAAGGGGTGAAATTATGAGGTGAGAGAGGAAAGTGGCAAGAGGAGATGGGGAGAGACAGGGTAGGGTAAACTATCTCATGTAGAAGAAGCAAGGGGAAGTGGTTGCAAGGGAGGGGAAGAACAGGAAGGCAAAAAGGCAAAACCACATTCTCATTGAATCTGGTTCAGGGAGAGAAGACATACATACTAAATGGGATATCTCAACCTGCAGCAGAATAGGGGGAAGGGGGATGAGAGGAGGGATGATGGATGGGAGGGCATCCTTGGGGGGAGGGGAGGTTGGAAGTACCCACTATAGAAGAGGGACAGGATCACGTAGGGAATGGACCAGGTGGGGGTGGGATGAGTGGGAGGAAATTATAAGCAGCCTTGCACAATATATCTACTATGGTAATGTTTTGCATAGCTTGTCATGTACAACATATACTGAATTACTTATCTTCCCAGAGGGAATGGGTGACAAGAGAGGAAGGAAATGGATCTGAAATTCGAGGTCTTAAGATTAAATGTTTCAAATATATATAAATACTATTATTAATACTCTTTTGCTTTTGTAATTGGGAGATAAGATATGCAGGCATTGGGACACAAAAATTCACCTTCCTCTAATGGAAAAGACAAAGGGGGTATGGGAGAAGATAGGGGAGAGAGCAGATTGGAGGAAGCAATATCTTGTGGGACTGCTATTCTGGGAGGGTGGGTAGGGGAAAAACAGGGGGGGAAAATAATTGTAACTCAAAATCTGGCGGAAATGAATGATGTAAAACAGAAGTTAATAAAGCATTTGTTTAAAAAAAAAAAAGAATGCATCAGCCTTTGATGCCTTTGGTCCTCTTCCAGAACAAAGGCCGAACAACAAAAACTCCATTTCCTCACTCCCTGTGTTTTCTCTGGCTGTCTCCCATTCCTGAAAGGCTCTCCTTCCTCATTTCTACCTCCTAGTTTTCATGGCTACCTGCAAGTCTCAGTTAAAATCCCATCTTCTGCAAGAAACCTTTCCAAATCCCCCTGAATTCTAGTACCTTCCTTCCAATTTATCTTATACATAGCTTATTTGTACATAGTTGTTTGCACAATGTCTCTTCCGTTGTTTATTTATTTACCAGGTGTCTGACACCTGGTAAATACTTGCTTGTTGACTTTTCTCTTTTTTAACCAATAGTTTTTACCTATTACCATTTTATTATGTGATTTGAGATTAGAAAATGCCAACAATACTATCTTTTCTTTATTTCTACTTCTTTTTCTCCATTATTTCCCTTATGACTCAAAATCTTTTATTCCTCCAAATGAATGAAATGGAATTGTTTTATCTCACTCCATAAATTAGCCCCTTGATAGTCTCACTGATACAGCAATAAATCTGCAAATTAATGATTATTATTTTGGGATGACCTAACCATGAACAGAAAACATCCTCCTAATTATTTAAGGCTATTTTTATTTCTACAAGGAAGGTTATATAACTGTAGATAAATATATATTGAGGGCCTTTTAATAAACTCACTTCCAAATAGTTTATATATTTATAGCTATTTTTAAATTACTATCACTCTTATTCCCTCCTCATTTGTTATTACTATGTAGAAATGTTGATGTTTCTTATGGATTTATTTTTTATCCTTCTATTTACTTAAGTTATAATTTACCTCAATCAGTTTCCTTATTGATTCTCTGGGGTTTTCTAAATTCATGCCAACTTCAATTAGGAATAATTTTGCCTCTGTTGATGTCAATGGTTTAATGTAGTGCTATACAGAAACTTCTCAGAAAAGGCGGGGGGGAATCCTAGAATATAACTATAGTAACAGGAATTCATGTCAAACAGTCCAAAGAATACTGGATTTTGAGATACATAAACTTCAGTTTCAACCTTGCCTAAAATACTTACTAGCAATGTGACCCTGGGCAAGTCACTTACTTAATTTCTCTATGCTTCCCTCCAAGGCTAACTTTTCATATTTAAATGTTTCCTTTGGTTTCTGACTTTTCATATTTAAATGTTTCCTTTAGTTCCTGTTTCCTCATCTGTAAAATGAATTTAGCCTCATGGTCTTTGAGGTCCAATCAACCTCAAAATCTATAATGCCATAATCCCATGAGTCTTGGTTTTAGCTTCAGTTAAACCAGTCAGAAGACAGGTTGTGCAGGAAGAAAAGAAAGCAATAAAACACACAATTTATTCCACCAAGAAGACAGCAACACAATCACATAATTTAAGAGTTAGAGAAGACCTCTGTAGTCCTCCAATCCAGAGGTCTAAAAATGATGGCATACAGACAATAGGTGTCAACCACTGACCTAGTACAGCCCATACTCAAAAGTAATCCCCATTAATACATACCCAACAAGTAATGGTCTAGTCTCTGCTCTCCTTAACTGAACTGTCCCTTACAAAGAGAAACAGTTAAGCAAAACTGACTAAAGTAAATAAGCCTGACAACCTACACAACATTCCACACCAGTGGTCTTGGAACTTGCTCCCAAGAAGATAACGTATTTCATCAGCTCTTCTTCAAGACCAAAGTTGGTCACTAAAACTGAATGGCCTTGAGCTGTCTTTTAGGAGTATCATTTTGAACACTGCTCTTCTGCTTCTGCTTTGTTGCTGTGCATCAGTTCATACAAGTCTTCTTCTGTTTCTCTGAATTCCTTTTTTTCCATTATTTCTTACGGCACAATAACATTCAATCAATGAGAACCTATTTTCTTTCCTGGGTTTTTTGGGGATGTTTTTGCTACCAAAATAAGGGCTACTACAAATACTCTGGCTCATATGCCCTATAAGAAACAGAAAATTTACAGAAAACTTTATGGAAAGGCAGGGTAATCAAAGAATCAATCTCTCTCTCTCTCTCTCTCTCTCTCTCTCTCTCTCTCTCTCTCTCTCTCTCTCTCTCGGTATCTTAGCCAGCAAAACTATGCAATAAAACCCCTGCTCTGCCAGGTAGTGACAAATAGAACTTCCTCTTCAACTGACAATCTTAACCTTTATGAGCCTGCAAAATTGCATTCCAAAGGATGGTCAGAATTAAAGGGACTATTTTAGTTGACTGGTTGAAGCTTCAATTTTAGACCAGGTTCATAACCTGGAGTCTGTGAACTTGTTTTTAAAAATATTTTGATGGCTATATTTCAATACAATTGGTTTGTTTTGTAGTCCTATACATTTTATTTTTATGCATTTAAAAATATTATTCTGACAGGGATCCACAGGCTTCAACAGAATGTCAAACACACATATTAAAAACCCCTGAATAAAAGTAAAGTTCTTATATAAACTGCCACTACTTCACAGGGTTTTTAAAGGGTTTCTACCATGCTTACCCTGCTGACGGAATAATAGACTCTCCAACTAATCTTTTTCCTGTAAATTATTTTTAAAGCTCTTTGTACTGGTTGGTTCCAGTTTGCTAGTGATTTCAACTCTAAGCTACTTTTTCCCCCTTGTAACAGGATATACTTTTCATCTTCTTATATGTGTACATATCATTCCCCTTAATAGCATGGAAGTTCCTTGAGGACAGACTTCCTTTTCTCTTTCTGCATCCCAGGTTCTACTGTCTTCCTGAACTTCCATCTGTAGTATCATCATAGGACCATATCTAGAGCTGCTATCATTCTGATGTCATCAAATACAGCTCCTTCATTTTACAAATGAGGAAACTGAGGCTCTAAGAAGTTAAGTCAGTTAGCCAATAAGTATTTACCAAGTGCCTGGTTTATGCCAAGTATTGTGCTAAGTACCAGAGATTCAAAGAAAGGACAAACAAAAACAAAAACAAATCAGTTCCTGCTCTTATGAAGCTCACAGTCTAATGGGGAAGATAACATCCAAACAACTACATAAAACCAAGCTAAATAAAGGATAAATTAAAAATAATCAAGAGAAGGAAGACACTAGAATTAAGGGGGATTAGAAAAGGCTTCTTGTAGAAGCTGAGACATTTCCAGAAAAATTCCAGAAGTTGGAATTTTTAGCTCAAGGAAGCCAAGGAAGTCAATAAGGCCAGGATGCAGAAACAAGAAAGGAGAGAGCATTCCAGGCATGGGGGGAGGGGAGGAGCAGCCAGTGAAAATACCCAGAGTCAGGAAATGGGATGTCTTGTTAGAGGAACGGCCAGGAAGGCAATGACATTGGATCACAAGAGTGGGTATGGTGGTTGGAGGGAGGATTGTAAGGTATAAAAATACTGGAAAGGTGGGAGAGAGAACAGGATCTGAAGGGCTTTGAATCCCAGAGCATTTTATATTTGATTCTGGAGGTGATAGGGAGCCACTTGAGTTAACTGAGTAGGTGGATAACATGATCAGTTCTGTGTTTAGGAAGATCACTCTGAAAGCCAAGTGAAGGATGAACTGGAGTGCAGAGACACCTGAGGCAAGGAAATCAACCACAAGGCTACTGCCTTGTTAGTGGGTGTAAAGTGACTTTCTCTTGCTCACATAGTGTCTGAGGTAGGATCTGAATACTCATCTCCTCAATGAATCAGTATGTTGCTCATATGTACTTAGTTAACATTTAATCAATTTTTAAGAAACCATTTTAAGACAGGGGCTCTGAAAAGAATATAATTACAGACTGTTCTCCCTATAATTAGGACAGTTTAAACTTACTCAAATTCAAATTGGATTACTCAGATAGTTACTAGCTGTGCGACCCTGGGCAAATCACTTAAACTTCTGTTTGCCTCAATTTCCTCAACTGTAAGGCTGGAATAATAACAGCACCTCCCTTGCAGGGTTATTATAAGGATCAAATGAGATAAGCATTTAGCACAGTAACAGGCACATAGCAAGTACTCTACAAATGCTCATTCTCTATTTCCTCCCCTCCCCCTTCCTACTTCCCTCCCTTCCCATTCACTCTAAGTATTCTAGACATAATTTTTTCCATAGGCCACAAATTGTACAGAGAGTGAAACCTTTTTAAAGTAACCATCATTACCTTTGCTAGCTAGGCAGATTTCATATAATCATAAAATATTGTATTTGAAAGAATCGTGCTTGAGTTTATTTACTTCAAATCAAAACCCCAATTTTCCATATGAGATAAACACCAAAGCTCTAAGAGGTTAAGTTGTCTTACCAAGGTCACAGCAACGGCTAAAGCAGCCCAGGCTCTTTACACCTTGCCACACAAACTGAAGCAGAGCTCAAATGACAATACCTTTTTGTCACCAGCCTTTAAATAGGTGATTTCTCCCTCCCCTTTTAATGTATAAAGAACTCCCAAGCCCCATATAAGCCAGCCCTGATCCAGCTGCCATCTCCTGATACGGCACACATATCATACACACCTGAAACCATGCTACCGATACACTTCAATGCCCTAACAGGATTAAATTACAAGACAGAGGCAGAATCCTTCAAACAGACAGGGCAGGGCACAGGAGTGAAAATATCTATAATGGATCAAATGGGCTCAGTTTCAGACAGATATAAAATGACATTTGAGATTCTATGGACAACATGTGGCTTGATCTTCATGATTAAGTATCTTATTTCTATGCAGATGGCTCCCAAGTCTATATAATTAGACATTATATCTGTCTCCTTTCTGAGCTCCAAGCCCACTTCACTAACTCCCTCTTTGTACATCTCCACAACTTCTATCCAATCAATTGCTAAGTATTACCTTTCCACTTCTGTCCACAAGAATTCTCACTGAGCCACTGGACCAGTGAAAGAGTTTCTTAAGTAGAATTCATGCCTCTAATCTCTTTCCTTTCCAATCTATACTTCACAGAAATGCCAAAAAAAAAATCTTCCTCAAGTCAACCTCAGTATGTCACTTCCCTGCTCCAATATCTCTGGTAATTCCCTTCTGCCTCCGGGATAACAGAAATCCCTTAGCCTGGCACTGAAAACTCATCTCCAGGCTCTTCTCTTACATACCAGTCTGACTGGTATACTTGCTTTTTCTTAAGGTGGGTATGCCACCTCCAGCGTCCAGACCGTCTGCTCAGGTTGCCATCCATTCTTGGAATGCATTCCTCTTTACCCCTACCTCTTAGAATCCTATGCATCCTTCAAGGCTAAACTCAGATATGTGAGGAGGCCTTTCCTGATCCTAGTTGTTAATTCTTTCTCTCCTTAAAATTATCTTGCATTATTCAAGCTCTTTGAGGTCAGGGACACATTTTTCATAGAATCAAAATCACAGTTTAAGAGACCTCAGAGGCCATCTAGTCCAAATTATGTAGCTGAACAAAAATTCTTTCTATAATAATGCCCCCCAAATGGTCACCCAACTTTGTTTGAAGATATTTGGTAAGAATAAACCCAATTACTCCAGACACTGCTAATTTTCCCCTACATCAAGCCTAAATTTGCCTGTGTACTCTCCCCTCTCTGCATCATGATCCTCATTCTGTTTTCTGGTGTCAAGCAGAACAAGCCTAATTCTTCCTCCCCTATGACTATTTAAACCAGTCATCATCTCCTCTTCTCCACAAAGTTGCCTCTTCTCCAAGGTTTTGGGTTATTTTTTTCTTTACAGCACTAGATGCGGGCACAAAGCCTTCCACACAATGGGTCCTTCGTAACTTAACTAAATTGTTGGTTTTCAGGTTATTGAGTGAATTTTTTCCTCATTTTCCTGTACAATTTTAATCTCAGTAAACTCAGATAAAGATAAATTCCAATTTTTTTAAGAAAGTAAGCTAAAAGAACCAATCACGAAGAAACAAAAACGCCACTACAGCCAATGAAATAAAACAAAGGTCTGGCTAAGGGTCACTAGGGCCCCAAGTATTGACAGAAGTTATTCAACTTTGGCAAGGGCGGTAGCATTCCACACTATGTTTGAAAGAGCCTCACCAGAATCCCCAGAGAAAGTCCATCTGAATTATCATGGGATTAAAGAAGGCCTTTAGCAATCACTTTTTTTTTTTCAAGAGAGCTCTCTTCTAAAAAATTACACAGCAATCGATCCTATGAAGAAGCTTATAATGTACTTTACAATAAGTGCGCTGATCGTAACAACCCTCATACTCTAGAAAAAGGCTCATCGTAATTAATGGGTAGTATGGGATGGTGGCAAGAGACCTTGAGAACTAGAGTTCAAAACTGGAAGGCCCTCTCTGAGCCTCAGTTTCCTTATCTACAAGATGGAGATGATAAACATTTGAAGAATTTATCAAACAGGGCTGCTATGAGGAAAAGTGCTTTATAAACCTTAAAGGCAAAAAATCCCCCAAAACTTTTAAAGCACCCTAGAAATATTAATTATTTAGCACATCTTACTTATAGCTAAAGCATTTTAAATGATCATTATTCTTCATAACACCTTAAATCTCAAAACCGTTTGGTAGATCATTAAAGTAGATTTATGGAAAGTCATGGACAAAAAGCACAGAATGAGAAGGGTTAGTGATGTACATGTGTGGAGTGTTCACAGCAGTGAAAATGTGGCTCCTCCAAAGCACAACAAAAGGTAAATCAGTACTGTCAATTAAATAACAATAAATCGACAGGACACCAAATACCATCAAATCACAAGTGTTAGAAATGGGGCCCCATAAGACGATTTTGAGCTCCTCCTTACCATAGGAACCTTAATGTCCTTTCAAAACTCAGTTGCACTTAAAAGATTAAGAACAATCAAGTCAAAGAATTTAGCTTATTTTTAAAAAATGTTTAATCTCCGAAAAGGTTGAGGGAAGAAAAATACCCTTCCTTTAGCATTCAATTGAATAGCCTTTAATTAAAGAATTTGTAGAAAAGATGCATCCCTTTTACAAACTATAAGAAGTATAACAAATAAGACATTCACCAGAAAATAAGACGAACTGAAAAAAATCACTATAGACATTGGTTCTTTTTCTAAAAATGGATTCTTCTCCTCAAGAAGGAAAGAAAAAAAATACTTTTTTCTATCATATACATAAAGGAAAAATATTTACTCTGCTAAAAGCAGGTGGTGGTTCCGTGGTAACAGGGCAAAAAGAGTTCATTCACTACTCCAGTGGTTATGTAACAGAGTATATATAGCCCTTGCTTCAAATCTCAATTTTACTTTTATTTACTTTACAACTTAACTAAATGAACAGCTCAATAATCTTCTGGTGTCTGTTTCTTCACCTGTAAAGTGGGGGAAGAGATAGAAGAAATTTACACTGAAGCAATTAGAGAGAACAAGAAATGTCAACCTTAGAAAAGCATGCAAGCTGACCACTTTATAATAAAGATATGGAAACAGACTAAGAGAAGTGAAGGATCTCCCCCAACTCACACAAACTGTGGAGATATCTGAAGGGAATCTAGATCTTGCTCTCCCTCCAGGGCTCTTTTCCACTTAGCCACAGCAAATAAATTTTCTTTTTCAAAAGCCTCTTAAGAATTTAAATATCTACCTCCAACGCTTAGCAGTTTCCAGCATGTCAATGCATGCTGAATGATTAAACTGAGGACATCTCATGAACAAATAGAATCAAATCAAGATCCAGAGATCTGTAAGATCCTTCCTCCCAGATTACAGTGCCCACTCTAAACTATAACACACAGACACCCCCAAGGACCCAAGCTGCAAGAAATTTAATATTCTGTCTTGATACCAAGCTCTATTCGCCTTGTAGCTGTCTATCCTGTTGAGAACTAACAAGTTTGAGTAGTTAAACATACTCTCCCTTCTCCTCTAATCCTCAACAGGTATATCTTAACCAGGCTGAGTGGACAAATACTGTGCCAAAAATACTAACAAAATTAAATCTAGCCACCCCTGGGCTCCCTATGCCAACTCCCTTGCCTTAGAACACTATTTGAACACAATGGTGTATTCAAGGTTGATTTTAGAACATAAATGAGTATTTCAAATATGGCTCCCTGAAAACAGCAAGCAGAATGTCCTTGAGTAGGAGGAGGCCTCTGAGCATAAGCAAATTCATTCATGTATCCAGAAAAAAGCCCACACAGACAAGTATTCAGACTTACATGCATATGAACAGAAAGCAAAAAGTGTAACTACCTTTACTGAAATACAACAAAAAAGCAACCACCACCAGTCTTATTTTGATTGAGACATTTTCCAGGTAAAAATGGATCTTAATGTATATTATTAGTACTATCAATATTTAGCTTTTACTACTACTGTTAGCTCCCACCCCGTTATCTCTTCCTATTTCCCCACCTCCTCTGCTCTTCTTATGAAGATTTAAAATATCAAACATCCCACTCTTGCCTTAGAATATTTCCCCTAATTTCAACACAATTTAGCAGTTTCCTCCTCATTCACAATCCTACATACTCATTTTTGAATTCAATTCAAATCCTAAAACAAATATCATAACAAGCATTTCTAGATAAGTTAATTTTCTTGCTCGAGATTATGATCTATTTTCCATTATAATGAATACAACAAAATTCCAAGAACATTCCTAGTTCCAGTTCTGCTGGTCAAGAAATATGCATGCTTGGGAGAAAAATCACTTCCCCACTCTAGGACACAGTTTTCTCACCTATAAAAAGGAAGGGGATGTATTAAGATAGTTAACCTTTCCTGTGGCATGGATCCCCTTTGACAATAGACTTTACAAAGTCTACATACCACTTTTCAGAACAATGATGGTCATCTATATTAATAATAGAAATCTATCCTGTGTCCATAAGTCCCCGGTTAAGAGCCACTAAGGTCCTTTCACACTTCAAAATTCTAGGATTCTGAGTCTAAACGAATTTGTAGAGCTGAGTTTTGTCATAACAGGATTTTGTTGCATGTCTAATACACACAATATTTATGATTTGTGTCCCCTATGTGAGGAAGCAGCATGAAAAAGCTGAAGAAGCACTGAATTTGGAACTGAGAACCTAGATTTGCATCCCAACTGTGCTACTTAACTGCCTGTATGACCTTAGATGAGTCATTTAATTTCTCTAAGCCACAATGACCTCCTTAGTAAAATGAGGGGATAGGAAGAGATGAATAAGCTGGTCTCTTCCAACTCTAAATCCTATGGCCCTCTAGTTATAGAATTGTGATGTTTTACATCTTAAGTTATTAGCTTGGGGCTGATGGGAAAGAAGAAAAGGGAGTATTACAAAGAAAAGGGAAAGCCAACAAGCTTGCGTATACTACAAACTCACAGAAATGAAAAACTGGACTCCAAAATAAGTCTGTGAAAAAGGAGTCTAAATCAGTGGGATGCTAAAATAGTACTTCACGTAACAAAAAATAAAAACAAAAGACCCTGGAAATCCATGTTAACGGTGCATTTGAACAGAATGCAAAATATTTATGCTTTATTAAATAAGATCTCCAAGTTAATGGGTGGCTAGGTGGCTCAGTGAATAGAGCACCAGCCCTGGAGTCAGGAGAACCTGAGTTCAAATCCAGCCTCAGACACTTGACACAAATTACTAGCCATGTGACTTTGGGCAAGTCATTTAACCCCAACTGCCCTTCAAAAAGAAAAAAAAAATCCCCAAGTTAATCAAGTATCTTGCTCTCCTTCATAAAGGAATATCCATCAAACTTAGGAATGTATTGAGCACCTAACTTAAAACAAAACCTCCACCAGGTAGTCTAATACAAACTATAATGTACAATAAAGTCAACTGTAATCACAGTAAGTACGTTTCTTTAAAACAAGGGGGGAAAAACATAGATCTTTAGATCCAAGCTTGACGAAAGGGCCTTTTTATGTTCTATACAACTACAAATGGCCACCTGTCTTTTATCCTAAGCAACTACCTCCTTGAGATATGAAACTTAAAAGAAAATTATATTCTTTAATGTAGAGAAAAAATAACTCAATAGACAGTTTCACAAAATGGAGTTTGTTATTCAGTCATGTCCAACTCTTTGTGACCCCATTTGGGGTTTTCTTGGCAAAGATTCTGCAGTGGTTTGCCATTTCCTTCTCCAGGTCATTTTACAAATAAGGAAAGTGAGGCAAATAGGGTTAAGTGACTTGCCCAGGGTCACACAATGAGTTGGTAAAGTTGGTAACTGAAGCCAGATTTGACTCAGGAAGATAGTCTTCCTGACTCCAGGCACAGCACTCTATTCATTACACCACCTAGCTGCCTTAAGTGTTCCCAGAATGAGAAGGCTCAGCTGGGTTATGATCTATGTCTAGAGCAGAACAGCCGAGATTTTTTAAAAGTATTTTTTAACTAATCTGTTCATCTTGCTACCCTTCAAAAACAACAACCCCAAGACATAGGCTTTGAAACTTATCTATAGAATCCACCCAGTTACCATTCTCTTGTAATTTTTACTATATTATATTTGCTTGTGCAAAAACTTTTTTACTTTATATAATCAAAATTGCCCATTTTATCTTGTCTAATACTCTCTTATTACTTCTTAAGTCATAAACTCTTCCACTATTCGTAGATCTGCAAAGTAATTACTTCCTTAATCCTCTAATTTCTTTATGATGTGACCCCTTTGGGTGGTAGCTCCATTTAGAGCTTACCTTAGACTATGAAGTGTTGGTCTAAATCTACTTTCTGCAAGTCTGCTTGCTGTCCAATTTTCCCAGCTGTTTTTGTTTTTTATCAAAAAAATTCATCCTTCCCCAGCCATGGTTTATTAAAATGGTCATAAAACAATATCCTACATTATTGGAGGTTTTTTTGTTTTGTTGCATACCTAATCTGTTCCACTGACTGACTTTTTTTTTTAACCAGGACCAAATTGTTTTAATGATTACTGCTTTGTGGTGCATTTTGAAATCTGGTACTAATAGACCTCTTTTTTCCTTCTTTTTTCCCCCATTATTAGCCTGAAAATTCTAAACCTTTTGCTCATTCACATAACTTTTTTTCCCCTAGATCAATAAAAGTCTTTTGGCAGCATCAAATAAGTAAACTGATTTAAGTACTATCACCATTTTTATTATATTAGCTAGGCCTACCTATGAGCAATTACTGTTTCTCCAATTACTTAGTATTGTCTTTTTTTCTGCAAAAAATTTTTTATAATTGGATTTATAAATCCTTGAGTGAATGCTGACAGATATGCTCCAAAATATTTTATAGCTTCTATAGTTATTTTGAATAGAATTTATCTTTCTATCTCTTCTTGTTGAGTTTTGTCAGTTATATATAAGAATACTGGTGATATATATGAATTGATCTTTTATCCTGTAACTTTGCTGGTTATTATTTCACTTAATTTTTAATTGCCTTAGGATTCTCTAAGCACACCACCATATCATCTGCAAAAAAGCAGTTATTTTGTTTTCTCTTTGCCTAAACTAATTCCCACGATTGCTTTTTCTTGTCTCATTGTTCTAACTAGCTACCATTTCTAAGAGAAGCAGCTAAAGGAGCTAGAAGAATATGAGATAACTGGACCAGGAGTCAGAAAGACCTTACTTCAGACACTTACTAGCTGTGTGACCCTGGGTAAATTACTTAATCGTGTCTGCCTCAGCTTCCTCAACTGTCATTGAGGATAATAATAGCACTTACCTCTTAGAGTTATTATGAGAATCAAATGAGATGATAACTGCAAAGCACTTGGCACAAAGTAAGCACTTAATAAATACTTGTTCCCTCCCTCCCTTCCCTTTCTTCCTCCCTAGCACTCCATTAAATAGCAGCAGTGATAATAGGCACACTTTCTTTACCCCGTTCTTTTTGGAAATGCCTTTAACTTTTCTCCATTACATATAATATTTGCTCTTGCATTTAGATAAATGCTATTTATTATACTAAGGAAATATACTCATGTGATTTCTAGAGTTTTTAACAGAAATGAGTCTTCAATTTTAAGGCCTTTTTCAGAATATTGATATAATAATATGGCTTTTATTTACATTATTAACATGGTTCGTTTTTATTTATAGTCTTCCTTTATGTTAAAGCAACAATGAATTCCTGGTATAAACCCAACTTGGTCTTAGTATATAATCATTCCAATGTGATATCACAGCATTTTCTAGTTTTCATCTAAAATTTGTGCAACAATTCTTACTAGGTATATTAACCTATAGTTTTCTTTCTCTGTTTTGTCTTCCCTGATTTATATATCAAGACCATATGCAAATAATAGGAAGAGACTAAAAGGGGACCTTCTTATTATTGCAAAAAAATTTATACAGCATTGAAATTAATTGTTCTTTGAATGTCTGAAAAATTCACTTGTGAATCCATTTGGTCCTAAGGCTTTTTTTCCTTTGGGAGTTCACTTATGGCTTGTTCAATTTCTTCTTTTTTTAATACTGAGTTATTTAAATAGTCTATTTTTTCTTTTCTTAATATGGGTATTTTATATTTTTATAAGTAATTCACCAATTTCCTTTAAATGATCCGTTTCAGTAGCATATAATTGATCAAAATAATTTCCTTTACTTCCTTCTCAACTTTTGTAAGTTCTTTTTTATTTTTGAAAACCAAGTTATAAAACATATATCCATGAAAGTACTGAAATAGACCATTATAACTATGTCTGGTTTATGACTCTTAGAATGAAGTTTCAAACACAGAATAAGTCGTTTGTATTTAGTTCAGTTCCAAAACAAAAAACAAACACATCAATATTCTCTCCCCTTTCCTATCCCTCAAAAACAATACTTGGAAGTGAGATATATATATATTCCATATTATATTATATATATTTGTACTATTAAATCATCTCTTTACCTTGTTTATATAGGTACCGGGACAGGTTACATAAATGAATGGATGGAAAAGCAATAATTAAGTGCTTATATGTATCAAGTGCTGTGCTAAGCACTAGGGATACATATATAAAACTCAATGATGGTGAAAATTCTTCAAGGAAAAACAGGAACTAAGTACTCTACCTATACTAAATTTGTATGTTTTTTTATAGATTAACTTGCAGAAATGCCAAACCAAAACCCAACCAGTAAACTGAGATCTGCCAGCATTATTTTGAAACCTTCATCACCTACTAAAAGTTGTATCTCAGCTAATTGCTAACTTCCCTCCTCTCCCCCTCCACTTGAAGGTTTCAATCAACACTGATTTCATTCCTCTCAGAATTTCACTCCTCCTCACAAGACACCCAAATCCTCCTATTCCACTTTAAGGACTTTAGGAACGAATAATAGCTTCTCCTAAGCCACTTGAAGGACTCTGGAAATGAATGGTAGCTTCTCTTCACAAAAAGGTTAGAGATTCCTGCTATATGTGATGGGAAAGCATCAATCATCTGAAAAACTAAGATTCTATCCTTCATAAACAAATCATTTTAATAAAATAAGAAGTCAAAAAATGAATGGAATTTTTACCAATAACTATTCAACTAAGCTCTACCTCTATCATTAGGCCTTTGGCAACATATGCTTATCATTACAATCAACTCCCCTTTCACCCTTATTTCAGTGTAATAGTTGTCTCACTGCAGTTATCCACATGTCTTCCAAGTTGAAAAAGGCTGTATGAAGATATTGTTGCTTCCCATTACATACTCCATAAGCCAGAAATCTCTGCTTTGATATGATTTATAAGTGCTTACAAATTACATAAGAGCTCATTCTACTGAAAATATTAGGACAATTTCCCCACACAGGAAACTTTATACCAACTCCAAAGTTGGGAAGCGCAGACTACTTCTGAAAGGCCTTATCCACCTTAATAACTCACTTTACAAAAGCACTAGAAAGTACTGTAAGTACCCAGAAAAAAAGGACTGAGTGCCTTCTGAGTTCCATATTCTTTTCTGGCTCTCCTCTCAAAGTCATAAAGGAGGACAAATAAATTAAAACCAAGTTTTAGGAGATAAAACTGTAAAGGTTCTTTCTTTTCAGCATCCTATCGGAAAACATTTTATCCTCCTCCCCATTCTTCATCCATAAATGTGTGACCCAGCCATTATAGAATTAACACTAGGAAGTTTGAGGACCCACTACTTTGAAGGAATCTCTTTCTAACTAACATGGTCAGCCAGTACTTCCTGAAGGAAAGAAAGAGACCCTAGACAAGTCATTTGCTTCTTCATCATCATCATAGCATTTATATAGCATTTTAAGGTTTACAAAACACTTTACAAAAATAATTTCATTTCATCCTCACAACAATCCTGGAAGGTAAATGTTATTTCCATTTTACAGATAAGGAAACTGAGGCAAGGGGAATTAAGTAACTTGACAGGGTCACACAGCTATTTAAGAGTCTGAGACATGACTCACACTCATGGTCAGCTCAATTCTATCTCTTTCACAAAGTCTTTTCTGATGGCTCCAATCCTCATCTCTCCCCTCTGAATTCCTAGAGCATACAGTCTGTACCACTTCATTTAGCTCCTCAATATTTACTAGCCTTACTGTTAACTGCTGTCCCATGCATGTCAGTCTTTTCTCCTTCTAACTAGCTCCTAAGGGCATAGCTAAACTCTTAAATAGAAAAATCCAACTGATTTAACAGAGCCTTGATTTTGATTATTTGCACAGGGAGCCATGCTGCCCCAACCTGATGACCCTTGATTTCAGAGAGGGAGGGAGGGAGTGGCTGCTGTGTGTGGAATTCTTTCCTTTCCATGGAGCTTTGATATGGCTCAGAAGGAGTCTAGAAGCCTGCAAGTTTTAGCCTCTCTCCATTCTAGTCTTCTATTTCAATTGCTGTCCTGTCCACTCAAGCCTCACCCTCCTCCAATCAAGGTAAGGAGCAATGCAACAGGGGCAATGAGACAGCGACATGGTAGCTTTTTCAGTGCTTTTTCCTCACATCCCTTTTTCACCCTGAACCCTGGACACAAGACTAAGACTAAGGAGTAGCTACAAGAGATGCCTCCTAAAGATAAGAAACCCCTGAACTATTTTAGGACCCCATAGTGCCTAGCATAACATCAAACATATAGTTGCCCATCAAATATCTGATGAATTGTTTTTAACCTACTTTGGACTTGGTTTCCTCCTCTTGAAAATGAAATTCATTGTACTAAAAAAGTCATTAAACAGCATATTTGCATTAACCCCACAACACTAGCACTGAGCTTATACCCTAAAGAGTTCAAAGATGAAGGAAAAGTTCCTATGTAAACAAAAATATTTTATTTTTGTGATAACAGAAGACCAGACACAAAGTAGGTTTCCAACAATTGGGAAGAAACGAACAATTCATAGCATATGAATATAATGCAATATTAAAAATAATAATGTAACAGTCATAAGACATAATGAAAATGAAAAATTCAGAAACTTATCTTCCTAAGTTTCTTAATGCAGAGTGACAGTAACAGAATCCAGAGAATAATTTACATAATGACCACAGCAGTGCAAAAAAATGTAAGGATTCTGGTCAATGTAATGATAGAAAAATCTGATTCCACAATAATAATGGCAAAATATATTTCTAATGAAGACAATATTATCCAATGAATTTATTGCTGAAAGTAAATTCTAAGGCTTTTTAGATCAGCCTCCTCATTTTACAGATGAGAAAACCGAGGAGTCAGAGACTCAAATCCTGGCTCGGTCACTTAATACCTCTGTGACCCTGGGCAAGTTACAACTTTCTTAGCTAAAGAGACAGCAAAGCAGTTTTAAAATCATTAGCCTAAGCAAAATAATCAAGAAGTGGAATATGAGGGAAAAAATACTATGAAATCTATTTCCCACACCTCCTAAAAAAATGTCTTCTGGATTTTTAATGCCACTGCTCCCCTGTGGGAGATTGTGTAAAACCTCATTCATATTTTTTTAAATAGTAATTTCTACTGTAATATAATGATCCAAGACAACTCCAAAAGACTCATGAAGGAAAATGTTATCCGACCTAGAGAAAGAACTATGGAGCCTGAAAGCAGACCAAAACATACTATTTTCACTTTTTTTTAATTTTTTTGTGGCTTTTCCCTTTTGTTCTGTTTCTTCTTTCACAACATGACTAATGGGGAAATATGTTTACATGATTGCATACGTATTACCAATATCAGATTGCTTGCCATCTTGACAAGAGGGAATGGGAGGGAGAAAAAAATTTTATTTAAAAAAATGGATGCTGAAAACTACCTTTATATATAATTAGAAAAAATAAAATACTATTTACAAAAAAAAAAATTTTCCTGCTGTGTGCACTCAGTAGGAAGAAATCTTCTCATAGACAACTATACAAAATACAATTAATACCAAATAGGAATTTGCTTACAACATAAAACAACATTTGTAGTCAATGAAAAATTATTTTTAAGCCCTGGCCAAAAGTATCATAATACTGGTGTTCTTCTACATTCTGTTTTAAGGATATGAAGCACAGCACACAAGTATTTTTTTTTTTAAAGAATAGAATTATTTTCTGCTTTTTCTTCCTCCTATAAAACATAATTATTTTCCCCTTACTCTTCCTCCTATTAACTTCTAGGCCTTAAGAGAAAAACAAAACAAAAAAAAAAGAAACAGAGTTGTGGAAATTTTGCATTTTCAAAAGCTATTTGAAAAAAAATAATCCAGTCTCTTCAAACCACAGTTGACAAAACATATTGAATGAGTAAATATTTTGCTAGAATTCTTTCCAGCTTCAGAAAAACCCATTTCTTTTTATTTTAAATTTACAAAATTAAACACTCATTCAAATAAGATCAGCTTTGATGCCATAATAAACTACCAAGAAGTATTTGTTGAGCACCTACTATGTGTCCACCATTGTACAAAATCAGAAGCAACATGATTTGATCCCTCCCCTCAAAATCTCAATGTGGAAGCAAGACCAACACATACAAAACCATGTCACAAGACAGAGTATAAAGGAATAAAGAGATCACATTTAAGGAATTATCATAGAAGAGACATAATTAATTTTACAACAACAATAACATTTAGATAGCACCTTCCATGTACATGTACTATGCTAAGTACTTTATAAATATTATTTCATTTGATCCTTACAAAGATTCTGGGAGATGATGCTGTTATTATCTATATTTTATAGTTGAGGAAACTAAGGCAAACAGAAGTTAAGTGATTTGCCTGAAGTCACACAGTTAGTAAATGTCTGAGTCTGGATTTGAAATCAGGCCACGAGTCCTGTATTCTATCACTGCATGATCTAACTGCCTTTAAAGGTAGGCTTTGAAAGATCCAAATTTGATTTGAATTTTGAAAGCCAAATGAGATAAAACTAGGAATCATATGCTAAATTCAATGCAAAAAGTTGAAAATCAGGACATGTTTGCCCTTGTTTTCTACAATGTGCCCAAATCAATTTGTGGACATGATAGTTCATTTATAATATCCAAATATCCAATTCCCCTATGATATTTAGAAGCACAATGAATTTGGACGGGGGAAAAGAACAAGAGAGTGTATTCTGAAGGCACCAAAGGAATGATCAAGAATCAAGAACAAGAGAGAATTACAACAGAGAGTACAAGAGCTTTGACTTCCATTACTTTTTTTTTTCTTATATAGAGCTCAGTATTTGGAATGGAGAAGTAGTTCACTTTCCCAGTCAGTTCAATTATGGAACCTGCCCCACTATCACTGTCCCCAAGGATCCCATGTAACATCTATCTTTCCAGAACCTGCAATGTATCAGCCAGTCCATTACACATAGGTCACAAAAGAGTTCTTGGCAATCACTGCCATTTCTGGCCAAGGACCTGGGCTGACTTCTAACCAGAAACCTTAAGGTGAAAAACTCAATATCCAATTACCAATCCCATCCCCCAGAGACTATCAACAGAGACTGCCATTCATTCACATATTCTCTTATGATCCCACATTCATCACTCCCAAGAAATGAGTGATATAACTTTAGGTTTGCAAATGCTTATAAAGTTTCCAATATATATTCTCTTTTCTATTCATTTGGCTTCCTTAAAAAATATGTTGTACAAGGATTTCATATTACTTAACAAACCCAAAGAAAGGGAATTATCTGCTTCTTCTGGTACCAAACATCCCAAAGTCATAAATCACTGGGTATAATACTTTACTGATATCAAAGAAACCACATTGTTTCTGACATACAATGTTTTTAATGGAAAGACTGTAGAAATGGAACAACTTAATCCAACTACCTATAGAAGAGTCTTCTTAAGCAAAGCTTACCTTATAATTACTAGAGTTCACCCAAGAAGTGGCAAGTCCATCCACAAGCTTATCTAACATGGTCTGATCATGTTCAAGATCAGCAGACTTCTGCTTGTCTGAGAAATAGTCTATTAATTCTTGGCCCACTTGTAGGCGTTTCCCCACATCTTTCTGCAACACCTGTGCCAAGCAAGACTCCATTCGGTACTCCATGGTGGAATTCAAATACAGCTCGGGTCGGAGAAAGCTAGAGGGCAGTCAGGCTGAATCCTCCACTAGGAAGGCTTCCTGGAGGCTGCCTCTTTGTTTGACAAAGGTTACTGAGGGCCTTGGTTTCAAAGATGCAATCCGGGGAATGGCAACAATGCACCATGTGTGTCTCAAGAGCAGCTGGGAGGATATTAAAAGTCCAATTTAAATAACTAGCAGGAGATACAGTATTGAGTAGCGCAGCAATGCTATGCTATTGGCTCTAGAATACTTCATAATTCAGCAGTCCATTCTGAAAAAGAAGAAAAAGCGGAAAAATCAGTAGAGATTTAAGTAGGCATAAATGTTATGAAACATCAAAATCAGGGGACAGAGTAAACCATACTGTACAGTGAGTTATAATTATGTGTGGAGTGAGAAACATTAGCATTTGGCAACCAGATATGAACAGCATAATTATTATTTTTATCAGGATATACACTGATACCAAAGAAGAAAAGTGATGAGTTCCATAGTGAATAGACAATTTTTAGAACTTTATAGCACATAAATGCAGTAAGCACAAAAACAGTCTTTCCTCATAGTTTCGCACATAATTCCAAGCTTGAATTTTAACCAGTCTGAGTCACTGGCAGTTCATCTAGTTTAAGTTCATTCTTTCAAATAACCAAAGAACTGGAAACAGGGGCAGCTCCCACAGAAATATTTGACACCATTTTGCCAGCTTGACCCTATTAACTTAAGTCTGCCATGTGGGACCTACCTTCTAATTGCAGTCTTTGCAATGTTGGTGTACAAGCTGCCCAGATTCAAAGTAAGAAGAAATTTGGCCCCTGTCTGCTTATCTCTGTAGTGGGTTAATCACCCAAACCCATCACAATATGCAAAACTGAAAATAGCACTACTTCTACTTGAATTATTATGCTGTTAGGAGAAACACTTTATGGGAGTAGGACAGAGGGGTCAAACACTTGAGCGTAGAACCAGATTAATATGTAATTGGGGAATATTTAACAAAATAAATAAAAATACAATAAAACAAATATTACATTTTAAAACTAATTCAATATGTGCCCCACAGGGATCCTTATGTACAGTTTAATGGTGCTGTTTCTGAGTTGGACACCATTGTGCATGGTAAGGAACTTTTTTTAAACATTAAAATATTTCACAAACATTCACAATATAGTAGTTATAATTTATGGCTGTTTGAGATGCAGTAATTCCGATTGAGAACACAGGTTAGGAAATAATCATTTAAGAATTAAAATTATGACTTTGGTGGAGGAATGTGGGAAAGAGAGGAAAGGTTCCAAAACTGGTTAGCTGAATTTTCCTTATAAATTGCCTAGCTAGAGGCAGCGCAGTGAGTAGAGCGTCTGACCTGGAGTCAGAAGGAACTGAGTTCGAATCCGACCTCAGACACTTAACGCACACATAAACAAAAACCTTGCCATGTGACCTTGGACAAGTTATTTAACCCCAATTGCCCTCCAAAAAATAATAATAATAATAATAAATTGCCTAGCTAAATTGAATTTTCCTTATAAACTGGCTAGCTAATTAACTTGCTAACTGGTTGAACAATCTTTCACACTAAGTTATAACTACTGTTATCTTCTTATTCAGTTATTAATAGTCAGTGACTCCTAATTCCCACTTCAGAAATAGCAATCAATTCAATTCTTCCCCCCATAATTTTGATCAAACCTAGTATCTAATACCTGCCCTTCTCCCTCCCAGTAAGGAAGTGCTACTCATACTACAGATGTACCCCCACACACATTTTCTGAAATCTCGTGTGTGTGTGTGTGTGTGTGTGTGTGTGTGTGTGTGTGTGAGAGAGAGAGAGAGAGAGAGAGAGAGAGAGAGAGAGAGAGATAAGATGTTAATATATATCCATGGAAAAAAGGGCGACCCTGGATTCAGAAAGACCTGAGATTATGTTCAACTTGTAAGATGAAGTCATTTAAACCACTTAACCCCATCAGTATTACAATAAGTAACAGAGCAGGCACTGATCTATACTGGTTAAGGGAATTTCCAGGCATGCTCTATAGCAATGAATATCATAGACCCAATCTAAAAATTAGGGAAAAAAATCTAAACTTAGGAAATAAGAGAAAAATGAAGGGATGACTATTTGAATTATGAAAGGATTTGCTTTTTAACAAGTTCCCCTAGTAAAAATAATTATAGAATTTCAGAGTTGAAAAGGACATAGAAGCTAAATCATCTAACCCAGACCCAAGTAAGAATTCCCAAAACATCATTCACACTTTGCTTGAAGACCACCAATGAGTGGGGAACCACGATTTATCTGCCAAAGCAATATATGCCACAACTGACTAGCTCTAATTGTTAGGAAATTTTTCTCTTGTACTGAACACTTGAACTTCACAACCTCTACCTATAACTTCTAGCTCTGCCCTCTGGGGCAAAACAGAACAAGTCTAATCATTTAAACAATAAGCATTTACTAAGTCTCTCTTTATGAGCCAGACACTGTGCTAGGGGTTTAAGGAAACGAAGAAAAAAAAGTGAAACAGTTCCTTCCTGGAAGGAACCTCCATTGAAGAAAACATTAGGGGAGACAGCCAAGCAGTCACAGACATACATATATGCAAAATACATATTAGCTAATTTGCAAAGAAAGGATCTAGCAGGTAGGAAAAGAGGAAGGCAGAGACCAGGAAGGGCCTTATGTAGCAGGATATGGTACGCAAACTGAGTTTTGAAAAAAAAGTGGGCTTTAGGTAAAGAAGGAACGCAACCCTTTCATGAGGGATGTCAGCTGTCATGCTTTCTCCTAAGTCATCCTTTCTTCTCCAGACTAAACATTCTGATTTCCTTCAACCAAACATTAGACAGCACGATTCTCAGGCTCATGAGCATTCTGGTTACTGACCCTGGATATTCTTCAACTTAAAAGGTGGTACCCTAGAACTGAACACAATTCTAGATATGGTCTGAGCAGGGTAACAGTTGTGTATACAGATGCCTCTCTTAATGCTTAAGACTTTGTTCACCTTTTGGCTGTCATATCATGTTGCTGGTATGGATATTCAACTTGCTGTCCACTAAGTTCTCTTCCATCTGACACCACCTCCCCTATCTTGAACCTGTGAACCTGATTTTTTTTAATGAATGAAAAATCACTTGCAGACCAGCAAAAATTACCCAATAACTACTAAATGTTGCTCGCTTGGGGAAGGTGTGGGGAGAGCGAGGGCTGCAAAAGGACAAGAGACTTGCGTTCTAAATCCCAGCTCCATTACCTATCTATTTGAGTAATCTTGGCCTAATGACGTATTTCTTCTTAACCTTGGTTTCTTCACCTATAAACACAGAAGATATCTGCCCTGATTACAGTACAGGTCTGTTACTAGGAAATGCAAAAATGTTTTTTTATTATTAAAGCAATATGAGGCAGACTTTCTAAAATGCCTTAATGAACTCAAGAACTCTTATTATCTATGGCATTTTCTTAAGTGAGCAGTCTAGTGAAGCTAACCAAAAAAAAAAAAAAACCACCACAAATGAAAGTGAGAACATGAAATAAAAGAATAGCAATAAGATTGGTCTGCCAATTCATAAACCACATATGGCCTCTATAGCTTACCTAACACCAATTTCATTCTGCCTTTTATTATTAACTCTTTATGTATATGTCATTCCTTCTGAGAGTAGGCAGCTTCCAATTCACACTCAGAATCATTAATCATAGAATCTTAAAATAGGAATGAGCCTCAAAAACAGTTTAGTGGGAGCAGCTAGGTGGCACAGTAAACAGAGCACTGGCCCTGGAGTCAGGCAGACTGAGTTCAAATCCAGCCTTGACACACTTACTAGCTGTGTGAACTTGGGCAAGTCACTTAAGCCCAATTGCCTTGCCTTCCCCCCTCCAAAAAAAAAAATCATTTAGTGCAAACTCTTCATTTTACAGATAAGGTAACTGTATCTAGCCACAACCCCAAATAGAGTAGATGCTACAAACATTAGCAGACACTGGGCTTTTCTTGAAAAAATTAATTGTATGCAGTTTAGGCAACACAGTAAATAGCTATTCTGTCTAGCCCAGTGGTTCTCAAAAGGTGGATCCCTAAAGATCCTTCAGACTCTTTCAGGGGTTCCATGAAGTCAAAGTGATTTTCAAAATAATATTAAGATATTTTACTTTCTAATATAGTAAAAACCAATAGAAATAATCCATATTACAAAAGTTTTTGGGGAGGAGTCAATAATTTTTAAGAGTGTGTAGAACCACCGGTCTAGTGTATTCAAAGAGAGGAAAACAAAGAAGTTAGTATGTAGAAATAACTACCTACCAATATAATACCAAAATGTAGGATATAAAATTATCAGAGAAAAAAAAATCAAAATTATGGATTCTTTTCTTTAAAATATTGATTCTTAATAGCTAAATTTTTTCCATCATCTAGATTTCATAACTGAATCAAGTGTTAAACAAGACCAAGATTTCAAAGGATCTTAGACCAAGTGCCTTTCTTTTCCTCCTAAGAAAAATATACTCTCATCTGGAACTGGAAAAAGATATTTACTATCCCCTTTCTCGACCCCCCCCCAAAAAAAAAGCTTCTTGATTTTTCCAAATGACAGAGTGGTGATGTCCTAAATCTGCTTCACTTAAGAGAGGAGACCTTCTTAAAGTTATTTACAAAACCATCAAAAAACAAATCCTCAACATGGATGAATAAGTAAATATGAACTGGACAAAATAAGGGGAACTAGGAAAGAAAATTAGCTCCCCACAAAATAATTTCTTGGTATCCAGTTTTCAGTTGAGTTTTGTGAGAAGGCAACAGAAAACTAGAGTCTTGGAAGAGTATATAGATATTAATTTTTTCTTCAGGCAAAACTGAACAAATCAAAAACAAAGAAGACTGAGCTTCTGGGGATCAAAGTTGTAAAGTCTCAATATTTGAGGGGTAATTTTTTAGAGCCAATGTCTATTCTTCCATAATGTATATCAAAAGAAGGCTCAACAGCTACCAAGAGTTATTACATCCTAACACCTATTACAGTGGGAAAGGTCAATGAAGAAGGCATTATATATTCTAAATCTAATCTGGGCCTTTTCTTCTCATACTTAACACTTACTCAGAAGGCACTCAATTTTCTGTCCTGCCTTCACAAACCATTATTCACCCCTAAATGAAAAAAAAAAATTTCTCCTCCTCCAAAACAACTCCATTAATTCAAGGGAATTAAGTCCTATATTATGTCCTCAAAACTCCAATGTTAACAAGTAGCCAGGAGTTAGCCTAAGGCTTTTCATGCTCCTTCAAAAATGAAAAGAGAAACAGAATTTCCAGTCATTTCTCTTCCGGCTTTCAAACTTTTATTATTAGAAGTTTGTCCTACTTTTTACTCTGACACATTGAAAAGAGGTTAGACTGTAGGAAAGCCAGGAAAGAGGCATCCAGGAAAATAAAGCCAAATTAAGTAAACAATGAGAAGATTTCTATCAGTATTACCTATCCAATTCAATTAAGTATAATTGAGGTATGGGGGGGGGGGGGTTGTATATCTGAAGCAGTAACCCTTCCACTGGAGCCACATGACTTTTCTCCCAGTAAATATTTGTCAGGAAACAAACTGTGCCGTAAGAACTCAAAGGAAACCTAGAATTAGCCAGCAACAAAAAAATATGAAACCTTCCATATGAGATAGATTATTGAGCTCACAAGGCACAACACACAAAAGATTCACTTTCCTTATTAACCTTTAAGAGGGCACCTGTGTCTCCTAATCATTAATGCTCATCCAAATCACTAAGTTAAATGAATACTTCCTTCTCATTCCCTTCAAAATCATCACCATCTCCACTGTTCTGGTTAACTTAGGCACAAAACATTACAGGAAGCAATTTTCAAAATTGTTATGATTAAGATAAAAGCAAAAATACAAAATGTTTGAAAGTTCCTAAGAAAAAATTTTACACTAGGTAGGGATAATTACTACTTTATATAAAATGAGAATTTTTTAGGCTTACATAGGAAATCAGGGTCAATTTCACCAAATCCCTTCATTTTATAGACAAGGAAACTAATCATCAAAGAAATCTCCAACACTTAATAGCTGTGTGACTCTGGCAAGTTATTATTGGAGAGGCATAAGATGGTGGAGTAGCAGGAAATACCGTAAGCTCCATTCCACTCCCCCCCCACCCCAAGAAAACCAGATGTAGAAAACACACAATATTGGATCCTAATCAGGAATAAAAAAAAAAAATCACAATGACTCATTTTTCCAGCCCACATCTACAGACATTGGGGGCAGGACCTGGTCAGGAATATACAGGGCAAAGTTTCTGCACCAAAGCAAGAAGAGGTACCAGGTACTAGCATCAAGGGTCTAAACTTGTGTAGGGAGCAGGGATGAGTGCAAACTGGCAGCAATGTCAGACTTCCCAGTTCCAAATGACAGACTGAAGGCAAACTGAAAAGATGACTTGTATTTTGGGGGTGGACCTCCAACTAAGTAGTAGTTGAGGGCCCTAGCATGGGTGCCGAGCAATGAGCAAATTTAGAAGCAAGCAGTAGTTCTATGGCCGGGACCTTAGGAGTGAAGCGTAGTCTCAGTTCTAGCTTCCAGGTCAATCTGAAGCCTGCAGTGGAATGACTAGGGTCAAAATCCCAGTTCCTTCCCTTTGATACAAAAGAGTTTTCCAGACAACTAATAGTGGGTGAGTCCATCAATAGTCTACTGGAACTCCAAATGTACCAAGCAGCCTGTAAGTGTGTTGCTTAGTCCAAAACCCATGTCAGGAACTTGCAGAGCTCAGACCAGGGGAACAGCTATCAGACCAGGTCCCTAGCCTGAGCTGTTGTTCCTGAGATCCTAGATAATAACACTCAATACTCAAAGAAAGGAGCAGTAAGAGCAGCCCAGAAGAGATGAAGAGTTGTTTTGGGGTTTTTTTGCTTTTTGGAGGGCAATTGGGGTTAAGTAATTTGCCCAAGGTCACACAGCTAGGCTTTTGTTTGTGTGTGTTAAGGATCTAACGCCAGATCTTTACTCAGGGTTCTTCTGACTCCAGGGCCAGCACTCTACTCACTGCGCCACCTAGCCGCCTCAAGAGTTGTTTTTTTAAAGAGTTAAAATTTATTTCTAAAATGAGAAGACTAGAGAGGGGGAAAATGGGGAAAGAAATGAGAGCTAAGGAAGGAAAATTAACATCTTAGAACAGGAGGTACAAAAATATTCCCACAAAACAAACTCCCTGAAAATTAGAATAAACCAAAAAGAAGTTAATAAATTCATGGAACAAGAAAAACAAAACAAAATTAAAAGATTGAAGAAACAGAAGACAATGTAATGTATCTCAGAGCAACCTGGAAAACAAATCAAGGAAAGAAAATTTAAGAATCACTGGATTACCTGAAAGGAATAATGAAAAAAAAAATTATATTTCAAGAAATCATAAAAACTACTCAGATAGCTTAGAACTAGAAGACAAAGTAGAAATGAAAAGAACCTACCAGTCAACAACTAAAAGAAGATCCAAAATGAAAACTCCCAGAATTATAGATAAAATCCAGAGATTCCAGGTCAAAGAAAAGAAATACTGCATACAGTCATAAAGAATTCAGGTATCAGGGCAGCTAGGTGGTATAGTGAATACAGCACCGGCCCTAGAGTCAGGAGGACCCGAGTTCAAATCCAGCCTCAAACACTTGACACACTTACTAGCTGTGTGACCTTGGGCAAGTCACTTAACCCCAACTGCCTTGCATTCCCTCCTAAAAAAAAAAATAATAATAATTCAAGTTTCAAGGAGCCAAAGTCAGAGGATCACACACTATTTAGAAGCTACTACTATAAAGGAGCAGAAGGCAAAAACCATAGACTTACAACCATAAAGAACTGGGTATAATACTATGGACCAAAAAATAGGCCTTTAATGAAACAGAAGACTTCCAAGCATTCCTGATAAAAGACCATAGCTGAATAGAAACTCTGAAATACAAATACAGGAGTCGAGAAAAGATAAACACATGAATAAATAACCTTAAAGGTCAACTTCAATAAACTGCTTACATTTTAAAACTGGAAAATGATAACATGTGTCCGCACTGAACCCTATCATGGGGAAGGGGAATTAAAGAGAAAGTCTAATTAGAAAGAAGGACTGGAGGGACGGCTAGGTGGAGCAGTGAGTAAGAGCACCGGCCTCGGAGTTGGGATGACCCGAGATCGGATCCGGCCTCAGAAAATGAGCACCCACACATAAATAATGACTGGCCATGTAACCTTGAGCAAGTTACTTAACCCCAATTGCTTTAAAGAAAGAAAGAAAGAAAGAAAGAAAGAAAGAAAGAAAGAAAGAAAGAAAGAAAGAAAGAAAGAAAGGAAGGACTGGGAACAGGAAGGAATAGTGCCATTAGTTGGGAAAGAGAGAAGAAGACTAGAGAAAATTATCTCATAATCAGAGTGCACAAGTAGGTATCCATACAAATGAGGTAGAGAGTGGCTAACACATGAACTGCACTCTTAAATCTAAATTATCAAAGAAGGGATGAATAGTGTGTCTGTCTCTACATACACATACACAAAATCACACTCTCAGAAGTAGATATAGAACTATATTTCACTCTAAAGAAAAATAGCAGGGACAAGGGAAAAGAGAGAATTGGAGGGAGGGAATATTAAGGGAGAAAACAGTACAAAAAAACTTAGAATGTACAGAATATTTATAGCAGCTCTTTTTTGAGGTAGCAGAGAAGTGGAAACTGAGTGGATAATCATCAATTGGAGAATATCTGAATGAAGTATGGTACAGAAATATGATGGAATACTACTATGCTACAAAAAATGATGAAGGGGAAGGTTTCAGAGAAACCTGGTAAGATTTGCATGAACTGATTTCAAGTGAAGTTAAGCAGAACCAGGAGATATAATAACAAAACTATAAATACAAACAACTTTGAAAGACTTAAATATTATGATGAGCATAATAAGCACAATTCCAAAAAATGCTACCCACTTGCTGATGAGAGGTGAAGAACTCAGGGTGCAGAATGAGAATTTTTTTTCGACATGGCGAATGCAGAAATTTATGTTGCTTGGCTAAGTAATAGGTTTTGTTCTTTCTTTCTCAATGGTGAGGGAGTGGGAGAGAGTGTGTTTCCTGACAAATGAGGATAATAATACCATCTACTTCATACAGTTATTGGATGGTAAAATAACATGTACAAAGAGTTTTGCAAACCTTAAAGTACTATGCAAATGATAGTTATTATTACAATGATAATAACTATGACTACGACTCATGTTATGTCAGAAGTAATGCATGTCAGAGTTTGACTTTATTTCTAAAGAGAAAAGAAAGTCTCTCTGGAAAGTATCAGTCTTTCCAAAGAAACAGTTCAAAAAGACTGTCAGAGCTACAGTAAGCAGAATATCTTCACTCTTCACCCACCAGAATACAGTATCAGGAAAGCAACACACTTCAACCTCTTCACTAAGACCTCAGTAATGCACCTTATGGAGCTACATTAAGTTTCACTACTTTAGTGAGCTCCCAGGAGTGAAATTCAAGGTGCTACCAGTAAATCAAATAACTCAACCCCTTGGGGAGACAAGACTTCAATTCCTTCTTTCAAATGGAACTCCAGCAACAAAAGTCCTACCTCTTTGATGATATTACTTCATCTCCACATCTGTTGTTTTCTTTCTGCTCTTTGTCACAAGAATCAAAGAATATCAGTGTTAGAAGGGGCCTGAAAGGCCACCTTGTCCAAATAGTCCCTGCGGAATCCTGTCTATAACGATGCTAACAAATGGTTATCCAACCTTTTATTAGAAACTTCCAGTAAAGGGGAATCTACTACTTTGAGGCAGCTACTTTTACTTTTGGATATTATTCTGTAAATCAAGTCTAATTTTTTCCTCTTTATTCTATCTTCCATCCACAGCTTCTAGTTATGCCCATCAGGACCAAGCATAACTAATTTAAATATTCTTCCACATAAATAGTCTTTTAAATACTTGAACGATCGATCACCATCCCCAAATCCTCTTTCTTCCAAAGGCAATATTTAATCTGGGAAGACAACTACGATTTCCTGAAGCAATAACAAAAATAAGATCAAATAAAAAGATTTCCTTCAAAACTCCAAGTGACTAGATCTATTCTCCTAATAGTCATTTGGGACTTTATGCTGAGAGTAGGTAGTCAAAAGATGTTTTAAGAACAAAAGCACTCCAATGGACCGAGCATATATACATAGCCTCTTAAACATTTAATACTCACTTTGTTGACTTGTATATCTTGTATCTCTCCCTCTCTGCTACCAACCTAAAAATCTGGAACAGATATTTATTTTATTTAGACACTGGCACCTGGAGCCTGATCCCTTTCTCTTAGAGGTTCTGCCCGTCCTCTATAGCTCAGCCATACTGCTCTTCATGCTGTTCCTCACATATAACACTCCATCTCCTTTTGCTATGCTTTTACATTAGCTGTTCCCAATTCATGGAAGGCTCTTCCTTCTAATAGATATCTTTGATAGTTCCCTGGTTCCCTCCAAAACCTAGTTCAAGTCTTTCCTGATCCCCTCCTCCCCTTAGCTGCTAGTTCCCTCTATCATAATACAACTTTATATTGATTTTGTATATGGTGCACTCTCTTTATATATAATATAAATATATATACACAAATATACACACACATACATACACATATGCATTTACATATGCACATGTTATCTCTCCATTAAACCGTAAATTCCTTGAGGGAATGAATGGTTTCATTTGAGTCTTGGTATACTCAGTTTAGCAAAATGCCTAGCAGGCAGTAAGTACCTGCTGATTGATTGATGATCCCAAACCTATTCAGCTAGTCACTCTGTAGAATACAAAGGTGAATAATAATATATGGTCTCAGTCCTTGACGAGTTCAAAGTCTTATACAATTGAGAAAAATTATATAAGTGCTAAATGGGAAATAAGACAATACAATTGCCAACCATTCGGTATGAGACAGTAAGAATTCTGGAGGGTTAACTGACCTAGAAGTCATGGAAGCTTCACCCAAAACACAGGACTTAAACTGACCTTTTAAAAATTGGTAAGATTTCTTTAGAGTTGAGTTCAGCATTCTAGTAGGAAGAAAAATCACCAAGAAAGTACTAATCAAAAGCAAGACGATGAGAATAAGCATGATGTGCTCAAGGAAAAATTATTAAGACCACTTTTTTTAGATCAGAAGATTCTTGTATGGGGGCAGCTAGGTGGTCCGGTGAATTGAGCACCAGCCCTGGAATCAGGAGGACCTGAGTTCAAATATGACCTCAGGCACTTAACACACTTACTAGCTTTGTGACCTTGGGCAACTCATTTAACCCCAATTGCCTTCCAAAAAGCAAAAAAAAAAAAAAGATTCTTGTATGGAACATAAAGCTGGAAACTGATAATAGAAGGCTTTGAATACCTTCCCTCACCTTGTATTTTTTTCATGATATAGATCTAAATTAGGATAAGCTTTTGGATTACTATTGAAAAATCAATCAAAGAGCATTTATTAAGGCCTATAATGTGACAAGTCACTATGCTAAGCACTGAATATATGATATAAAGCAAGGGAAATGCCAGAATGATAGATACTTCATTTAAAACAAATATCCAAGGGTTAAACTGGTTATGACCCAGGTTTTGGAAACAGAGACTATAACAAGAGGTTAAACTGGAAATGAAGCACTTAGACCTGCAGCAAAGACCTGAAATACTTTCTTACTTAAGTATCAAGAAATATAAAGTAATTGTTGGCCCCAGTTAATCAACAACCACATGCCAGAACTCCCCTGGAAATATCATGCAGGAATTTGGGTAAGCAGAAAGGCCAGCTAAAGCCAGAAATGTAGTACACATTAATACTAAGTCTTCCACTTTGGGGAAGGGGGTGGGGGGAGTTATAGAAACCAAAAAAAGTCCACAGTTTGCATCCTTGTTTGTAGCAAACATACTATAGTAGCAATTACCATGAACAAAATACAAGCAATGTTAATACACACATACATATACACATACACATACACACACAACTTTACTGTGTCCTATATACTAGAAGTGTCATCTTCTCTTACCCTTCTTTCACTTCTTTGTTTCTGTCTTCTCTTCTCCTTTCCTTCTCTTCAATTATCCTTAGGCCTTTTACCCCAAAGCCAAGGGAGCCATGAAACCTAAGTAAAGATTCACTCTCTTCAACCTCACAACATCCAGTCCCTCCCAGTTTCAAATAAACCAGAGACAGCAGATGCATCTAAAACTATTCCAACAAGCCAACAAACCAAAGAATAGAGTGGAACCAATTTATCCTCTAACTGTGCTATAACTAATAAATCCCCACTTAACTGCTACACTAGTTTAAAATTCAGTCCTTCATAACTTGTCTCACCTTCCTGCCTTTCCAGTCTTACATCTCATCCTGTGTATTCTGTGACCAGTGACAATGGCCTCCTTGCTACTCTTTGAACAAGATGCTCCATCTCCCAACTCTGAGCATTTTCACTGGGTATCCCCCATGCATGGAATGTTTCCCTCTTCATTTCCACCTCCTGGATTCCGTGATTTCCTTCAAGTCACCGCTCTGATGGCACAGTATGAATATAAATAGTAATTGTTTCTGTTTTGACCAGAAACCCTGATGTTCCTTCCCAGAATAAGGGTTTTGGTTGTTTTGTTTTTCTGACGAGGTAAAAGAGGTCATTCTTTGCCTCATTTTTTACCTAGCCTTAATTAGTGAATGGGCATAGCCTCAGTCAAACTGAGATCTTGGAAAGACCTTAGCTTAAAAAGGTCAAGGTATACCAATGCATCCTGGGCCATGTCCAGTTATCCTGTTATGTATCTGGCCACTGGACCCAGATGGTTCTGGAAGAGAAAGTGAGGCTGGTGACTTTGCACAGCTCTCCCTCACTTAAATACAGTTTACTTTCAAGTTATGACATCACCTTCCCAATGAACAAAAATCCCACTTTCTACAGGAAGCTTTTCCCAAATCCCCTTAATTCTAGAGCCCTCCCTCTAAGTATCTCCAATTTAACCTAAATATAACTTGTTTTATATTTAGTTGTTTGTGTAGTCTCCCCTATTAGACTGTAAGCTCCTTCAGAGTAGGAACTGTCTTTTATTTGTATTCCTAGCACTTAGCATAGCACCTTCCACACAACAGGAACTTAATAAATATTTACTAACAGGTTCCTGCTATTTAGCACCACTGTCTAGGTAAAAATTCCTTTCCCTTGCTACCTCTCTCCCCATACTTTCATCTTTATCTCCCTCAACCCACCCCAATCCTTATTTTCCTCTCCTCATCCCCTTTCATAGTGTCTTTCTGAAACTTCATTCTATTTTTAAATTCCCATGAGCAATGCTGGGAAGAAGGTAGGGAAAGAAGGGTACATTTACACATTGTGGACTAAACTGAATCGGTACAATCATTCTGGAAAGCAATTTGGAATTATGCAAATAAAATGACAAAAATGTCCATATTATCTCACACAGCTATTTTTGTCTCTAACCGTAAGCCCCAATGGGGTCATTAACAAAAAGAAAGGTTCTGTAAACATCAAAATATTTATAGCAGCATTTGTTTTGAAAGCAAAGAACTATAAACAAAGTAGATACCCACTGACTGGGAAATGACTAAACAAGTTGTGCTATGTGACTGTAATGGAATAGTACTGCTCCATATGAAACAAGTATGATGAATACAAAAAAGAACTGGAAGACTTACAAGAACTGAAACAAAGCAAAATAAGCAGAACAAAGAAAACAATATACATAAGAACCATAACAATGTAAATGGAAAGAACAACCACCACAAAATGATTAAATCTAAATGTTAAAAAAAAGAAACTTGATCCCTAAAAAAGAGATATAAGAAAGCACCTCCCTCTACTCCTTTATGGAGGGGATGGTCCATAGGTGTCAAATACTTATACAATGTCGAACTTTTTCAAAGTGTTGATCAATTTGCTGAACTTCTCTTCATTTAAAAAAAAAAAAAAACAATGTTTTATTAAAAGGGATACCTCTCTAGGAAGAAAGAAGGGGATGAAAATGGAAGAAAAAATGCAATGTAAAAAAACAAAAGATATCAATAAACATACATTTTTAAATCCTTTCCTTTGTTCTCTGTTGATTTCTGTTTCACTTCTACCTTCTACCCTTCTATATGAAATGTCATGTCTACTGTGTACCAGACACTGTGGCAGGTGCTGAGGTTACAAAAACAAAAATGACACCACACTTTCCCCAGGTAAGCTTATATGCTCTCAGGGGAAAGGCATATACAAAAAGAAGCACATACAAAATAAATCCAAAGTAATTTCTGAGGAAAGGCACTGGCAGCTGGGGAGAAATTAGAAAAAAGCCTCCTTTAAGTGGCATATTAACTAAGCTTGTGAAGAAATCAGGAACTCTATGAAGCAAAGGTACAGAAAAAGTCCATCTATAACATGAGACAATAAATGCAAAGGAAGGGAGACAAGAAATGTAGGGTCACACAGAAGGTAAAACAAAAAGCTAGGACTACAGAATGTGTGTGAAAAGAAGTAATGATTAATAAGACTGAAAAGGTAGCCTAGATACAGGTTGTAAAGAGTTTCACATTCCAAAGAGAAGAATCCAAATGTGGTCCTAAGTCACTGAAGTTTATTGAACGAAGGAGTGACATGATTAGACTTGTGTTTTAGGAATATCAATTTGGCAGCAGAGTAAAAGATAGAACAGAACAAGAAGCAGGAAGATCAATTAGGAAGTAATAGAATAATGCAGGTGAGAGGTGATGGGGTCTTATAAAGGGAGTAGCTCTGTAAGTAAAAATGATGGGACTAATGAAAGAGAAGAGTCAAAAAGACTTGGCGGTTGATTGGATAAGGGAGGAGGGAAGAACAAAGAGTTGAGAATGCCTTCAAGCTTTCCAATCTGGGTGACTAGAAGGATGGTAACGCTCTTGACAAAAAAAAATAGGAATGTTTGGAAGACAAACAGTTTTGAGGAAAGATAATGAATTCTTTTATACAAGTTGGGTTTGGGATATCTATACTTACTGAAATATTCAACAGGCATCTGTAGACATACAACTGGAGTTCAGGAGAGAGATTACCACTGGATATATAAATCTGGAAGGCATCTATCCAGACATGACAATTAAACCAATGGAAACTGAGAAAGTCTTCAAGAAAATAGAGAAGGGCCAGGACCCCTTAACAAGCCTTGGGATATGCCTATAATTTTTGAGATACAGATAATACTGCAAAGAGATAATGACTACAGGAAAAAAGAACCAAGAGCAAGCAAATCATCAAAATCATGAAAATCCAGAGAGGACAGAGAATCTCAGTAAAGAGAGTGAACAAGGCTAATGCACAAGATGGCGGAGTAGAAACAGCTCTTCCAAGCCTCTCTGCCCCCAGATTCCCCCCAAACTATGTAAAAAAGGACTGTGAACAACTTCTGGAGCCCCAGCACCCACAGAACGACACAGAGAAGCTAACCTCCCGCTGAGGACAGCCCAGCAGCCCTGCAGGAAGGACCAGCGCAGCGGTCTGGGAGCCTGCAGCGCGCAGCACGCAGAGCGCAGGAGCCGAGCCGAGCCCAGGTCCTCGTGAGCCGAGGTTTTAGCTCCAGGGCGGCAGGGCCAGCAGCCAGCTGGAGGAACCCCAGAACACCAGGAGCTGTGGCGATTCCAAAATTATCAACATAGACATGCCTAGGACAAAGTAAGAGGTTAGTGTCCTATGGACTTTGGGGCCTGTATTTGGGGAATGCGTCAGCTCCCTCCCCTGGGGGCTAGAAGCCGCTGAGGAGACACGCCATTTTGTAGTTTTCAGAGGCATTTCCGGCTCCCAGCCTACAAATCGTGGGGAGATCCAGCGATCAGTCTTGGGGGGTAATCGCTCTTGCTTTAACCTCCCTGGATCTGGATTGTGATCTAGGGTGGAAGTTGTGGGTGGGTTTACAGATTGCCAGAAACGGAAGTTGCCCCCCACACGTTCGGGACGAAAATTCCTCTAGCTGGCCTTAAAGCCATAGTGTGGCAACAAGCCCAAAAGTCAAGCAATTAAGTGACAACATGCCAAGGCAAAGGAAACAGAAAAATGCAACCCTAGACTCCTATTTTGGGGGCATAGAGCGGGAAAAGGACTGTGAGGTCAGAAGTCCTGCTCCAAAAGCCCCAGGGGAAAACATGAGCGGGTTGCAGGCCATAGAGGACCTTAAGAAGGACTTTAAAAATCAAATAAGAGAAGTGGAGGAAAAATTAGAAAGAGAAATGAGAAGGATGCAGGAAAAGTATGAAATGAGGGTCAACAGCCTGACTGAGGAAAACAACACCTTAAAAAATAGACTAGCTCAAATGGCAAAGGAGGCCCAAAAGGGCAATGAGGAGAAGAATGCCTTAAAAAGTCAAATTTGCCAGATGGAAAAAGAATCTCAAAAGTTCACTGAGGAGATTCATTCCTTCAGAGTTAGACTGGAGCAAATGGAAGCTAATGACTTTATGAGAAATCAAGATGCTGTTAAGCAGATCCAAACAATGAAAGATTAGAAGGCAATGTGAAATATCTCATGGGAAAAACCACTGACCTGGAAAATAGATCCAGGAAAGACAATTTAAAAATTATTGGACTACCTGAAAGCCATGATCAAAGAAAGAACCTAGAAATCACCCTTCAAGAAATTCTCAAGGAAAACTGCCCTGATGTTTTAGATCCAGAGGGCAAAATAGAGGTTGAAAGAATCCACTGATCACCTCCTGAAAAAGATCCCAAAAAGAAAACTCCCAGGAATATTATAGCCAGGTTCCAGAATCCCCAGATCAAGGAGAAAATACTACAAGCAGCCAGGAAGAAACAATTTCAATATTGTGGAAACACAATCAGAATAGCCCAGGACCTGGCAGCTTCTACACTGAGGGATCGAAGGGCATGGAATATGATATTCCAGAGGGCAAAAGAACTGGGAATGAACCCAAGGGTCACCTACCCAGCAAAACTGAGTATTTTGTTTCAGGGGAAAACATGGTCATTCAGTGGAATAGAGGACTTTCAAGCATTCTTGAGGAAAAAACCAGAATTGAATAGAAAATTTGACATCCAGACACAAGAAGCAAGAGATGCCTGAGAAGGTAATCAGGGAAAAAGAAATCAAAAGGAACTTATCAAAGTTGAACTATTTACATTCCTATATGGAAAAGCAATAACTGTGACTGATGATATCCTTCTCACTATGAAAATAATGAAAGAAGGGGGTGTGGTCATATGAATACATATGTGAATGTGTGTGTATATGGTTACAGTTATATATGGATAGAGGGCATAGGTTGAATTTGTTGGGAAGGAGAATACTCAAGGGATGAAATTATGAGGTGAGAGAGGAAAGTGGCAAGAGGAGATGGGGAGAGACAGGGTAGGGTAAACTATCTCATGTAGAAGAAGCAAAGGGAAGTGGTTGCAAAGGAGGGGGAGAATAAGGAAGGCTAAAAAGACAAAACCACATTCCCATTGAATTTGGTTCAGGGAGAAAATGACATACATACTAAATGGGATATCTCAACCTGCAGCAGGATAGGGGGAAGGGGGATGAGAGGAGGGATGATGGATAGGAGGGCATCCTTGGGGTGAGGGGAGGTTGGAAGTACCCACTATAGAAGAGGGACAGGATTATGTAGGGAATGGACCAGGTGGGGGGTGGGATGAGTGGGAGGGAATTATAAGCAGCCTTGTACAATATATCTACTATGATAATGTTTTGCATAGCTAGAGATGTACAACATATACTGAATTACTTATCTCCCAAGAAGGAATGGGTGACAAGGGAGGAAGGAAATGGATCTGAAATTTGAGGTCGTAACATTAAATGTTTCAAATATATATAAATATTATTAGTAATACTCTTTCGCTTGTAATAGGGAGATAAGATGTACAGGCATTGGGACACAAAGATTCACCTTCCTCTAATGGAAAAGTCGATGGGGGTATGGGAGAGAGCAGATTGGAGGAAGCGATATCTTGTGGGACTACTATTCTGGGAGGTCGGGTAGGGGAATAATGGGGGGAAAATGATTGTAACTCAAAATCTGGCAGAAATGAATGATGTAAAACAGAAGTTAATAAAGCATTTGTTTAAAAAAAAAAAGAGAGTGAACAAGAACAAATGCTGCAATGAAATCAAGAAGGATGAGGATAGGGGCGGCTAGGTGGCGCAGTGAGTAAGAGCGCCGGCCTCGGAGTTGGGATGACCCGAGATCAAATCCGGCCTCAGAAAATGAGCACCCACACATAAATAATGACTAGCCGTGTAACCTTGAGCAAGTTACTTAACCCCAATTGCTTAAAAATAAAAAATTTTTTAAAAAAATTAAAAAAAAAAAGAAGGATGAGGATAAGAAAGGGTCATTGGACTGGGCAACTAAGAGATCACTGGCTAACTTTGGAAGGAACATTTCATTTGACTGATGGTCACAAGCCAGATAAACTGAATGAGAGGAGAGTGGCAAGAGTAGAGAACTGCTCTAGAAATGTAGCTATGAAAAAGAAGAAAGAAAAGGACAACAGTTTAAGGAAATGATAGAATAAGCAAAGTTTTGTTGCAGAGAGGGGGGGAAGGGGGTTAAAGTTAAGGGAGACCTATGCATGTTTGCAGAATGCAAGGAAGGAGATAGTAGAAAAGTTAAGACTGAGGATTGGAATTGGGTGGGAAGATTGTGAGCACAATCTGATGGAGATTAGGAGATAGAATCAAGGATACATGAAAAGCATTGGACCTTGGAGAAAAGGACTACCTTTCTGTCAGAGACTAGAGTAAAGGAAGAGTTGAAAAATGCAGTGGTAGGTATTGAGAAGCATAGAAGGGAAGTAAATAGTCTCTCTAACCCCAAGAGAAGTATGAGGTGAAGTCCTCTGCTAAGAAAATGGAAGGAGAAGTGTGAAGAGAGAAAGGAAAGTTTGGGACAGCTATGGAGGTAAATGAGAATCAATTCAGGAGTAAAAGAATCACTGCTGTAGAGAGGGCCCAATTAAGACATGACTTGGGTTTGAAAGGTATGAGCAGTGGTAGAACAAATGGGCAAGAGATTTAAAAACAGAAGCAATAGAATATGGAACTGGTTAACTATCAGATTGAGACTAGGAAGAGAGGAAAGTGAAACCAAGACTGGTGTGATGGCCTAGAGGTCTCATTGAGGATGAAGGATAGGTTTAAGAGAAGTAACACAAAAAGAGTTAGAATTGCAAGGAGATTATGTTCAGTCATGTTAAAGAATTTCGGAACTCCTGATCATGGAAATGTAACATTTGTAGCTGATGGGGCGATCAAAAGTATGATCACCCCATGTGATGATGTGTCCCCTAAAAACAACTATTTTCACCACTCTTCAATATTTCCATAAATATATCCCACAGATACTTCCATAAATACCCTTTTTCATAGGACCTATGTGAAAAACATATTTTGTAGCCTCACTGCCACTTCTGGAACCCTCGTAGACCACTGAGCCCCCCTTGAAATTCCTACTATCTAATCCTGCTACCCTTTCTGTAACTCTGACACTGTCATCGACTGATCTTCAGAACATGCTTCCACCTCCTTTTATATCTCTGGCACCTAACTCAGATTCCAACTCAAACTTGATCACTGTCCCTGATGATGTCACTTCCTAACAGCCTTTTCTTTCAGTTCATCAACCCTTATGACATTTCCACTGTATCTTCAGCGTCTTCCTCTTTTACTGACTCCTTTTCCTCTACCTACAAACACCCTTGGGTCTCCCAGCATATTAAAAACAGAATCTTTCCTCAACTGTGCTACTCTTAACAAATTATTGTCCTGTGTCTTTTTTCTTCTTTATTACTAAACTTCTAGCCAAAAGTGCTTTACTCTTGTTGCCTCCCCATCTCTCATTTAACTTTTGAAATCTGGCTCCTGTCCCTACCATTTTATTGAAGTGCTCTCCTCAAGGTCATCATTGACCTCAAATGTCAAGTTCCATGGGATTTCTCTGTCCTCACATTCCCTGGCCTTTCTGTAATATCTGACACTGATGACCAGCCAGGTCCCATGTCTTCAGTGACATTCCTTTTCTAGCTCTTCTACTAGAATCCAACCACTCCCCTTAAGCCATGTTTTCTTTTCCCTAGATCATCATTTGACCCACCCCAAGTGTGGTTATCCACTCCAAAGCTCTGTGACCTCTTCTCACCAATCCCTTGGTAATACCAACTATTATCATGGGTTCAGTTAACAACTCTATACAGATTGCATCCCAGATCTACATATCTGGCAGTGAGCTCCAGTCCCACATTTCCAGTGACTGCCTGACATTTCTACATTAATGTACCAGAGCACCTCAGACTCAATCTATTCAAAATTGAAAAGAGCATCTTTCTGCCCCCAAAATGCCTTTGTACCTAAGTTTCTCACTCTCCTTTTTAATATTCCATCTCTACCTCATTTATTGGCTCCTTCTCTACTGTCTACAAGCATATCCAAGGCTAAATACTGCAGATCAATAAATACTAGTTTAATTTATAATGGCATTCTATAAGCAGAAGACATGGACAAAAGGCTTGGCAACTATTTACCGTGAAAAATTAGGGTTCTGAATGATGTGTGAGTCATTCCAAAACATTGTCTAATGTATAGTGAAGAAAAGAATTAAAGCCTCCTCCCTTCTACCTCCGCTGTTATCGTAGTGGGCGACAGCATCCTTTCAGTCCTGCAGGCTCCCAGCCTAGGAGTCCTTGTGGACGCCTCATTATCTTTCATGCCCCATCCCCAATCTGATGCCTACGTCTGTTAATTCCAACCTTTTTCAAATATGCCCCCCCTTTCCTCTGACACTGCTACCACCATTGTACAGGCCCTTATCACCTCATGCCCTGACTACTGTAATAGCTTGCTGACAGGTCTGCCTGCCCCAAGTTTCTCCCCACTAAATAAAGAAGGTAATTTAATCCTAAAGACCTGGTGGATCAAGGAACAAATCATGGAAATTAAAAGATAATTCCACCCTAAAAATGACAACAGTGATACAATATACCAAAGCTTTTGGAATGCAGCCAGAGCAAAACTTAGGCAAAATATTTTCTCCCTCAAAAAAGAAAAGAACAGATCAACAGACTAGGCATGGTACTAAAGTAACATGAAAACCTACAAATTTTAAAAGACTCTGAAAGACCTATGAAGGAAGATGCTATCTACCACCTTCAGAGAAAGAAGAAATAAAAATATGCATAGCATGTTTTTTTTTGGGGGGGGGGAATATGGTGGCCTATACTATAGGGTGTGGAGGGAGATAGTTCAGAACTTAAAATGTAATCCAAAAAGTAATCATTTTTTTAAACCTTCTGATTAAATACCAAAATAGGGATTCTGAAAAATCAAAAAAGAGATTAACAAAATGAAGGGGGGGGAACCCTACAAACACAATGAATCAATAAAATCAGGTATGGCTGGGGCGGCTAGGTGCGCAGTGAATAGAGCGCAGGCCCTGGAGTCAGAAGGACCTGAGTTCGGAGCCGGCCTCAGACACTCAATCCACAAAAAAACCTAGCCGTGTAACCTTGGGCAAGTTACTTAACCCCAATTGCCCTAAGGGGCGGCTAGGTGGCTCAGTGAGTAAGATCACCGGCCTCGGAGTTTGGATGACCCGAGATCAAATCCGGCCTCAGAAAACGAGCACCCACGCATAAATAATGACTAGCCGTGTAACCTTGAGCAAGTTACTTAACCCCAATTGCTTCAAAAAAAAAAAAAATCAGGTATGGTTTGGTTTGAAACACCAGAAGGACTGGAATACATACATACATACATATGTGTGTGTGTGAGTATACAGGGATACATATGTATACATAGCACACATATTTATTTCATTAAATATTTCCCAATTACATGTAAGAAATATGTAACATTCATTTTTTTGGTAACATTTTGTAACATTCATTCATTTAATTTTGAGTTTCAAATTCTCTCCTTTGAATATATCCCTGTGGATATGGAGTATCTTTTCATTTAATCTGTTAAACTATTTGATGAAAAGTCTTTTGCTTTGAAAAAAAATCAAATTCTCTCCCTCCTTCCTGACCCACCCCTATCCTCTCCTTGAGAAAGCAAGCAATTTGATATCAATTATACATGTGAATGAATGTATATATGTATGATATGTATATGAATGTATACATGAATGTATATATGAATGTGTATATAATGAAATACATGCAACATGCAAAATGTGTTGCAAAAGAAAACATACACAAAATAAAGAAAGTAAAATGAGTATGCTTCAATCTGTATTCAGAATTCATCATTTCTCTCTCTAGAGGTAGACAGGATTTTTCTACATGGGTACAAGGACTAGGATTTAAGAATACCTCAAGGGACCAAACTGAGTCAATTGACAGTGCATTCTTTTAATACATAAAGCAAAGAAAATAGAAATAATAGGAAGAAAATGTTTATTCCAAGATAAAATTATGTAATTTTTACATTAGTTGACATGCCTGGTCCTTCTAATACTAAACTAATAATACAGATAAACTGTGAGAGAATTTAATTCCTTTATATAGAAGTAAAACAAATTACCAGTACTTCAAAAAGAAAAAGAATTCAAAATAAATAGGGGGTGGCTAGGTGGCACAGTGAGTAGAGCGTCGGCCCTGGAGTCAGAAGGACCTGAGTTCGGATCTGGCCTCAGACACTTAACGCACACACAAACAAAAACCTAGCTGTGTGACCTTGGGCAAATTACTTAATCCCAATTGCCCTCCAAAAAGCAAAAAAACAAAAACAAAAACAAAAAGAATTCAAAATAAATAATTGTGAACTATTTTGTACAACTATGTGCCAAAGAAACTGACAATGTGAAGGAATGAATGGTTGCAAAAATATAAACTGCCCAAATTAACAGAGCAAAATATAGAGAATTTAAAGTACTCATACTTTGAACAAGAAAGTTAATAACCCATAAATGAACTGCCAAAGGGAAAAAAAAAGACCAGATGGATTTACAATCCAATTCAAATAACAGTAGTAGTAGTTAACAGCAGCAAAAGCTATCATATATTAAGGTGCAAAGCACTTTCCATATGCTATCTCATTCAGTCTTCATAACAACCATATGAGGTAAACATCATCATATGCCCAGTGGACAGAGGAGGAAGTTCAGGATAGGAAAATATAAGTGACTTGCCTAGGGTCACACAGCTAATAAGTGTCTGAGGCAGGAATACTACAATACCGTAAGAAGTGACAAAAAGGACAATTTTAGAGAAAGATGGGAAGACTAATACAAACTGACAAAGAATGAAATGAACAGACGAGTGTTTTACAAGCACTGTAAAGATAAATAACTTTCAAGACCTCTAATCTATGAAATGACCAATCACAATTCCAGAATGCTGATGATGAAGCATGCTGCTCATCTCCTTTAAAGAGGTAGTCTCAAGATGCAGAATAAATATACATTTTTGGACATGGCCATTATGTGAACTTGTTTTTGCTTAACTGTGTGTTTTTGCTACAAGTGTTCCTCACCCCCCAAATGGTTACAGGGGAGACAGAGAAGATAGGGATAAGGTATATACAACAAACACACACACACACACACACACAATGAAAAGAGAACAAAAGGAACCACAAACAAGGACAACTTTGAAAATTACACATTAAAGTTATATATTTTAAAAGAAAGGCAAGGTATATATAACAGATAGGCAGTTTCATGTAAAAATTTCTCCTAAAAGGTATATGAAAATGCTTATTTTGCTTGATTTTTAAGTTCAAAATCTTTTAAAATGGGGAAAAAATAAACATCTAAGTTATATACTCATAAAATTTGTACATACAACCTAAAAAGGATGGCCAACACAGTAGATGACAGTCTGGATCCAAAAAGATCCCACATTGGGTTGAATTTAATAGACAAAATTTAATAGGGATAAATGTAGTCTTGAACTTAGGTATTAAAAAAACTCAACTTCAGAAGCATAAGATGGGGTAAAATAACTATAAAATACATAGAGTCTACTTACCAATACATACACAATACATTATATAAATACAACTATAAAACCTTCTTTTATGGAAATACAGACAGATATATAATTGGAGAAATGTTGCTCATGGTTAGGTTGTTCAGGCAATATAATAAAAATGACAACACTAACCTAAACTCATTTACCTCTTCAGTGTCATAACCAAATTAACAAAGGATTATTTTAAATTTAGAAAAAATAAAATTCACGTGGAGGAAAATTGTTCATTGTTTGTCCTTCATTCTCAAAGAGGACAATGACATCAGGAAGATGATGTCAGGACTTGCAAGTGAACTGTATTTAAGTGAGGGAGGGCTATGCAATGTCACCAGCCTTACTTTCTCTTCCCCCTAGGCCTAGTAACAAGACATAGATCTGGATGCAGTGGGAGAGCTTGGTCTTTTTAAGTTAAGGTCTTTCCCAGATCTCACTCTGACTGAGGCAATGCCCACTCGGTGATAAAAGCTAGGTAAGAAATGAGGGAAAGAACGGCCTCTTTTACCTAGTCCAAAAAAAAAAAAAGTTAATCTGGAAGGGGAAGACCCCCATCAGGGTTTCTGGCCAAAACATAAACAATTGCTATTTAGACTCACTCTTGAGCCATCAGAGCCCAAACAATGACCAAGCAAAGTTTGGGCTGGGACCCAATTAATGAGAGCCAGGGTGATTTGGGTCTAAGGCATGTATGCTCCTTAAAAGAAATCTAGCCCATAAACCCGAAGATATCTTGTGAGGTTTCAGTAATAAAAATTTATATTCCTTCGGACAGAGAATATAAGGGTGTGAGGAGGAACATACAATGATCTCAAAGGGTTTATGGTAGTAGCGATCATGAAAATGATTTTATACTAGCTGAGAAATGGGAAGGTCAATCAGTAAAACATATGCAAACGAACATAGAAGCCAAGTATTCAATAAACTTGAAGACAGCTTATATTGGGGTAACAATCCCTTATTTGACAAAAACTGTTGGAAGAACTGGAAACCAGACTGGCAGAAACTAAGCATAGACCAACATCTCTCACTGTATACCAACATCAGCTCTAAATGGGTACATGACATAAAAATAAAGGGTAGCATCATAAACAAATTAAAGGAACAAGTTAGGGGAAGAGCTCATGACCAAACAAGAGAAAAAGAGGATCATGGCAGTAAGTTACTCTTATCAAGGTCTCATTTCCATGCAAGGGAATAAGGTAGAAGAGGACTGGAAATGTAGGAAGGAGCAAATAGGTTATGAAGAGCTTTAAAAGTCAAACAGAGGGCTTCCTATTTGGTCCTAGAGATAACAGGGAGTCACTAAAGTTGACTGAATTGGGGGGGGGGGGGGAGAAAAGCGACAGTGTAAGACATGTGCTTTTGGAAGGTCACTTTGACAGATGAGCCGAAGTATAGGCTGGAGTGGGTAAAGACTTGAGGCAGGGAGACCAATCAGAAGGTTTTTGCTATAGTTCTGACAAGAAGTCATAATGACCTATGCTAGTGTGGTGGCAATGTCTGAGGAGGGAAAGGGGCATATATGAGAGATGCCACCAAGGTAAAAATGACAAAACTTGACAACTGAATGGATATGGAGGATTCAAGGCAGTGAAGAGTTGAAGATGACACCTAGGTTTCAATTAAAGCAACTCTGAGGTTTCACCAAGAACACTAATGCACTGTTGGTGAAGCTGTGAATTGGTCCTGACATTCTGGAAAGCAATTTGGAATTTTGCCCCTAAAATTATTAAACTGTTTAAACTCTAACCCAGCAAAGCCAATACTAGGCCTATACTCCCAAAAAATCAAAGGCAAGGCAAGACAACAAGCATTTATTAAGTACTTATAACTTGCTGGACACTTTGCTAAGTACTAGGGATACAAAAATATAAGCAAAAAAAATAATAATAAGACAATTTCTGCCCTGTTAGAGCTTACATTCTAATGAGGGAAGATAACACATAAAAAAAAAAAAAAGCTGAAAGGCAGGGAGAATGAGAAGAGAAGGTACCTGTACAGGGATAAAGTGGAGAAAGGAACTCAGCGAGTCCCAGAAAGAATAAAGTGAATGCGGCTAGCCCGGCACCTTCCTTAAACTGAGGTTACAGGAAAAACTGACGAATCAGAGGAAGGGACTTAAGGGGAAAGAGATCTTCCTGAGAGAGAAGGCTACTGGGACATGGTAGAGGATGATGTGAGAATAACATCTGAATTGTTTTTATCTTTCTTTCATATATCCTAACAAGCACAGCAGTCATGTGGGACAGAGTAATACAGGTGACAGCTCAGCAAGCAAAGATCAAACATGGATCTCATGCTGAAGTCTAAGACATCTGCCAAAACAGAGGCCTTCTTAAGATACACAGCTTGAATGGGTTTCAGTCAGGAGGAAGGGATTACAATGCCTCCATTTCCTTTGTAAATGCCTTAGTTCTGTTATATTCTTTAAAGAAGGATGTGTTTATTATTCAACAAGATCTTAACCAGGTAGCATTTTTTAATTTAGTACAAATATTTACAGTGTAATAAAAAAAATGCACTGAATTTGAGGACAACAAACTAAGTTCAAAGTTAGCTCTGCCACTGAGCCATCAAGACAGCCATCATGAGACCCTGAACCCAATTAAATTAACTAGATGGCTTCTCAGGTCCCCCCACTCTAAATCTATGGTGACATAAAGTGCAGAGAGGTTACCTCATCTAAATAGAAGCAATAATACTGGTTAATTCCCAGATCACTGAACTGTTATGAGGTTCAAATGAGATTAATATATGTAATATGCTTTGTAAACTTTAAAGTATTACATGGATATCAGCTATTATTACTACGTAAGACACTATCACTTCCAGTTCACTGCTGTGCAAAAAGTGTTAGATCTGAAGTGAGCTCAGTTCAAATCCTGGCTCTGCCCTTTACAAAGCTCTGTGACCACAGGCAAGTCACTTAACTTCTCTCAGTATCAGCTGTTCATCTAAGAAATAAAGGGGTGGCTGAGATGATCTCTAAGGGATCCCGTGAGCAGTTTTATGTCTGGGATCCTCAAGGAATGATTACAGCTTACAAGAGGAATACAAAATGAAATCATGGGTGAGAAAGTCCATAAATGTAAACAAAGTGATATGTGAGTTTAGGAGGGGAAAACTGGAAGGTGTAGTCAGGAAATCAAGGGAGGCATAGTGGGAAAGGAAGATCCTGAACTGGGCTTTAAAAAGATGACCAAAAACCAACACTAAATCTGAAAAAATTTATTTGATTTATGAATTTGCTTAACTCCTGACTAGGCTTAAAATTTAGGGTGGCTAACCCTGTCTTTCCCCTGTTTCAGAGACCTTTTAAAAATGCTATTTAAATGACCAACAATGATTCCATACGTCTTCTGATGTTACCCACCTCCCAAGAGGGAGGTGGATAGAGCCAGTAAAGGTAGAGACACAGCCAACTTAGGATTGTGTGTGTGTGTGTGTGTAGATATATATATGGGAGGGGAGGGGGAAACACTGCTGATCCAAGGACAATTCCAAAGGATTTATGATGAAAAATGCTATCCACCTCCAAAGAAAGAAAGGATGGAGTCTGAATACAGGTCGAAGCATACTTTTTTTAACTTCATTTTTCTTGAGGGTTTTTGACCTTTTTTTGACAATATGGCTATGGAACTATGTTTTACATGACTGCACATGTATAATCTAAAATTGCTTGTCTTAAGAAGGGTAGAGGGAAGGAAGGGAAAGAATGTGAAACTCAAACATTTTTTAAAATGAATATAAAAATTAATTTTACATGTAATCGAGAAAAAAAATAAAAACACAACTGACTTTCAAATCTGTTTCTGGTGCAAATTAAGAGTTGGTTCCTTACAATGTCAGACTAAGAAGCTAAACAAAAGGAATAAAGGGCAAGCATGAGAGATTTTCTAAAAGGTTTCCAGAACACATAACTCCCTAGACCTAGGTAAACAGAAACAGAGGGGGAATAATGTCATATGATAGCATGACAGCTGACAAGGCCATCCAACAAATCCCCAGGGAGCTAGTGGTTACACCCATTGAGGGGAAAAAACCCTCTCAAATACTGAGTTCTTAATGCAGGGACAGAAGGTACACAAGGACTTAAGAGAAATAAGAGTAGAGTAAGTTACTGCTCATTTTATTGGGGGGGAGCCCTCAATCTCTGCAGAGAAGCAAAGAAACAAGTGTTTAAATTTTGATTTCCATTTCACAAACTTAAAATAAGTACAAACAAGCCTTTAGATTAGGGGTTATTGACTTTTTTTTATGTCCTGGACCCTTATGGCAGTCTGGTGATGCCTCCTTCTCCAGATGTTTTTAAATGCAAAATAAAACAAAGCCACATAGGATTACAAAGGGAACCAATTATATAACCAGTTTTCTATGTTTCTACATAGAAATAAGTTACCAAAATATTTTTTAAAACAAGCTCATGAGCCCCAGACTACTAAACCTGATCTAGATACTGAAGAGATGAATAATGAAAAGCTCAGAATAGTTTTCTCCAGTACAAAGTTTTGCTGTTCAGTAGTTTAAGTCATATCTGACTCTTCATGATCCAGTTTGGGGTTTTCTTGGTACAGATGCTGGAGAAGTTTGCCATTTCCTTCTCTAGCTCATTTTATAGATGAAGAAACTGAAGCAAACATGATTAGGTAACTTCCCCTGGGTCACAGAGGCCAGATTTGAACTCTGTTAAGATGAATCTCCCTGACTCCCTAGCACAGTAAATACTGTACCACCTAACTGGTGTGTGTGTAAAGAATATCATATATGTATATATAAGAATCTAGGAAACAAAGGCTTTAAGAACATCCTTGGCCAGGGTTTTACCTTGGGCATGGCCCAATGTCAAAATGCAAGCTCCTACTCGATAGGCTGCTTAGCTGTTCACTCAACACTCTCCATGTGCATTGTTGTCCTTTATTCCCGGCACAGGCAAGACTCACAGTGAAGCCACAAAAGGCTGACTGAGACTGTGAAGAGTGAGAGAAGTATCTGAAACCTTCTGGTCACAGCTGTCCTTACTAAAGATAAATCATTTTTATATGGAATTAAAGGAGTAATTAGAGATAAAAGGAAGAAAGGAAAAAGCAGGAATTAGGGTTCATTTGTTTTTCAAATGAATCTGCTTATTTAACTCATTTTACTTATTTAATTTCTACATCTTTCTAAGGTAATATAAGCCAACATGGAAGAGGAAACGAAGGTTCTAAGATGAATTCATATCTGGCAAAAACCTAAAAAAAAAAAGAGTTGCTTGTACTTGACCCATGATGCCCCCTTCAAAAATTAGAGGCAAATACCCTTTTAATTCTTCAACAGTGTTACTAAGGAAAAATCCACTATGCTGCCATAGCTCAATTATGATGTGAAATTGTTATTAGTGAAACTACATTTAGGCTTACATTTGGTGACTTCTGACAAAATTCCAGAGGGTGACCTAGATCAGAGCCTTAATTGTATAAGTTTCACAATATAAGGAAACAAAGTTTAAAACTCAGATTACTATGTAGACTTCTCTAGAAAGAGCACATTAGTGAAAAATCCACAGATTTGTTACTACCTCAATAACATTCAAATGACTCATAGTAGTCCAACAGAGGCATTCACTAGTGAAATGACATCTCAAAGGCTTTCCGTTTTTTTCTCATTTTCACATTCAGCCTAATAAAGTACAAATGATAATAATTAAACTATTAATTAAGCTAAAAGACGGAGGATCACAAAACATAAAATCGACGATTTTGATTATATAAAATTTAAAAGATTTAAAAAAAAACCAAAAGCAATACTGCCAAAATTATGTGGTAAACAGGTAAGTGGGAAGAAATTTTTGCAGCAAACTTCTCTGATAAAGGTCTGATTTCTAAACTATAAAGGGAATTGATTCAAATCTATAAAAATAGGAGTTACTATCAAATTGATGTTTTCAAAGGAAGCAAAACAATCTAACTTACTAATAATTATAGAAACAGTGAGAGAGGCAGAAAGTGAATCCAGGTCCTCTGACTCCAAACCCAGTGTTCTGGGGTTTTTTTTTTAGTTAGATTTGTGATTCCTGAGAAGACTTCACATTCATACAGTACTTTCCTCAGAACAACTATGTAATGCTAGTATCATCCAAATGTAAGTAATGCTAGTATTATCCAAATTTTTTTCAACAGATGAGGAAACTGAGGCTCCAAACCATTATATCTTTCCCACTGGCACAGTTTTAAAATTTCAGGGTCAGTCAGGATTCAAACCCTAGTCTCCTGAGACCAAGTACAAAACTCTTTTTCTTATACCACAGTATAAACACAGCTAGCTTTACTACTCTTTGAAGTACTAAGCTTTCATTCTTTGCCACTGGACAAGTAGCATTATAAGAAATATATATTTAAATAAACCTCTATAAGAAAACCCAGACAGGTTTTTGAATTCCATCTAGCAATGCAAAACTTTTCCCATTACAGCTGCTGATGATGGAGAAACCACAACTCCTGAAATGTTTGTTCCTAGAGACTGAGGGTGATGCTTTGATTAAAAACAAACTCAAGTTATTAAGACATGTTTTAATGACTCTCTAATAAAGGTAAATGTTCCCAAGTTCAAATCACCTGGCCTGGAATAAATAGTCCCCAAAGGCACTTACAGAACTTGGAAGTGACTGCTAAAATTTTGTTGGTGCCTACTGAACCACACCCAAAAGAAGCAGCATCCTAGGTCTGAGAAGAGACAGTGTCCTGATTATCAAAAAGGAGATAGAAGCCTCAGAGTTTAGACTTACGACATTTGACAGCTATTCCTGCAAATTTTTGAAGAGAGATTATTAATGGGATGGGGTTTGTGAGTACTTAGAAAGGAAAATCAACAAGTAATTAGAGGTTTATTAAGGGGGGAAAAAAGGCAGGCCAGATTAATCTCATTTACTCTTCTGATCAAGTTACTAGACTGTTTGGAGTGACAGCTTGCCATAGAGGGGAAAGCACTAGCTCTATGCAGAAGTCATGGGTTTGAATCCTGACTCTTGGACTTCTGTTTCCAACACATCTATAAAATGAGGGAGTAAGCCAAGAACCCAGGGACTTCTGGCAGCAACGGAATTACCTAAATCCTCGTTAGCAAACCCTGTGGCATCCTCCCACTACTACAACTTGAAGGGGGGGGGGGTGTCTTCAAAAGGTAGGAATCCACACTTAAAACTACAACTTGACCTCTCCAAAAAAAAAACTACAACTTGAGAGCTCTTAACAGTGAGTTTACCTAAATACCTAGATACAATTAGCTTGAATCAAAAGTATCAGTAAGATGGCACAGCACCTGTTAGCAAACATTCCTCCCATAAACTTGGGGTCTACCTTCTACAAATACCCAAACTGCAAGTAGGAGGAGTAGGAATAAATACTTAAGATTGTAGTGAGACATATACAGGGAACACACAAAGCCAAGACAACTCATACCTCTGAAATTCCCCTTACCTACCCTATCCTGGGTCTGTTCCTCTCTGCAGGTCAGGCTAGTTCTCTCTTGAATAGTTTGCCCAGGCCTGGTGCCAGAGGTCACATCCTGGAAACTGCTTCAGGATGCATCTCTCTCCACAGAGAAATGTGTGCCTGCTCCCTCCTCAGGCATCTCAACTGTCCCTCAAACTCTCCAGCTCTCAAGCCAACCCAACTCCTCTGCCCTGGCAGGCTTAGCTTTTAAAGACTTCCAGGTCATGGCCAATTCGTACCCAACTAATGGCCAGCTGATGGTTAAATTCAAAAAACTCCTGGGCAGAGTTGTCTCCTTAGCAAATTAATACCTGCTCGTTTTGCCCCTTTCTTTTTGTTGTTTGTTTTTTGGGGTTGGGTTTGGTTTTTTTGTTTTTTGGGGTTTTTTTGCTTTTTGGAGGGGGGAAGGCAAGGCAATTGGGGTTAAGTGACTTGCCCAAGGTCACACAGCTAGTACATGCTGTGTCTTCGGCCATATTTGAAC
>WOXC01010999.1:0-102295 GCA_011680675.1 Gymnobelideus leadbeateri | reverse complement strand
TTTAGCCTTCCTATTCTCCCCCTCCTTTGCAACCACTTTCCCTTGCTTCTTCTACATGGGATAGTTTACCCTGCCCTGTCTCTCCCCATCTCCTCTTGCCACTTTCCTCTCTCACCTCATAATTTCATCCCTTGAGTATTCTCCCTTCCCAACAAATTCAACCTATGCCCTCTATCCATATATAGCTGTAACCATATACACACACATTCACATATGTATTCATATGACCACACACCCTTCTTCCATTGTTTTCATAGTGAGAAGATATCATCAGTCACAGTTATTGTTTTTCCATATAGGAATGTAAATAGTTCAACTTTGATAAGTTCCTTTTGATTTCTTTTCCTGATTACCTTCTCAGGCATCTCTTGCTTCTTGTGTCTGGATGTCAAATTTTCTATTCAATTCTGGTTTTTTCCTCAAGAATTCTTGAAAGTCCTCTATTCAACTGAATGACCATATTTTCCCCTGAAACAAAATACTTAGTTTTGCTGGGTAGGTGCCCTTGGGTTCATTATCAGTTCTTTTGCCCTCTGGAATATCATATTGCATGCCCTTTAATCCCTCAGTGTAGAAGCTGCCAGGTCCTGGGCTATTCTGATTGTGTTTCCACAATATTGAAATTGTTTCTTCTGGCTGCTTGTAGTATTTTCTCCTTGATCTGGGGATTCTGGAACCTGGCTATAATATTCCTGGGAGTTTTTCTTTTTGGGATCTTTTTCAGGAGGTGATGGGTGGATTCTTTCAACCTCTATTTTGCCCTCTGGATCTAAAACATCAGGGCAGTTTTCCTTGAGAATTTCTTGAAGGGTGATTTCTAGGTTCTTTCTTTGATCATGGCTTTCAGGTAGTCCAATAATTTTTAAGTTGTGTTTGGATCTATTATCCAGGTCAGTGGTTTTTCCCATGAGATATTTCACATTGCCTTCTAATCTTTCATTTGTTTGGATCTGCTTAACAGCATCTTGATTTCTCATAAAGTCACTAGCTTCCATTTGCTCCAGTCTAACTCTGAAGGAATGAATCTCCTCAGTGAACTTTTGAGATTCTTTTTCCATCTGGCAAATTCGACTTTTTAAGGCATTCTTCTCCTCATTGCCCTTTTGGGCCTCCTTTGCCATTTGAGTTAGTCTATTTTTTAAGGTGTTGTTTTCCTCAGTCAGGCTGTTGACCCTCATTTCATACTTTTCCTGCATCCTTCTCATTTCTCTTTCCAATTTTTCCTCCACTTCTCTTATTTGATTTTTAAAGTCCTTCTTAAGGTCCTCTATGGCCTGCAACCCGCTCATGTTTTCCCCTGGGGCTTTTGGAGCAGGACTTCTGACCTCACAGTCCTTTTCCGCTCTATGCCCCCAAAATAGGAGTCTAGGGTTGCATTTTTCTGTTTCCTTTGCCTTGGCATGTTGCCACTTAATTGCTTGACTTTTGGGCTTGTTGCCACACTATGGCTTTAAGGCCAGATAGAGGAATTTTCGTCCCGAACGTGTGGGGGGCAACTTCCGTTTCTGGCAAGCTGTAAACCCACCCACGACTTCCACCCTAGATCACAATCCAGATCCAGGGAGGTTAAAGCAAGAGCGATTACCCCCCAAGACTGATCGCTTTATCTCCCTACAATTTGCAGGCCGGGAGCTGGAGCTGCCTCTGAAAACTACAAAATGGCATGTCTCCTGAGTGGCTTCTAGCCCCCAGGGGAGGGAGCCGACGCATTCCCCAAATACAGGTCCCAAAGTCCATAGGACACTAACCTCTTACTTTGTCCTAGGCATGTCTATGTTGATAATTCTGGAGTCGCCACAGCTCCTGGTGTTCTGGGGTTCCTCCAGCCGGCTGCTGGCCCTGCCGCCCTGGGGCTAAAACCTCAGCTCATGGGACCTGGGCTCTGCTCGGCTGCCAGGTCCCAGACCGCTGCGCTGGTCCTTCCTGCAGGGCTGCTGGGCTGTCCTCAGTGGGAGGTTAGCTTCTCTGTGTCATTCTGTGGGTGCTGGGGCTCCAGAAGTTGTTCAGAATCCCCTTTTACATAGTTTGGGGGGAATCTGCGGGCAGAGTGGCTTGGACGAGCTGTTTCTACTCCGCCATCTTGGCTCCGCCTGAGGGCAATTTTGAACTTAAGAAGAAAAGTCTTCTGGACTCCAGGCTTGGCCCACTGTGTCACTTAGCTTCCCAAGGTCACAAAACTATTAAATAGCAGAGTCAGGATTTGAACCCAGATCTTCTGATTTTCCAAATTCAGTGCACTTGTTGTTATATAATCTGCCTCATTCTTTAGCTGCCTTATGAATATCTCCCTGGAGATCATCCATCTGTCAGCATTAGTTATGTACTTTGTGCAAAGTGCCATGGGAAACATCAAGGAATATAGGTTATAGTACCTGCCTTCAAGTTTATAATGCCATCGACAAGGTCAGATGTAAACAATGAAAGATTAAGTAGAAACTTAAGAGTCAAATAACACTAAACGGTAATTACAGGAGAGATGATCATGAAGATAAATTATCAAATGCAGGTTAGAAACAATCAGTCAACATGAATTAAACATCTACCGTATTCCAGGCACTCTATTAAGCTCTGGAGCAGAATAGTCTCTCCCTCAGTGGAACTTACTTTCTAGCATTAGGACTTTAGGGCAGTGGCATCAAACTCAAATAAAAATGGGGGACCACTAATTCATACACAAGGATCCCTACCACTACATACCAACTTAGTTTTAGTATGTAATGTTATATGTATTTTATTGTATTTTAAATTATCTTGTTAAATATCTGCCACTTACATTTTAATCTAGTTCAGGCTATACTGAGAAGTATAATGGACAGTTCTTGTTTAGAAGATGATCAAGTTATTGTAGGTTGGTGTGATTGAAAGCTCCATAGATTTGTGTCCTAGAGAATCCTAGGACCTCAGAGGAGGGAAGAATCTACTGGGTCACTTAGTCTGACTCCCTCTCTGATGCAGGAAATGTTTCTATACCAGATAGGTCGTGTATCATAGTGGAGAGAGCACTGGACTTGGAATCAGGGAGACTTATGGGACGTCTCTCTCAGCCTCAGCTTCCCCATCAATAGATTTGGAATAATAATAGCACTTAACTTCCAGGGTTATTGTGAGGATCAAGTGAATAAGACAATAAATATAGTAAAGGTAACAGATAACAGGTAACAGATAACTCTTTGCAAACCTTAAAAAGCTATATAAGTGTTAGCTATTTTTGTCCATTCCACCCTAAGCTCCCTCCCAAGCAAAGCCACGAGGGCAGAATGAGAAGCAGCATTTTTTTTTTTTTTTGCTTTTTGGAGAGGGGAAGGTAGGGTAGTTGGGGTTAAGTGACTTGCCCAAGGTCACACAACTAGTTTTCTGTGTTAAATGTCTGAGGCTGGATTTTAACTCAAGTCCTCCTGACTCCAGGGCCAGTGCTCTATTCACTGCACCATTTAGCTGCCCCTAGAGAAGCAGCATTTTTGCTTAGCTCTCTAGCACACCTCCTCTACAACAATCTAGAAAATATACCAGACCAAGTTCTGGTTGAGAATACCAAGAAAAAGTTAAAATGGGTCATTTTTTCAGTCTAGGGCAGTGTAGGAAGATAGGCAGAAAGGTCTGCAGACACTGGGGTAGGGGCAGGCCAGGAGTGATAGAGACAACAACAGAGCTCGTTGTGGTTTAGTCCTTCAGTTGTGTTCAACCCTTCTTGACCCCATGGATCATAGCATGCCAGGTCCTTCTGTCCTCTACCATCTCCTAAAAGCTGTCCAAGTTCATGTTCATTGTTTCCCTGATACTATCTATCCATCTCTTCCTCTGCCATCCCCTTTTCCTTTTGTCTCCAAATTTTCCCAACATCAGGGTCTTTTCCAATGGGTCCTGTCTTCTCACTATGTGGTCAAAGTATTTAAGCTTCAGCTTCAGTATTTGACTTTCCAGTGAATGGCCTGAATTATTTTCTTTAAATATTAGCTGCTTTGATCTCCTTCTTATCCAAAGGACTTTCAAAAGTCTTCTTCAGCACCACAATTTGAAAGCATCAATTTTGTGATGCTCAGCTTTCCTTACATTCTAACTCCCACAGGTATACATTGCTAGTGGAAAAACCACAGCATTGACTACACAAACCTTTGTCAACAAGGTGATGTTTCTGCCTTTTAGTATACTGTCCAGATTTACCTTAGCTTTCCTTCCAAGGTGCAAGCATCTTTTAATTTCATGGCTACGGTTGCCATTTGCAGTGATCTTTGAGCCCTAAAATAGAAAATTTGACACTACTTCTATTTCTTCTCAAGCTATCTGCCAGAAAGTGATGGGACCAGTTGCTAAGTTCTTAGTTTTTTTGATGTTAAGCTTCAAGCCACTTTTATCCTCTCCTTTTTCACTCTTATCAAGAAGCTTCTTCATTCTTCTTCACTTTCTGACGTCACAGTCTTATCATCTGTATATCTGAGATTGTTGATAGTTCTCTCAACAACCTCAATTCCAGATCTTGATTCATTCAGCCTGGCATTTTGTAGGATGTACTCTGCATATAGTTTAAGTAAATAAGGTGACAATATACAGCTTTGCAGCACTTCTTTTCCAATCTTAAACCAATTACTTGTTCCATGTTTGGAACTTTTGCTTCTTGACCCACATACAGGTTCCTCAGGAGTTAAGTGAGATGATCTTGTATTCCCATCATTTTGAGAACTTGCCACATTTTGTTGTGATTCACATAGTCAAAGGCTTTAGTATAGACAGTGAAGCAGAAACAGCTGTTTTTCTGGAACTCCCTTGCTTTCTCCATATGCCAGTGAATGTTGGCAATTTGGTCTCAAGTTCCTCTGTTTCTTTGAAAACCAGACAGCTCTTTTGGTAATTCCCCATTCACATATTGCTGAAGCCTAGCTTTGAAAATCTTAAGCATAACCTTGCTGGTATGTGAAATGAGTGCAATTGCTTGGTAATTTGAACATTCCTTGGTATTGTCCTTCTTTAGGATTGGAATGTAAACTGATCTTTTCCAATCCAGTGGCCACTGTAGGTTTTCCAAATTTGCTGTGCTATTGAGTACAGCACTTTAACAGCACCATCTTTTAGGATTTTAAATATCTCAGCTTGAATTCCATCACATCTACTACTTTTATTGTTAACCAGGCTTTTTTTTTCTTCACTTTAAAATTTAAAAAAGTTAATATTATTTTATTTTTCCCAATTACATGTAAAGAGAATTTTCAACATTTATTTTTTGAAAGATTTTGAGTTCCAGATTTTTTCCTTCTCCAAGATGGCAAGCAATCTGATATAGGTTATATCATGTAAAACATATTTCCACATTAGTCATGAAAGAAGAAACAGAACAAAAGGAAAAAAAAAACATGAAAAAAGAAAAAAAAGTGAAAATAGTATGCTTTGGTCTACATTCAGACTCCAGTCCTTCCATTGGATGTGGTTGGGTCTTTTAGAATTGCCTTGGATATTGCTGAGAAAAGCTAAGTCAATCATAGTGGATCATTGCACAATGTTACTGTTACTGTGTACAATGTTCTTCTAGTTCTAGCAATGCTTTTTAAGGCCCATTTGACATTACTTTCCAGGATGTTTGGCTTTAGATCAGTAACCACACCTATCATGGTCATCTGTGGTATTAAGAACAGAGCACCAAGTGACAGAACAGGTGTTAAGACAGGGCATCAGTACAGGAAGCACTGGGGCAGAAGGGGGATCCCTGAATTGGTGCTGGGTGCAAGAATGAATGACCTCTGGTAGCTCAATTGTCTATTACCCAGTTCTGGGTCCTCAGATTCAAGGCAGAGAGGAGAAATTAGAGGGAACATAGGCCTGCCCTACTTGTGTACTGAGAAAGGAACAAGTTCCAGAAATGTAGCTATATGGCCTTGAACCTAGGAGCAGAGCAAAGCAGAGGAGATTCAGTTCTACATTTTAGCCTAGCTTCTAAGTTTGCAATGGAGAAACCAGAACAGTAGCCCCAGACCAAAGAGGAGTCAACAATGCAGTCATGTAGAACCTGCAGACCCTGCCAGCATATTAACAATGATTGAGTCCAGGATGTGTCTACTGAAACTCAAACACATGCAAGTCAACTGCTCCAAACCTGTGTCAGGAACTTACAACTGGAGGGCAATAAATGGAATTCCCTTGGATCACACTAATTTGGGAGCACCAAAAACATGTAGGTCCCCAGAGTGAGCTATGAAGATGGCAAAAGAACATGAAAAGACAGATGCTCTGGTCAGACATTCCCCACCCAACCACCCAAGAAGTACACAGGATCCAACACTAACATGAAGTCCAAAATCAATAAGCAGGTTAGAAGAATAAGCAAACAAAAGAACGAAACCATAAAGAGCTATGATGACAGGGTAACTTAAGACATAGACACAGAAGAGAAGGATTTGAAAACATCTATTAGCAAAGTCTCAAAAAAGTGCAGGTTAGACACAAATCCAACAAGAATTCCTAGAAGAGTTAAAGAATGAGATTAAAATTTTTTTTAAAAAAATCAAATGAGAGTTAAGGAAGAAAGATATGAAAAGAGAATTAGCAGCTTGGTAAAAGAGGTACAAAGCCTTCCTGAAGAAAATAGCTCCACAAAAATTAGAATAAAGAGAAGCTAATGATCCCATGAGATATCAAGAAATAATGAAACAAAGTAAAAAAGACTGAAAAAATAGAGGAAATTGTGAAATATAGGGAAAAAACCATTTGATCTGGAAAACAGATCAAAGAAAAATAATTTAAGAATTATTGGACTACCTGAAGGCTATAAACAAAAAAGCCTAGATGTCATCAAGAAATTACAAAAGAAAACTTCCCAGGTATTTAAGAGCCAGAGGGCAAAGTAAAAATTGAAACAAATCACCAGTCCCATTCTGAAAGAAACCCCCAAATGAAAAAATCCTAAAAATATTGTAGCCAAAATTCAAAGCTCCCAGGTCAAGGAAAAAGTACTGTAAGCATCCAGAAAGAAAGAATTCAAGTGCCAGTCAGGATAATACAAGATTTAGCAACCAGTATTCTGAAGAATAGAGAGCTTGGAATATAATATTTTGGAAGGCAAAGAATCTAGGCTTAGAACCAAGAATAACCCATCTAGACTGAGTATAATCCTATAGGGGGAAAAATGAATCTTTGATGAAATAGAAGATCTTTGAGTATTCCTAGTGAAAAACTAGAGCTCAGTAGAAAATTTGACAGGCAGGCATAGTACTCAAGAGAAACATAAAAAGATAAAAATAAGTGAGAAATCATAAGAAATTAAACAAGGAGGGGCAGCTAGGTGGCGCAGTGAATGGCCCTGGAGTCAGAAGGACCTGAGTTCGGAGCCAGCCTCAGACACTTAATCCACACAAACAAAAACCTAGCCGTGTAACCTTGGGCAAGTTACTTAACCCCAATTGCCCTAAAGGGGCGGCTAGGTGGCACAGTGAGTAAGAGCGCCGGCCTCGGAGTTGGGATGACCCGAGATCAGATCTGGCCTCAGAAAATGAGCACCCACGCATAAATAATGACTAGCCGTGTAACCTTGAGCAAGTTACTTAACCCCAATTGCTTAAAAAAAAAAAAAAAGAAATTAAACAAGGATAAATTGTTTACATTCTTATATATGGAGATGATACATGTAACTCCTGAGAACTTTATCATTGCTAAGGGTCTTTCTATTACATTTGAACAATTTGAAAAGAAGAATGGAAGAGAGGGAAGAGGAATGCACTGGGAGAGGGGTGAAGAGAAAGGAATAATGAGGAAAATTATCTCATAAAGAATCTGTTTATGGAAAGAGTTTATACAACAGATAGGGGAATATGGGAGAGATGAGGAGGGGTGACATTTGAACGTCACTCACATCTGAACTTGTTAAAGGAGGAAAGAGTACCTGTACACACAGTCAGGTAAAGAGATTCATCTTAAAAAAAAGAGAAGTAGGAGGAGAAGGGCCTAAGGGAAAGGTGGGAGAATAAGAGGAAAGGTAGATTAAGGGAGATAGAAGCAAAACAGATAAAATTCTTGAAGGAAAGGCCTATTTTTGCTTTTATTTGTATCCCCTAACATTTAGCACAATTCCTGGCACATATGTTTGGGTTTTTTGACTTACTGATTGACTATATCAGGAATGAGTAGGCATCCAGTGTCTACTTCAACACTTCAATTTTTTTTTGGGGGGGGGGAGGAAACTCTTTTAGTCTTTCTTGAATTGAATTCAAATCCATCTCTTTGTCACTTCCAACCTTTGGTCCTATTTTTTCCTATGGAGTTACTCAGAGTACATGTAATACCTTTTCTACATGGAATCCATTGAATATTTGATGACAGTGGCTATATCTTCTTTTACGTCTTCTCACCCTTCTTGTTTGCCCTACTTTGGATATGCTCCAGCTTGCCAAAATCCCTTTTAAAATGTGGCACCCAGAATTGAATATTATATTCTACATATAGTTTGACTAGGGTAGAACACAGTTGAATTTTTTACTTCCCCTTTTCTGGATTTTATACTTCTATGGATGTAGTCCAAGACCACATTAGCTTTTTTTTTTTTTTTTTTTTGCTGCTAAGTCATCTTATTGGATTATATTGAATTTATAATCAACTACAATGTCTAATACTTTTTTATAGGAACGGCTGCCCAGATAAATACTCCAATTCTTCATTTGTATTGTTTTATCTTTTTAAAGCAAGATTTTTCATTCATCCCTCTCAAATTTCATATTATATGATTTAACTAATCTCTCAATCATTCTCTATCATCTTAGATGCTGAACCTGTCTTTCAAGGTGTTAACTAAATAGCATATTCTGAAGGGACTATGGAATCCTGTCAATTTCCATGGCTTTCATGGATCTTCAGATGCCTCAACTCAAATCTAGGCTAAACCTCATCCCTCCCCTAACCTTCCAAACAATTTCATACTTTACTAAGAAAATAGAGGTTTCTTACCTTGAGCAACCTCTTCTCTCACACTTTGAATTTATTCCCCATTCCTTCCTTCTTTTCTCCAGTCTCTTTTGAAGAGATGACTCCTCATTGCCAAGGCCAAACTCTACTTGTACATTTTATCTGCTCCCCTCTTGTCTCTTCCTGAAGAATGCCTTCAATCATACCTCATTTTCTGCTAATCTTTAATCTCTTCTTATATACTAGGTCCTTCCTTGCTTCCTAAAAACATCCCAGGTTTTCCCCTTCTTTAGAAAATTCTTGTTTGACATCATCCTGCATCTCTCTACTCTTTCACAGACAAATTCATAGGAAAAAGCTGTCTGTATTTATCACCTCTACTTTCTCTACACTTACTTGACCTCTTGAAATATAGCTGCTACCTCATTACTGGACTGAAATTGTTCTGCCCAAAGTTACCAATTATCTCTTAATTGCCACCCATCCCTATGGCATTCTTACTCTGAAATATCTGTCCACCATGTCCACCCCTTCTCCAATTCCTCCCATCGCCTCCATCTTCTGGAGGACCCAGGTCAATCAAGCTTCACTCCCCTCCTGGCTATGTTTCTGACTTTCTGGATTTTAACACCATGTCCCCATGCAGGTACTCTTTCTCCCCTTAGCTCTCTTTTGTGTTTCTCTCTGCACTCCCACCCTCCCCCACACCCTGGCCCATTAAAATGTAAGCTCCTTGAAGAGAAGGGCTGTCCTCCTCTTTGCTCAAATTTTTATTGCCAGCACTTACCAATCAGTCAATCATTGTTACCATAGTGCCTGGTACAGAGTAAATGCTTAATAAAGACTTTGGATCTTGCCTTCCTTCTCCATCCTTCAAACAAGTGATATTCTTAAAGCATAGGTATGACCACATCAATCCCCTTCTCAAAAAGTTCCTGTTCTCTCTAACCACCTCTAAGTTAACATATAAATTCTTTTCTTTGTCATTTAAAGTCCTTCACAATCTGGTTCCATCCAACCTTTCCAAACTTACTACACATTATTTTTCTTCATACACTCTATGGTCTAACCAGATTACTTAGTGTTTCTCATATACAGCTTTAAATTTCCAGTCTCTATGATCTGCCTAGCTGCTAATGCCTCTGCCACTGAAATTGTTTTTTTTTTTTTCCAAATGAGTCATGCCAACTTTATTTTAACAAATGCTTTATTAACTTCTGGTTTACATCATTCATTTCAGCCAGATTTTGAATTATAATTTTTTCCCAATTTTTCCCCTACCCACCACCCCAGAATAGCAGTCCCACGAGATATCCCCTCATTCAATCTGCTCTCTCCCATATCTTCTCCCATACCCCCTTTGACTTTGCCATTAGGGCAAGGTGAATCTCTGTGCCCAAATGCCTGCACATCTTATCTCCCAATTACAGCAAAATAGTATTAATAATAGTATTTATATACATTTGAAACATTTAATTTTAAAACTTCAAATTTCAGATCCATTCCCTTCCTCCCTTGTCACCCACTCCCTCTGGGAAGATAAGCAATCCAGTATGTGTTGAACATGTATATCTATGCAAAACACTACCATAAGAGATATATTGTAAAAGACTGCTTATATTTCCCTCCCACCTATCCCACCCCCCACCTGGTCCATTCCCTACTTTGATCCTGTCCCTCTTTGAAAGTGGGTACTTCCAACCTCCCCTCCCCTCCATCATCCTCCCTCTCATCCCCCTTCCCCCTACTCTCCTGCAGGGTGAGATATCCCATTTAGTATGTATGTCATTCTCTCCCTGAGCCAAATTCAATGAGAATATGGTTATGCCTTTTTGCCTTCCTGTTCTTTCCCTCCCCTGCAACTACTTCCCCTTGCCTCTTCTACATGAGATAGTTTACCCTATTTGCTGGGTAGGTGATTCTTGGTTTTAATCCCAGTTCTTTTGACCTCTGGAATATCATATTCCATACCCTTTGATCCCTCAGCATAGAAGCTGCCAGGTCCTGTGCTATTCTGATTGTGTTTCCACAACATTGAAATTGTTTCTTCTTGGCTGCTTGTAGTATTTTCTCCTTGATCTGGGAATTCTGGAACCTGGCTATAATATTCCTAGGAGTTTTCTTTTTGGGATCTTTTTCAGGAGGCGATCAGTGGATTCTTTCAACCTCTGTTTCCCCCTCTGGGTCTAAAACATCAGAGCAGTTTTCCTTGAGAATTTCTTGAAGGATGATTTCTAGGTTCTTTCTTTGATCATGGCTTTCAGGTAGTCCAATAATTTAAAAATCATCTCTCCTGGATCTATTTTCCAGGTCAGTGGCTTTTCCCATGAGATATTTCACATTGCCTTCTATTTCATTTGTTTGGATCTGTTTAACAGCAACTTGATTTCTCATAAAGTCACTAGCTTCCATTTGCTCCAGTCCAACTCTGAAGGAATGAATCTCCTCAGTGAGCTTTTGAGATTCTTTTTCCATCCGGCAAATTTGGGTTTTTAAGGCATTCTTCTCCTCATTGCCCTTTTGAGCCTCCTTTGCCATTTGAGTTAGTCTATTTTTTTAAGGTGTTATTTTCCTCAGTCAGGCTATTGACTCTCATTTCATACTTTTCCTGCATCCTTCTCATTTCTCTTCCCAATTTTTCCTCCACTTCTCTTATTTGGTTTTTAAAAATCCTTCTTAAGGTCCTCTATGGCCTGTAACCAGCTCATATTCTAATTTGGGGCTTTTGGTGCAGGAGTTCTGATCTCACAGACCTCCTCCTATTCCATGCTTCGATCCTCTTTGCCCCCAAAATAGGAGTCTAATGTTTCATTTTTCTGTTTATTTTGTTTCCTTTGCCTAGGCATGTTGCCACTTAATTACTTGATTTTGGGGCTTGTTGCCACAGTAGGACTCTGCCACCAGACAGGGGAACTTCCATCCCAAATGTTGGGGTCTTCACAACTTCCAGTGGTATTAGTTGGGTGGCCTCTGTGAAGCCTCCACATGCTCTGGCAAGCTGGCTACCCACCCCAGACCTCCCCCCCAGACTACAATCCAGATCTAAGCAGGTTAAAGCAAGAGCAATTAACCCCCAGACTGATTGGTAGATCTCCCTACAGTTTTCAGACCAGGAGCTGAAGCTGCCACTGAAGCTGCAAAATGGCTTCTGTGCTGAGGCTCCTCAGCTGCTTCTTGCCCCCAGGGGAAGAAACCTACACATTCCCCAAATACTGGTCCCAAAGTCCATAGGACACTAACCTCTCATTTTGTGCTAGGCATATCTGTGTTGATAATTCTGGAATCACCACAGCTGCTGGTGTTCTGGGGTCCCTCCAGCTAGCTGCTGGCTTGGCCACCCTGGGGCTAAAAAATGTGGGCCTGGGCTAGGCTCCCAGAGTGTTGTGCTGTGCTGTGCTGGCCACTCCCTGCAGGGCTGCTGGGCTGTCCTCAGCAGGAGATCAGCTTCTTTATGTCGTTCTGTGGGTGCTGGAGCTCCAGAAGTTGTTCAGAGTCCACTTTTTACATAGTTTGGAAGTGGTGTGGAGGGGAGCACCTTGGAAGTGCTGTTTCTACTCCACCATCTTGGCTCCGCCCCCCTCTGCCACTGAAATTGACTAGATTTTATTTGGGATTTGTTTTAAAGTTTATGTTATAGATATTATTGATATATTAACATATATGTGTATATATGTATTCATGAATGTGTATATGTTCATATACATATATGCACTCATTTTACCCCCATCCCCCTTCCATACACACACACACACATCTCTCTCTCTATCTACACACACACACACACACACACACACACACACACACACACACACTTCTGTGTGTACATATTGTTCCTGCCCCAAATAAAATATAATCTTGAGTGCAAGGACTTTTAAATTATTTTCTTTGTATTTTCAGTGCTTAGTAGAGTACCTAGAATGTGGCCACTTAATAAATACTTGTAGATTAATTTATGAGTTCTAGGGATTCCTGTTCTATGTTCTTCTACCAATTCTACCAGATTCTACCAATCTGGTCAATACTGAGGCTTAATATTCCATTACTATTACATCTCTATTCTTCTGCCTGATTTTTTATAACACCAGGTGCGCCTGCTCTTGGGCAGCTAGGTGGCGCCATAGTGGATAGAGTGCTGGGCCTGGAGTCAGGAAGACTCATCTTCCTGAGTTCAAATCTGGCCTCAGATACTTACTAGCTTGGTGACCCTGGGCAAGTCACTTACTCCTGTTTGCCTCGGTTTCTTCATCCGTAAAAATGTGCTGGATAAGGAAATAGCAAACCACTCTAGTATCTTTGCCAAGAAAACCCCAAATGAGGTTTTGGAGAGAGTGGGCAAGACTTAACAACAAAAAATGTTTGCTCTGTTAGATATCTATTTTTCTCTCTATGGAGCCCCAACACATCATTGAGTTTTGTGGTAGGGATTCCTTTATAAGGGAAGGGCAAAGTTCACAGCATATACAATATAAAGTTACCAGCATCTTTGAAAACTATATGACCAGTAGACTTGACTGGAACTAACCTTTGTAATTTCACATAAATATTCTTAGACTAGAGCCCCTAGAATCCCCATGGCCACTGGCATGCAGGAAATTGGAGTTTATGTAACTCTGTATTCACTCAGTGTGTCCTAAAATTGAGGAAGTGTCCTCCTAGGAAATTCTGACTCTTCACCTTCCATCTTGCCTCATCTGGCAATTATATTAATAGGGTTACAACACACTCCGTCCCTCCTGTGAGTCAATAAGGGACAATAACCATGCCTACATCTGCCCTGCTGTTTATATATCCCTAAATGTTCACTTTGGTACGTATATTATTGCTTATCCCATACCTTCTCCATCAGAAACACCATACTGGTTATTTCATACAACAAGGACAGGTACTAGATCTGTGATTTTCATTGACATATGGAAATCCTAGGTGAAGAAAGTCCCTCTACCAATGCAGTGAAGCAAGGTCTTTGAAATTTGTAGTCTCAGAGAGCTGCCTAGAACAGCTTAAGTGACTTAGTGAGAGCTCAAGTGACTGTCCAGAGCTTCGCAGGCAGTATGTGTCAGAATCTGGTCCAAACCCAAGGTTTTCTGGTTCTGATGCTGGCCTCTTTCTGCTATGCCCCCTGACTCTACATTGTACACACTATCCATGACTAATTCTCTGTAAATTTCACAAAGAAAACTCAGTTTCTACAGTTAAATAGAAAAAGCCTATTCCCTTTCCCACATCATACCTCTTGGATGACTATCATGTTCCCCCATTCTTTTCTTCTCTGGACTAAATCCTCCCCAATCCCTTCTACCTATCCACTCATTGTGTGGGGAGGAAAGATCTTTTAACTGGCTGCTGAAGTGGAATCTAACCCCACACACCCAAATACACAGATAATAGAGTCAGAGGTGTGTTAATGTCTTTGAGGGAAGAGTTTTATCAGAAGACATGCATTTCAAGTTTCCCAATAACTATAACAGTCCCCTGGGCTGCTCTGAGTGTATTTTCAATAGGTTCTGAGAATACCATGTCTGGCCTAATAGGGGATAATGTGAATCAGACAGATTGATGTTAACTCACATAACTAGTGGGCAGGGAAGTCTCCACACTGCCTACTCTTTGCTGGGTCTAACTTACGTAAGTCTCCCAAGGTAAAAGGAACAGAATGGGTTGTACTGTGTCAACAGTGGAAAGAAGCTACTTCCTTTGAGGCCCACAGAGGGAGAGGAGATGGGCTTTGAGAATTCAGTTTAACTCACTTTTTAAAGCTATGTATTATATACCTAAGATCCTTGAGAACAGGATTTGTTGCATTTTTGTCTTTGTAGCACAATACCTAACACTGTCCTGGCATATAGTAGACAAGTATCTGCCTACTGATTGTTTCATTCTCCACATTTGCATTCCTGGTGCCTAGCATGGTCCTGGGCTGGCAGTGGGTACTTGATAAATACTTATTGATTGGTTGGTTGATCATGTGCAAGAAATTATGTTAATTCTTAGAGAGTTAAAAAAAAAAAGAAAAACTGAAATAATTCCTGCCTTCAAGAGGCTTATATTCTACTAGAGGACTACAACAGAAAAGCAGAAAGGTATAATCTATGGGGGAGGCAAAGGAGAGATCAGATAAAGGTTTGGGGAATATTTGAGTAGGGACATAGTACTGATAGCTGAATGGAACAGGGAAGGCTTTACTGAGGAAGTAGCACATGACTGGGTCTGGAAGGAGTGGGAGAATTCTTTCTCAAAGTCAAATCAAGTCAGCAAGTGTTTAATAAGGGCCTATTATGTGCTAAGCATTAAAAAGAAGGGATCAGGAAGGAGTGCATTCAGCGCTGGGGACTCAAATACTCAAAATGCATGGAGGGAGGAGATGACATGTCCACTTAGGAGAATGTTTGACCATCATGAAAAACATGTAGAGAATAATAAAATGAGATAAACCTGGAGAGGAAGATTGTAGCCAAAAGGTCTGAATGTCAGTCTGAGGACTTTGTATTTTGTCCTAAAGAAGAAGAGGGTGGAGTTTCCAAGAGCACCTGAGAAGACTTGGAAATTTCTCCTCCAGGTCTGGGAAATCATCATCAACACAACTCTGATGCCCTACTACCTCATTCCTTTGTCAGTCAGCTGATGCCTATGGGCATAGAGTGTGACCTGGCCAAGAATAACAGATGTCAGAACATGGTGAAAGATACAAATGAAGACAGGAGAAAGGCAAACTATGCCCCAAACATATTGGCCAATCACCAGCTCCAAACATGCATCTCTTTATCTCTGAGTTATGGCGTGTGATAAGATGAGGGAGGAAGGCAGGTCCTTAGGTGAGGTGGGGTGAGGTAAGCTGTTTTCTCAGTCTTGGAATTCATGGTCTTTCTTCAGTGCAAACTCAGGCTTGAAAACATCATCTGCTAAGAGGTCAGCTTCCATATGTAGTAGGAAAGCGTTCAGCTCAGGGTTAGTGCAAAACAGACTTCAGATAAGGGATAAGATCCGAAGCGTTCCAGATTTGGAGTCAGCATTCCAATACTACTGATGACCTGTGTAGACCCTGGACCAAGGTCTTTAGACATTGGGCCCTTACCTGTCAAATATAGGAGTTGGATAAGATCAAAGGTTCTTAACCTGAGCTCCATGAATTTTAAAAACAACCATTTTGACAGTTATATTTCTATATAATTGTTTTTCTTTGTAATCCTATATATTTTATGTATTTAAATCATCATTCTAAAAGGTGTGCCAAAGAGGCCTGTGACACTCCCCCCCCCCCAAAAAAAGGTTAAGAATCCTTAGACTAGATAATCTTTAAAGTGTGTTCCAGCTAGATACCTGTGATCCTAAAGCTCCTCAGAAAGACACAGGATGTGAAAAGGTTATATGCTCTGTGACTGCACATGATGTCAGAGTAAAACAGAGTTAAAACCTAGAGTGAGGAGGCAGCCCAGTGAGCAAATAATCCTTGTAGACACCACATCCTGGCCACTGCACACCCAGTTCCTGTCTCTGTGTGGCCAAGTCCCTGGCTGCATGCTATGCTAATTTCCCTTACAAACTCCCTTCACTCCTTAGGTTGGTTTATGGACCTATTATGGGTATTCTTCCTCCCATAAGCCTGTTGCTTATGGATTTTTAATCTGACCTAGTTTCCTTCTAGAACATTTACTACCTGCCATTTACCCTCTGACTTAATTGGTTGATGGTCCCTTTTCCAATTAAGATTCCCTTTGCTCACAATTAAGAGTGTCTCCCAAAGGCAGGGCTCTCAAATATGGGCTTATATAGTTGATTTAGTGATAAAAGGATATAATCTAGAAAAGCAAACATTCCTTGGTGTAGTAGAAAACCAAAAATTAGGCGAGGGACTGAATTTTCCCACTTTCACACCAGATGGGCTTACAAAGACCGATCGCTAGAGCCTTCAGGTTGGACATGACTTTCTCATGTGAAGCTTCCTCCTGTTACCACCAAATTTGTGGATACAATGTGGATGTCTGCCCTGGAGGATTTTTTTTAGGGGTATTTGATTTCCCTTTTAAAAAAATTATTTATTTAAAATATTCTTTTCTTTTAAAATTCTTAGAAGGCAAGCAAAATGATATCAACTATATATGTGAAATACATTATACAGGCAAAAACGTATTTCCATATTATATCAAAAAGAAGCAAAAAAAAAAAAAAAGAACCAAAAGTTTCAGTTTGCACTCAGAATTCATCAGTTTGCCCAAAGGTATTTTCTTCAGGCAAAAGAAATGCAAAGGAGTTCCTTTCCAAGTTCATCTATATGAGGGCTCTCGCCAACGATCTTTTGACCCACCAAGAGGAAACCAAAGTCAACTGCCTTGATGACTGATTGTAGGATAACAGTATATATGTATACCTGTATATATGTATATGTATACATAGACACACACATATACACATGCCATAGATATGGCATACAAATCTTTCTCTATTTCCCTCCCTTCCTCCCTCCCTCCCTTCTTCCCTCTCTCCCTCCTTCCCTCCCTCCCTTCCTTCTTTCCTTCCTTCCTTCCTTCCTTCCTTCCTTCCTTCCTTCCTTCCTTCCTTCTTCCCTTCCTTCCTCGCTTCCTCCCTCCCTTCCTTCCTCCCTTCCTTCCTCCCTTCCTCCCTTCCTTCCTTCCTTCCTCCCTTCCTTCCTCCCTTCCTCCCTTCCTTCCTTCCTCTCTCTCTTCCTCCCTCATTTTTTCTATCCTCTATAGGTACTTGGTATGTGAAGATAAGCAAGTCACTTAATCTCTCAATGCTTCTATCAGCCCTCTTATGTTATATAAAACTACAAATGAGCCACCCATCCACACTGGTGGCAATACCCTGAGTAGATAAAAATATAGGTCTAGACCAAAGAAAAAGAAAATACATGAATGGCAGCTAGCTAGTTTTCATCTCAATTGTTTTGTTCTGAACAAACAGCAGAATGTGGACTTAATTTTTTTTAACAGAACTGATTAAGTTTAGACAGAAAGAAGTGTTTTTCAGACAATGGTGATTGTGAAACATTGAAAAGAGATTCCCAAGGGGTGTGGAATCTCTTGCACAATAATTCCCCATATCTGTATGTACTTTTCAAAGGTTTTCATATGCATCATTTCATCCGATCCTGAGGTATCAATGGGGTAATAAGGGCAGGTATGATTATCCCCATTTCACAGATGAAGAAACAGATTTAGAGAGGCTCAATTGTTTGCCCAAGGTCACTAATGGCACTGGGACCGAAGCCAGCTTGGAGGTTCATTTCCCTTGCACCTCCCATTCTACCATCCCTGAGCTTGTTGGGGGGTAAGAGCCTTCGGGTGGAGCCTGGGGATCTGGGTATAAATCTTGGCTCTTTTTCTTACTATCTGGGTAACTTTGGGCAGGTCTCAGGGCTTCAAGGTCCTCATTTTATTTATAATATGAGAGGGGGTGGGTGACTTTAAACATGTCAGGGTATAAGTAGATGACCGGGGGCGCCACGAAGTGGGCGGAGTCGCGCGGGCGCGGCGGGGCCGGGCGGCATCCCGCCCCTCGGCCCTCTGTCACCTCACAGTCGGCATTGCCGGGGCGCGTGCGGCCCGGTGCGGTTGAGCGGCCCGCGCAGCACAGCGCCGGCTCGAGTCTCCCAGCCCCCGACGCCGCCCGGCCTCTGCCCACCGCCCCGGTCGGTGCGGCACGGAAACGTAGAAGACGACGCCGTCTCCGCCGCCTTCGCCGCCCCTGCCTTCGGGGCCGCCGCCGGCGTCGATGGAGCCGACGAACCTGTACCCGGTGAAGCTGTACGTGTACGACCTGTCCAAGGGCCTGGCCCGGCGCCTGAGCCCCATCATGCTGGGGAAACAGCTGGAAGGCATCTGGCATACCTCCATAGTTGTTCACAAGGATGAATTCTTCTTCGGCAGTGGAGGCATTTCCAGCTGTCCACCTGGAGGGACACTGCTTGGGCCCCCTGATTCAGTAGTAGAAGTGGGGAGCACCGAAGTGACCGAAGAAATCTTCCTGGAATACCTGTCCTCCCTGGGGGAGTCCCTGTTCCGAGGTGAGGCCTACAATCTCTTTGAGCACAACTGTAATACATTCAGCAATGAAGTGGCCCAGTTCCTGACTGGAAAGAAGATTCCCTCTTACATCACGGACCTGCCGTCTGAAGTCCTCTCCACGCCCTTCGGACAGGCTTTGCGGTCCCTCCTGGACTCCATCCAGATCCAGCCCCCTGGTGGGAACACCTTTGGCAGACCCAATGGCCAGAGCTAACGGGCCTAGGAGGGAGTACCTCGCCTCGCCGCCGTCGACTCTCCAGGGCTTTTCCTTTTTAGAAAAACAAACCCTACCAGATTTCTATTTTATAATTTTACATCAGAGCTAACAACCAGGGGACGGCTTTTTAAATTTCCCAGGGAAGGAGATCATCGGGCTGCATGTAGGACAATGCTGCTAAAAACCAGAACCAATGCCATCCCTTCTAACAGTATTATACTAATTTATTAAGAAAAAAAAATAATAAGTAGATGACCCCTTGAGGTCACTTTTAGCTTTAAGGTCTCTATTATTGTGGCCTAATTTCAGAGGAGACTGACCTAATGGAGAAGAAGGAATGGCATTTATATACCATTTATAGATAGCATATAAATATATAACCTTTTCTGTGCCAGGCATGTGCTTAAGTGCCTTACAATTATCATCTCATCTGATGCTCACAATGACCCTAGGAGGCAGGTGCTATTATTATCCCCATTTTACAGTAGAGGAAACTGAGGCAATCAGAAGTTTAAGTGACTTGCTTAGGGTCACACACCTAGCAAATATCTGAGGCCAGATTTGAATTCACATCTCCCTGACTCCAGTCCCTCAGATCATACACCATAGCCATCCATGAGCTAATAGGCTGCAGTTAACTGGGAAAAACAGGAAACAGCTCAACAATCTAATTTTTTATCTCCACACAATTAAGAAAATAAGGGGGAGATGTGTCACAAAGTGACTGCTAGGTACCAGCTAGATCTCTGAGGCACGATGGGATTGTGCACTGACCCAGACCACATTATGATGGACTAATTCTTGCCAGGATATTCCACATTAGATACTCTATAAATTTTCCCCTTGGATCAATATGCTAATAATGAAGAGAAATAGCATTGTGGACCAAAAGGAGAAAGCAAAAGTTTCCTTTGCCAGCTTCCTTCATAGACTTTGAGTCTCTGAGCTTCGCTTCCTTCTGGTGCTAGATGGCTCAGTGGATAGAACATGCATAGTGAAGACCCATAATAAATAAATGTGTGCTATTGTTGTTCATTCAGAAGATTCAGTCTATAGTTGGTCCAGACCACTGACAACTTCCTAGCATTTTCTTCTATAAGGACCATTTTGTGATGTCTTTATTGAGAGGGCAGACTGGGGGAAAAGAAAGGTGAGGCAGCTTGGGATTCTGCTGGGAAAGGAGTTCAGTCTACTAGAAAAACTACAGCCTTTGGAGCCAGAGGACCTGGTTCACATTCTTCCTCTGATGGAATTCTTCCTCTACATGTGTGACCTTGGGAAAATGACAATCTTCCTTGGTCCAGGTTCTTCATCTGTAAAATGAGAGAGTTAGCCTAGCCGACTTCTTTGGTTTCTTCCAGCTCCAAATCTAGGATCCTTAAGTAGAAAGAGCATCAATTTGCAGTCAAAGGCTGAGTTGGAGCTTTGATCATTATCAGCTATGTGACCATAGGTAAATTGGGTCGCCCTTCTAAGTCTTGGTTTCTCCATCTGTAAAATGGGGATAGTACCATCTCCACTATCTCACAGCACATTTCAATCAATTAACAAGTATTGATTAAGTGCCTACTATGTGCCAGGTCCTGGGCTAGTCCATGTGGGTAAAAATACAAGAGCAAGAAATTCCCTTCTCTAAAGGAGCTTACATTTTAGTGAATAAGACAACAGGGGCACATATAAACACACACATATATGTATATATATATATACAAATAGGAAAATACTAATAGATCCAAAGTAATTAAATACAAGGAAGGTTGAGAGGGAATATTGTCAGGAAAGGTGGTTGTGAGGAAAAGATTTCGTAAGTCTTAAAGCAGCAGGCAAATGTTATTAATGTGAAATTAATCTAATGTACTATGAATCATAATGGAAAGAATGCTGGACCAGGTGTTAGAATTCCTGCCCTTCTTTTTAAAAAATGTTTTATTTTCCCCCAATTACATGTAAAATTGATTCTTAGCATTTGTTTAATTTTTATGATATCCTTTGCTTTTTTTTGCCAACTAAATTTCTCCATGGATTCCTCCACCTCCCACAGAGCCATCCCATATATCAAAGCATTTATAAAAGAAAAAGAAAAAAGCGATTAACACATTTTTTAAAATGTGAAAATACAAGCAATGTTCCCCATCTCTACAAAGGAGTCCAGCCCTACTTTTATTTCATGAATTGGCAAAATTACTTAAACTCTATGAATCTCAGTTTCCTCACCTGCAAAATGGGAAAAATAGTATTTATATTACCCACCCCATAAGGTTTGTCTTGAGAACCATATGCAGCTGTGTATGTGAAAGTGTTCTAGAACCTTCAGGCAATGTATAACTGAATTGTTACTATTCCAAATGAGACTTTGGTGAAGATGGCATTTGAAACCATCGCTCAAAGTAAGACCTTTGCTTGTTCTCTAGATTTTAGTTCTCCCATCCCTGTTGGTGTTGTTCATCCTTTATTTTTGAAGAGGACTAATGATATCACAGCTGATGTCTGGACTTGTGGGCAGGTTGGACATAAGTGAGGCAGAATTGTACAAAGTCATCAGCCATACTCTCTCTTCCAGAAGTTCTTTAAGTCCAATGGCAAGACCAAAGTCAGGATGACTGGTGATCTTTGATGTCTGACCAAATTCTGCATCAGCTGCCTTCATGACTGTTGGGACAAATTGTTTTCATCTGTTCATTCTGCCAGGGAAGTCTTCACATGCTTGGGGTAGACCCTGCTAACTTGCCGGTGGGTTTGAAGCCCATTGATTATCCTCAATTTGGTTTAGCCCATCTGTTGAGATGGCTTTATTGGAGTGTGGCCATTTCACATGCTACAGCTTCTTGGGGCCAGAGGTGAGAGTTGGGTGAAGTGGACACCAGAGGTAGATGAGTAGCCATGAAAAGGACTGAGAAAGCCATCACACCAGAGATGCTAGCCCTCCCTGAACATTCCATATACTCCAGTTCTATTTTAATAATGATGGGTGGGCAGCAGATGTAGGATTCCATGGTTATGGGGGAAGCAGCTTGGAGGTAGACATATCTAAATACTGTTGAAGGAACTTGAGCACATGCCAGTGATTGATGTCTTGCCCTATTCTGGAGCATGTTAATGTGCTCCAGATGTGTACTTGAGGGGCTTCAGACTCTTCTCCATGCAGTCTCCATGCACCACTGCCTTCATTCTTTCAGACTCTTGCACAACAAGCCCTTTGAGAGAGAACTTGGGACAGTGCAAAGACTATGAGAAGCCCAGCACTTCCATTCTTAGGGGTGGTGTTGGTACTTGGACAATGGAGGGAATTTCTTGTCTGAAAGGGATGTAAAAGCATAAATTTTACAGATAAGAACCCTGAGGCCCAGAGAGGATAAGGGACTCAGCCAGCCAAAGTCACATAGGTAAGGACTGTCAGAACTGGGATTTGAACTCAAGTCCTTTGACTTCGAATCTAGCATTCATTCTTCTATATCTCTTGAAATTAAATAAGAAAACAAGGGGTGGAGAGAGATGAGGAGAAATCTTTCACATTGAAAACCCCAATTCTATAACAGCTGTGCCTTTCACTTAAGTGTGAAAATGTGGCCCAAAAGCCAATTTTACACCCTCTCCCCACCAATAGAACATTAGAGCAGGGACCATTATATATCATTCTGCTCCTAACTCCAGTTGGCAGTGGGTTGCCTCCTTTCCCCAATCAGTTGCCCTTTACTCTCTGAATTAATAATAATAATAATTATAATGGCTGACATTTACACTATATAATCATCTTGTAGAGGAGGCAGTGGAAATATTAGTTCAACAAACATTCTGTGTGCCAGGCTCTGGGACACACAAAGACAGGATGAACCATAGTTCCTGCTGTCCAGGAGCTAACAGTCTACTGAGGGACAGAGCATGTAAATTGATGTGAAAGTAGAGAATAATTTGATGAAGGAGAAAGTGCTGATAATGAAGGAGACAAGGAAAGGCTTGGTGGAACTGAGTCTAGAAGGAAACAGGGAATTCTGAGTGGTGCTTGTGTACTCCTGGAATTCCACACAGCAAAGGTAGAAGATAGAGGGCTAAATTCAAGAAATGGCTATTAGATCACTTGTGCTAGAAAAGAGAATTCATGAAGGGTGGGTGTAATGTGGAATAATGTGGAATAAATCTGGAAAGAGACTGGATCCAGAGAACTTTAAAGACCAAGCCAAAGAGTTTGTATTCTGTCCTGAAGATAATAGGGAGCCACTGAAAGTTTTTTTAGTAGGAAATAACATGGTCATATTGATGCTTTGGGAAGATTATTTTGGTTTCTCTATAAAGGATGGAGTTGGAAGAAGGGAGATTGGAAGCAAAGAGACTAATTAGGAGGTTACTGTAGGCAAGTACTGTTGGAGGCTTGAATTAGGATGGTAAATAGGGAGGATATGGATGTAAGACAGACATCATGGGGGTAGAATTGACAAAGCTTGGTAACAGATTGAATATGTAATTTTAGGGAGAGTGAGGAGTCAGATGACTGAGTTTGCAAACTAAGGTGATTGGAAGAATGGTGGTGCCATTGATAGAAATACAGAATATTTATAGATCTAGAAGAATGTGGGGTGGGGGAGGAAGATAGTGAGTTTTGTTTTGGACATGCTAAATTTGAGATGCCTACAGGATGACAATTAGGAAATGTTGGATAGGCAGTCAGTGATATCTGCTACATAGATGGTAATCTTGGAGAGAACTTCTGTTGAGTGACAGATTCAGAAGTCAGATTTCAAAGGGATTGAGAGATAAAATAGTAAATGCAATGAGTGTAGACAGCTTTTTCTAGGAGTTTGACTATAAAAGGGAAGAGACACAGAAAATAATAGCTCAAGTGGATGGCAAGGTAAAAGGAAGGATTTATTTTTAAGGATGGGGGAGACTTGGACATATTTGTAGGAAGTAGAGAAGGAACCATAATTAAGGAGTAGAATACAAAGAGTATTGAACAAGGTAGATGGTGGGAATAACCCAGAATTGGGGTTTGAGAAAGAATGATTGGTTGTAGAGTAAGGTAGAAAGAGAATCAAAATTGGAGGATTTTGACTAAAGAATCAAGACCAAAAAAGAAAGATTATGAAGTCAGAGGAAGGATAATGGACTGAGAGAGCATGGAAGGAGATTGTAAGTGGACATTGTAGTGAAGATGAAGGATAGGCAAGACAGAATCATAGAGTTAAAATATTTACAAGAGATGGTGAGCTCAAAGTATAACTATCCTTATGTATGACTAAGCTAGAGTGAAAATTATGAGAGTTGAGATTGATGACCTGGTATCAAATTCTATATTAAAATTTTCAAGGATAAGTCAGGGAACAGAGAGAAGAGGAAGTGACTCAGTGGCTAGAATGAAGGACCTGAGTTCGGATCTGGCCCAGACACTTAACACACACAAACAAAAACCTAGCCGTGTGACCTTGGGCAAGTTACTTAACCTCAGTTGCCCTCCAAAAAGCAAAAAAAAAAAAGGATAATAAAAGCACCTACTTCACAGAGTTGTTGTAAGGATAAAATGAGACAATATTTGTAAAAGTACTTAGCATGGTATCTGGTACATAGTAGTAAGCACTATATAAATGCTTATTCCATTACCCTTTCTTTGAGAAAAAAAAAGAAGAAACAACTTGGGGTCCAGTAGATGATTATAACTAGGCTGGGGGTATATGAAATAGATGAAGTCAAGCTCAAAGGAGGAGATATTTTCAAATAGAGATCGTCAAATAGAGGAACTGAAAGTGGCAGTAAGGAACAAGGAATATGCCTTCTGTTACTTAGGCCAGTTTGTCAGGGTAGAAAGAGAAGGTACAAGAGATATAATGTCTTCTGGAAGAATCCAGGTTTTCCTGCCTGCAGGAAGAGAGGAGGACTGTGAGAGGAGGAAGTCTAAGATGAAGGGAACAACAGAACAGAGAACACAATGAAAGTGTAGGTCCTTCCAAGAAAACTGAGGCTCAGAGAATGAAGAGACTTCCCCAAGGTCACATGGCAAGAAAGCAGGACTCAAATTCCAGTCATAGGATAATAGAATTTAGAATGGAAAGAAAATTTAGAAATCATCTAGTTACAAATGAGGAAATTGAGGTCCAGACAATTTAAGTGACTTAAGGTCACATAGGTAATAAGTAACAGGGCTAGAATTTGAATCCAGGTCCTATGTCCTCATGCCTATTATTCTTTCTTATAACGTGCTCTTGTGTTTTTGATATTCACCCTTTCTCTTTTCTCTCTCTCTCTCTCTCTCTCTCTCTCTCTCTCTCTCTCTCTCTCTCTCTCTGTCTCTCTCTCTCTGTCTCTTTCTCTCTCTCTGTCTCTGTCTGTCTCTGTCTCTCTCTCTCTCTCCCCTTCCTTTCCTCCCCTCCCCTCCTCCCTCCTAATTTCTTTGTCAAAATTTCGATATTTTAAAAAAGAGGACTAATTTCCTGTCTCTCCCTGACCGTCATCCCCACCCCCACTCCTAGCAGAGAGAAATGATGGCTATCAGGCACTTTGCAAATGTACATCAAAGGATTTATGCTTCACGAGGAAGACAAACACTATGTTTCTGGAAGAGTGAGTCATTTCAAAGTCCACTGAATCAGGTCTGGATCTTCCTGCTCTTCATGAAGAGCTGTCTTGTCTTTTTCTAAGCCCTCTTCCCTCTGTCTTTTGCCTTGCGAATTGTGATGTTTACAAAGTGAGAAACACTAGCTATGGCAAGTGGGAGCTGTCCACAGCTGAAGTTCCTTCAGGATCAAGGAGGGAAGGGGCTTTAAGAGTTAGCACTAGCCTCAATTGCTGGGAAACAGAGAGGATGGAGGTAGAGGCATGGTTTTTGCACTGAGTGAATCAAATTAGGAAATAAGCCATTTGTAAAAATTAGAATCATTTGGCTCCTTGAACTCTTTGCCTGATCTTAGACGTACTTGCCTGTGTTGAAAAGAAAAATAAAACCACTTTCCCTGCTTCAATTATGCAGGTGGGTCTATTGTAAGGTAGGGAGCAGTGCAGAAATTAGATAGGAAGGAATACTTCATGTCACTTAAACACTTTTGTGGATGAATTATTTAAATATGTAAACCTCAAGATCAAAACAAGCTTTCCCCAGAAACTGTCGAACTTGACACTTGTCTGGTTCTTAATATGTGATCCATCAGCTTTAAAGTTGAAAGGAACCTTAGAAATCATTTCCACTCACCTCCCTCCCATTTCACATATGAGGAAAATGAGGTCCACAGAAGGGAAATGGACATAGAGGATTGTAGAGCTGAAAGGGACCTCGGAGAACATTTAATCCAATGCTCCTCCCCTATTTTTTATAGACAAAGAAACTAAGGTCCAGATGGTATGAAGTGACTTTCCTTGGTCACACAGAATTTGAATCCAGATTCTTGGACTTCAAATCCAATTCTCTTTTCACTTCCCCAAAGGCATACCATAACATTTGTTTAGCAGAATATGGTTTGGAAGCAACAGTGTGAAGGTGCTCTTACTTTGGAGGAACTACTTTGTAATCCTGTAATTCCAGATTGAGACCCAGACATTTCTTTCCTAATGTGTTGCATATTCGTTACTTAAGTTCTTAACTTTCCTTTGTTCCTTTAGTGGGAATTTTTGCTAAGTTTCTAATATATATTTGAAAAGAGGTTGATATTATTATCACTATGTAATGAATAGAAAAATCAAAGCACCCTGAAAAGAAATCTTATAACTCCTACCAGTTCATCTTAATCCCCTTTGAAAGTATGGTGTTTGAGAAAGAGTACTGAATGGGGAGGGGTGGGGGGAGGCTCAGAAGACCTGGTTCTTCCACTTAGTGTCAAATCACTCCATCTTATTGAGTCTCAGCTTCCTGATCTGTAAAATGGGGATAATTCCACTTCTACTCCCTACCTCACAAGGTTGTTGTGAGGATTAAATGAGATAATTCATGTGAATGTAGAGTGTTGTATGCATTTGACCTATTATTACTAATTACAGGGTACTTTTCTAGAAAAATTCAAAGTCTATAATCTCCCTTTCACCCTCCCCTCACAGCTGATTTGACAAATTCTCTGGGCGTCAATTTCCTCCTCCATAAAATGACATGGTTGAACTGGATGATCTCTGAAATCCTTTCTATGTCTCATGTTCCATTTATAATTGTAAGTAATTTTAGACCAGTTTTCCAACTTCCAACTAAGCATCTCTCCACTAACCTAAACCTATGTCTGCGTTTGTAGTTAGATCAAGATAATATGGACAAAGATGATCCAGATCCTTTCGAACTCTAAAAGATCCACATGAGTAAAGTGATTTGGCTTTGGATTGAACTGGCTAGAGAGGTTCAATGGGCCAGTTTGGACACCTGCAATCCAGGAAGAAAGCTTTATGGAGATACTTTAATAGCCAGCCATTTTTCCATGAGCATAGTACTACCCAAGGATAGGGGGATGGACAGGGCAGCCCCTCAACATGTCTACAAGCGTTATGCTTTTCCTATTGTGTGATAAGCTTCGAAACTCCTCCTGTAAGAGTAAAGGAGTGAGTGTTATTGATTTGCCCTAGTCTAAAATGATGAAAAAAAATCATCAAAGGTCTAAAAAAAGGCCTTCTGTAGCTACATTCTTAGTAATGGCACAGTGTAGTCACTGCCTATGTTTGTGTGTTTCCAGAAAGAAGTGGAGTTAAGCTTGATCCTTTGGCTTCAGAATGATTAAAAGCCAATTGTTTGGAAAATAGAGAAGGAACTGACTCAGGGGGGAGACTAGACTAGGAGACTTCCGGATCCAGATCCCTCAATGGGTAAACCTGAGTCTCATTCCCCATTGGTAAAATGGGACTAAAGACACACCCAGCACCTAGCTCAAATGTCAGGAGGATTAATGAGATAAACACCTACAGGCTTCTCTGAATTCTTAAAGAGATTAAAGAAAAAGGAAGAAATATATTTTCATAGTCTAGCTTTAAAGAGACATTTTAGCCTTTCCCTAAAGACCTATTATGTGTGTGGCACCCTCACGGTGTGAGGGATGTAAAGAAAAATGGAAAGAAAAGAAATTCCTGCCCTCAAGAACTTTCTACTCTCCTGGGATACAACTTGTGAAATGGCGCCTCACCCCCAGGTCCCTGGGCTCGGAGGCGCCAGCTTTTGCCTTGTCTCTCTGGGGTGCTGAGTACCTTCCTTCCAGCTCCCCTTCCCACTAGAGTATGAACTCCTTGAAGGCAGAAACACTTTTTTGTGTGTATGTGTGTTTGTTAATGATAGTGTCTATAGTAGGGTATATGATAGTATACAGTAGACATTTCATAAATGTTTGAGGAATGACTAAGGGAACTATTCCCCTAGATCTGTGTCTGATTGCACCATGATCACATGGAATATAACATGGGAAAGAAATAATCAAGAGTCCAAGGTTGAGGCAGCACAAATGGAAGAAGAAGGAGCTGATACTTACTTCTTGGTTAATATACTTCTTGGGTAAATCCTTTCTCCTTTGAACCATAACCTGTAAGACTCAATGACAGAATTATGCTTTGCTTTTTTGTTTTTTGAGGGGGGAAGGGAGGGCAATTGGGGTTAAGCGATTTGCCCAAGGTCACACAGCTAATGAGTGTTAAGCGTCTGATGTGGATTTGAACTCAGGTCCTCTTGATTCCAAGGTCAGTGCTTTATTCACTGTGCTACCTAGCCATCCACAATGACAGAATTATGGAAGAAAACCAAAGGGCCATTTGTGGAGGGTGGGAGGAAAGAGGAAAAAGGGATTAGCTGGGGGAATGGAGGGGAAGTAGGAAGGCCTATTATCTCTGGCAGGCCATTTTATCATTAGAGAAGAAAACCCATAAGCAAAACATTGAACCTCAACTGGGGTGATTCATGCCCAGGAACCCACTGGAGGTTCTAACAGATGCAGTTTTTTCCCCCTTTTCTTCTCCAGTTACGTTTATTATATACTTTTGCTGATGTTGTGACAGCCTAATTATAGACTTCTCTCCAACTTAGCAAGCACCCATCCCCTTTTGCTAAGTCTGCTTATTATGAAAAACCCTTCTTTGAGACTTTGTCATGATACAGGCAGAGCCTGATCTTATAATGTGCCAAGGGAGGGCACCACTGCTCAATTCCGCTATCAGAATATTGGAAGGAAAGGAATCTTAAAATAATAACAACTCACATTAAAAAAAAATTTTTTTGCCTTTTTTTTGGAGGGCAATTGGGGTTAAGTGACTTGCCCAAAGTCACATGGCTAGTAAGTGTTAAGTGTCTGAGGATGGGTTTGAACTCAGATCCTCCTGACTCCAGGGCCAGTGCTCTGTTCACTGCACCACCTAGCTGCCCCACAACTCACATTTTTATGACGCTTTGAAGTTTAAATAATGCTTTCCCCAAAACAGCCTAGAGTGATGCAAGTGTTGCTATCTCTATTGCACAGATGAGGAGAGTGAGAAATAGATAGGTAAAGTGATTCATCCAGAGTCCCGAAGTAAGTAGAAGAATGAGGATTAGATCTTGGATCTCCTGTCTGTTTTATTCATCTGGTTCAAGCCTTGTTTTACAGAGAAGGGAATAGAGACACAGGGTATTTAAGGGACTCACTAGATAAAAGAGAGTGGCTAAGTGTTAAAGTGAATAGAGTGCCAGGTCTGGATTCAGGAAGACTTAACTTTCCAAGTTCAGATTTGGCCTTGAACACTTACTAGCTGTGTGACCCTGGGCAAGTCACTTCACCCTATTTGCCTCAGTTTCTTCATCTGTAAAATGAGCTGGAGAAGGAAATGGCAAACCCCTCCAGTATCTTTGCCAAGAAAATCCCAAATGGGTTCACAAACAGTCGGACATGAGTGAAAACAACCAAACAACAATGATAACAACAAAAGAAAGAGGACTGACAAAGGACAGAGCACAGATTTCAGTCTCTCATTTCCTTCTACCATGCTTCCCCCTTTGGGGGAACCTAGGGTGCCACCTGGAAGGTTGAAGGAAATATAAATAGTTGAATGAGTTTAGAACTAGAATGATAACTTTCAGTTTCTTGTAGTTCAGGGAGAGGCAGCAGTACAGAATGGTTAGAGAGATGGCCTCAGAGCCAGGAACACCTGGACTTTTAGCTCTTAGTTCATCCCACTCAAGCTAACCAGCCATCTTGAGAGGTGGTGAGGAAAGAGGACATCCTATGGGAAAGGTCTCAGGTTGGGCGTAGTTACTAGAGTGAGGGCTTCTGGTCTGTCACACTGTCATACTGTGGGCCTCAGGGATGGAGCACTAAGCTCCCTGTGTTCTGAGAAACTATCAACCTATATTAGGAGAGTCCGGAAGTTCCCAGTGCCAGTGAAATCACAGGACCAATCCCTTTCTCTGTCCGGAGACCCAGAGGAACCTGAAGGCCAGTTCTCAGCAAAATTTTTAAAACAGGTAGAGCTCCAATCTGGGGTCACTAAGAGAGGCGTGAAAATGGAAACCTCAGATGGATGACTGGATTTCACTCTGGCAGTGCTCTTTATACTATGCCACATTGCCTCCCAAACCTGACTTCTAGTGTCCAGTTTGGCTATTATCTATCTGTATGACTTTGATCAAGTCCCTGTCAAGTCTTGGAGTCTCAACCTTAGCTTCTTCCTCTGCAAAATGAGGAGAGATATTAGATATCCTTTACAGGTACTTGAATCATGATGTTCTAAGGTCTTAATATTTTCTCTTTTCTATGGGACATTAGCATTGAAACAGGGTACTCCTATGGGACAACTTTCTTAACATTAGGGATGGTAGTCTCTGTGACAGGCTAGTTGGAGAGTCATTTGGGGATCTGAATGTAATTCAATTTAACAAACATTTATTCACTGCCTACTATAGTCCCCCTGTAGTCTCTAGGTGCTGGATAGGCGTCAGGCCCTTCCTGAATGGCCCCAGCTGTCACTCATGAGATACTAAGTGAATGAACAACAACAATCATGCCTTGTAGCTTATACTGCCATGGCATCTCCCTTCCCAGAAGGAGGATTTGTAAGACATTAATCCTCAGGAAACCAGAGGATCAAAGGAGTTAAGTCAGCCAAGGCCAGAGATAAAAACTTACTTTCGCCACCTCTTTCCTTACTGGAAATGAGGGGAAGAAAGGTAAGAGGAGTTGGTAGGAGGAGTCCTGTTCCTCGCATACTGCTCTGGTGGGCTTGGAGGGAGAGGTGCTGGGGACTTGGGGTTGGATAAATTAAGTAGTGAGACTTTGGGCATACCTCTTTCCCTAGTGGTGCCACTTCAGATCTCGTCAATTAAAGAGATATTTATTGGGCAACTACTAAGTGCAAGCCTCCCTTTGCCTCTGGGGGGAAAATGTTGCTTTCCTACTATCTGTCTATTATATGAGCCTTCTCTATCTTCCCTCCGGGGAGTGATCTTTCCCTTATGTAGGCTCATATCACTGTATTCTTCTATTAGACAACAAACCACAATTCAGTTAGTGCCTTAGGTTTATAAAACAGCTCCTGAAGGAAGGCAGAACAAATATTCTTTTACAGGAAACTGAGAATAATCTGCCTGTGGTCATATGATAACAAGTGTCATATACAACAGAATTTATTTATTTACATTCCTTACCACTGCTACTAAATCACAAGCCTCATAAGAAAGGGGAACTTGTATCTCCCCTAAATGCTCTCATTAGTTAAGAGGTTTGTTAAATGAATGAATGAATGAATATGAATCAAATCCACTCAGTCCTTCCTCACCCACGTTAAAGCTGATTTGGCCCCATCTCCACCTGAGATCTGCACCTTGCTCTGTGCCTTGTAACAACTGGTTAGTGTGTAATAAAGCAATCTGTGGTGTAGACAGAAGAGCATTGGATTATTTGGAGTCTGAATATTCAATCAACCAATCAATACATGTTATTAAACTCATTATTAACAGTGCCAGGCACTGTGCTAAATGCTGGGGATGCAGAAAAAGGCAAAAGACAATCCCTGCCCTCAAGGAGCTTACAGTCTAACAGGGGAGGCAACAAGCCAACATACATGCACACTAACACACACACACACATACACACATATGTGAGCTATATACAGGATAAATAGGAAATAACAGAGAAGAGGCACTGTATTAAGAGGGGTTAGGGAAGGTTTCCTATAGAAGGTGACATTTTAGTTGGGATTTAAAAGGAAGCTAGAGAGGTCAGCAGTCAGAGCAGAGGAAGGAGAGCATTCCAAGAATGGGGAACAGTGTCAGAGAAGACGTCAGGAGCTGAAACAAACTGAGGCTTGTTCATGTATCCGTCAGGGGCCAGGGTCACTGGACTGAGGAGTATGAGGCAGGGAGTGAGGTGTAAAAAGACATGGGCAACCTTGTGAAGGGCTTTGAATGCTAAACAGGGCATTTTATATTTGTTCCCAGAGGCAGTAGGGGGCCACTGGAGTTTATGGGGGATGTGGAGTGTTTTGGGGTTGATGATTCCACTTGAGTTTGAGGAAAATCACTTTATTCGATGAGTAAAGGATGAATTGGAGTGATCAGGGACTGGAGGCAGGCAGGCCCACTAGCAGGCGACAGCAGTAATCCAGGTGTGAGGTAATAAGGGCCTCCACTAGACTGGTGGTACTGTCAGAGGAGAGGAAGGGGTATATTTGAGAGATGTTGCAGAGATGAAATCATTAGGACTTGGCAACAGCTTGGATGTGGGGGATGAGAAAGAGTGGGAAATCCAAGATAACTCCTGGCTTGTAAGCCTGAAGACTGGAGGATATTCAGATTTAGCCAATTCTATTTCATTTACCTGCTATGTGACCTTGGGTAAGTCACTTGATCTCCCTGAGATTCAGTTTCTTCCTCCATAAAATAAGGGTAATCATACATGTACTATCAATCTCATGGGGTTATTGTGAGGCTATAAGTCCTTGGGAAATTTACCATGAACAACGTGTGGTGGGTGTCCTCATTAACTACCACATCAAGTCTAAATTCTTTCTGAATTTCCCCTTAATACTAAATTTGATTCAATTTAATAAACATTTATTTAAGTGCCTGTTATGTACTATTAGGCCCTGGTAATTAAAAAAAAAAAACTAAAATGGAACAGTCTCTACCTTCAAGAGGTTTACATAGGATAAAATATGTAGAAGTATAGGTAAAGACCCAAAAAGTAATTTCAGGTGGGGTCAGGGTGGAAGGAAGGAAGGAAAGAAGGAAGGGAAGGAGGAAGGAAGGAAGAGAAGGAGGAAGGGAGGAAGGGAAGGAGGAAGGAAGGAAGAGAAGGAGGAAGGGAGGAAGGGAAGGAGGAAGGGAGGAAGGAAGGAAGGAAGGAAGGGAGAGAGGAAGGAAGGGAGGAAGGGAGGGAGGAAAGGGGGAGGAAAGAAAGGAGGAAGGGAAGAGGGAAAAGAGGGAGAGGAGGAGGAAGGGAGGGAGGGAAGAATGAAGGAAGATAGGAAGGAAGGAAATGAAGAAAGAAGGATGAAGAAAGGAAACAAACATTTATTAAGCACCTATTGTACCAAGCAGTATGCTAAGCACTTTACATAAGATCTCATTTGATCCTTACAACCCTGGGAGGTGGGTGCTGCTCTTAGCTCCATTTTACAGAGGAAAGTAGAGCACGTTAACCAGGAGGTGAGGAAACCAGGAAAGGTACTTTCACTGAATCTCGAGGGAGTTAAGGATTCCTCAAGGGGAAATGAGAATAAATTCTAGACCTGTACAAAGATGTGGAGACAGGAAATAGAAGATTCTGTCTTGGGGAATAACCAGCTTGATCTGGCTTGAATGGAGAGTTGGAACATAGGAGTGACTAACATCTTGAATGTTAGGTTGGAATGAGTCTGTGAAGGGTCTGAGCTGACTGTAACCTCTCAGTCTCCCCTTACATATAACTAATCCTCAGCGCATGCTCCTCTTCCCTCAGCCTTCCTAAGGTCACATCTTTCTCTTTCGTGAATATCCCATTTCTGTTCCTTCACTAATTTTGCTTTTCTTTTCTGGAATGACCTCCCTCAATTCCGCCCTTTATGAAAATCCTCCCCATCCTTTAAGACAGAGCCATCCCCCCCACCTCTATGAAGTCTTCCTTCCCAGCTACCCCAACCAGCATGATTTTTCTCTTCTCTGAATTCTGCTTGCACTTACATTCTGTAGAGGACAACGAGTCTGTTACTAATCCCCCATTAGATTATAAACTCCTTGAGGACAGGGACTATTTTCCTTGCTTATATTTCCAAACATAGTGCTTAGCACAGTGCCTGGCTGTTGTTGTTCAGTCCTGTCGGACTCTTTATGACCCCATTTGGGGTTTTCTTGGCAAAGATACTGGCACGATTTGCCATTTCTTTCTGCAGCTCATTTTACAGATGAGGAAACTGAGGCAAACAGGATTGAGATTTGCCCAGGGTCACACAGCTAGTAAGTGTCTGAGACCAGATTTAAAATCAGGTCTTCCTAACTCCAGGCCAGGTATTCTTTTCACTGCATAATCTAACTGCCTTCACAGTGCCCAACACAGTGTTTTGTAAATCTTATTTGCATAGCTTTTGGAGTCAAAACCTCAGCAAACTTAAGTTACACATTTTTCCCTAAAGTGCAGATCTGACCATGACACTCCCTTACTCATTAAACTCCCATGGCTCTGATTGACTTTAGGATAAAATATGAACTCTGACTTTTAAAGTTATTCACAAGCTGGTCCCAATATACTTTTTCCAACCTTGTTATATTACTCCCTTCCTCAGATTGTCCTTCTCTTGGTTCCTTACACACAACACTCCACCATCTCCCATATCAGGTGCCTTTGCAATGACTGTGCCCTGTGCCCAAAATACATTTCTTTCCCCCTTTTGCATCTTAGGATCTTTTGTTTCTTTCAAAACCAAATCAAATGTCATCTTCTACATGAAGCATTTCCTGACCCATACCCCATAGCTGCTATTGCCCCTTCAACTACTTTGTAGTTTTTTTTTTAATATACTTAATATGTACATTTTGATTGCTCTTCCCCCCCCCCCCCAGAATGTAAGCTGCTTGAAGACAGAGGTTATTTCTTGTCCTTTGTTATTGATTTATTCATTGAGTGATTCTTATCAATCTAACATTGAGGTATCATTCAGCTGAATCTATAGTGACTGGAGTATTTGCTTCCCTCTTTCCTATACCTAGACATGTGGTTTGGTCTGGGTTTAGTACTGGGGAACCTGCCCCTGGTGAGGGGGTTGGTCTACCTTTTCTTATACTCACTGACTCATTAAGTTTCCCAATCTGGCATCCTGGGGGCAATTTTAGTGATAGTAAATTAGATTATAACCTATAATAACCAATAATTCACAAGTCTAAGGGATTCCCCAAAAGGAAGGTATAAAAAAAAATATTCGGTGTACCATATGAATTGGTTATTGGAAAGTGAATTTGTTCCCACACACACACACACACACACACACATACACACACACACACACAGAGGAATCATAAAGAATAGCAAAGCACATTAACAGGATTAAATGAATCAACAAGATTCAGTAACTTAAATTGTAGTCATGGTTACAATTGTCTAGAATGCTCATATTTAAGCCTCACTGTAATATAAAGCAATTTTGCAAGCCTGTTAATATCATTTTATTTTTCACTTTGGCTTGTCACTGTCCAATCAAATGATTATCCAAGTTTAAGCCATTCCTTTTTCTTGATGGTCGAACTCTCCAATGCTAAAGCTACTCTTGCCTCCAGCTAGTTCCAACCCAGGATCTCTGTATCTTTCAGACTTAAAAGGTCACCTCCAATTCTGGACACACATACTCTGGGATTCTAATTTACTTAAGATCTGGAAAGGGGAAAAGGCAGCCAGAGTCCCAGGAGAAAATTTATCTAGTTTAGTCCATGATCTACATATGGGAAATATTGGCAGGTTGATCCTGACTAGAGAAGCGACCCATTTTTCCCCATGGAAGATGCCAGTCACATTCAAAGGCATTGAGTAGAAAGCTTCCTTTTCTTTGAAGAAATTCTGTCCCTGATTCCCCATTGCTGTCACCTCATGGGGAAGGACAAACGTTAGTCCATGAACATTTGCCTTGCCAATCTAAAATGCCAACGTTTTTCAGCATTGGGCCACCATATGGCTTAAAACAGCCAAAAAGTTTGTCATTAGCAAAAGGCTCAATTGATAATAAAATGTATTTAAAGTCCCCAGAAGTTTCTAGAGGATCTTTGGAAACATACTACCTGAATTGTCCCTTATTGATCAATTCAGGCTTGCTAAGTAAGTTGCCTAAAGATTATTCTCCAAAGTTTATAGCCCCATTCATAATGTCAACTAGGCTAAACTAGGGAAATATCTAAGGTTCAAAAATCATTATCATTGTTAAGCACTTCTTTTTTAAAAATTATATATATATTTCCCAATTACATGTTGAAACAATTTTTAAACATTTTAAAAAATTTTGAGTTCCAAATTCTATCCCTCCCTCTCCTCTCCCCTCCCTGAGATGGTAAGCAATGAGGTATAGGTTATACATATATAATTAGGTAAAACATTTCCATATTAATTATTTGGTACAAGAAGATTCAAATCAAAGAAGAAGAATGAAAGTAAGAAATAGTATGCTTCAGTCTGTATTCAAACAATAACAGTTCTTTTTCTGGAGGCGGATAGTATGCTTCATCATTAGCCCTTTGGGATTATCTTAGATCATTGTATTGCTGAAAACAGCTAAGTTGTTTACAATTCTTCACCATACAAAATTACTAATACTGTGCACAACATTTTTCTGGTTCTGCTCACTTAACTTTGCATCAGTTTATGTAAGTCTTTCCAGGTTTTTCTGAAATCACCTTGCTCATCATTTCTTATAGCAGTGTAAAACATGTCTGCCTTGGTTGCTAATAAGTCCTAGAAAAACTTTTGGCAAGCCTGCTATATGCCATATGTTCTTGGGGGTAATCCCAGGGTCAAAAAAGACTTCTGTGACTCCTCTGTCCTAAGTATAGGTTTTGAGGGTCAGGGGCTTCAAGGATACTAGCTCAGAGCTGTAAAGATCCCAGGGCTGTTTGAGTTTTGCCAGATAGCATCAACATCTAGGAAGTGTACTTCTTCTGTGTGGTAATCATCTATCAACCATGTGCCATGTGGTATTACCTCTAAGGGTCCCTCTCCTTTCCTAGGAACCACCTCTCTCTTCCTCCTGCCAGGGGTTGGAGGCCTGGTGGTCATAGGCTGGTCTTGTGGTTTTTCATCAAGTCCTATTCCCTTTGAACCAGGTGGTGGGATTCCTCATTAAGGATCTGAAATCTGGGGTCTTCTGAAGATAACCTGATAAAATGCCAAAGAAATAGTAATGAAGAGGATTTCAGGCATTGTGCTAGGTTTATGGAGGAGATTAACCATAAGATATTAGAGATGAAAAATCATACCCAGTCTAACACTTTCATTTTAACAATGAGGAAACTGTGGTCTAGAAAAGTAAAGAGAAATGATGGGCCCTAGGCCATATAGATCTGGAATTAGATACTGGGTATTCTGGGTAGGGCAGATAATAGATATGTCTTTATTTCCCTAAACCCACATATTTATTCTGAGGAGTCCATAGGCATTACCAGACTTCAGAAGGAGTCCACAACACACAAAAGGTTGATCTTAGACCCCTGCTTTAGACTTATCCCAAAGTGGAATATATTGCCTGCTGTGATTATAAATTTGCCCTTAATGAAAGTCTTCAAGAAGACTTTAATAATATTAATAACTAATAATGATATTTCATAATATTGAACAATAATAATAGCTAAGATTCACATAGTACTTACTATGTGCCAAGCATTGTGCTAAGTGCTTTACAAACACTCTTTTGATCCTCACAACAATCTTGGAAAGTAGGTGCTATTATTATCCCCCTTTTACAGATGAGGAAAACGGAGGGAAGCATAGGTTAAATGACTTGCCCAAGGTCACACAGGTATTGTTGGGGACTGGATTTGAACTCAGGTCTTCCTGACTCTCCAAACCTGGTGCTCCAGTAAGTCGTCTTGCTGCCTCTAACCACTGTGGGGGTACGTTGTCTAAATCTGGTACTGGCTGAACTAGATGGATCCCTGGAATTGCTACCAACATTAGATTCTTCCAGTTCAATGAAGTCACTACCCCTTCATAAAACCTACTCAGATTTCCCTAGTCTCCAAGAACCACATGTTCCTTTCTTCAAACTTCTGCATTATCTATGGCTTGTTCCATACACTTGGGGCAACAAAATGGCTCAGTGGATAGAGTGCTGGATAGAGTCAGGAAGATATGAGTTCAAATTCAGCCTCAGATCCTCACTAACCAAGTGACCCTTGACAAGTCGCTTAACCTCTATTTGTCTTAATCCTCTGGAGAAGGAAATAGCCAATGGCTATCTTTGCCAAGAAAACTCTACAGATAGTATGGTCCACAGGGTCATGAATAGTCAGATAGGACCAAACAACAACACTATTCATCTCCCACTTAACCTATGCTGTCCTACATTGTTATTGATCTGTCTACATTTGTGTCTTGTTTCTCCAAGTATAATCTAAGTCCTTTAGGGCAAGAGCCCATGTCATATGTCTGTTGTATCACCAGCATTGAGCAAATGCCCTGCACCATGCTCGAATATTTGTTTTTGTTATAAATTTAGCATACAGATATTTATGCCTCCTTGGAGGTGTGTTAGAGAATAAGGAGATGAGGTGGGTCCTGCCCTGAAGAGGAATGGTAAAGAGCAGCCCAGGTGCACTGGAGACCTCTGTGTGGGTAGGAATCCAAAAGCTCAGGCTCCAGCCCAGCCATTGCCAATGACTCCTTGGCATGCTGAGTGAGTCTTTGTATTTCCTCTGTTCCACCTATAAAATGGGGATAATGAAAGGCAGCTTTGCAGTAATTTTATGATGCCAGCATGCTATTTACAAAAAGACAAGGAACTCTTTGGGAAATGTTTCATTATTGCTAAGAACGGTAAGATGTGTTTCAGGAGAGATTTTTGCATGGGGATACCAGCTTTAAGACAATCCAACATAAAAAAAATCCAAGCTTTGAAAAAAATAACAAACTTGGGAATAATTCTTTGCTTGTCATATCAAAAACTATTTTTTCAAATCTATTGAGATAGGAATCTATTTGCCCTCAACTTGTACCTTGGGCATAAAAAGAAGCACACATTCTATTCTCTTTCCTTTGCTCAGTTAATCAACAAAAATATATTGAATTACTATGGTTTAGAGTGGGTCTAGAGTGTGGCCCTTTGACTAAATCTAAACTTCATAGAACAAATCCCCTTAATAAAAGAATCTGTTCTGTAAAACTTGGACTCAGTCAAAAGGCCAAACCCAAGGACTTAGAAGGCCCCATGTGGCCTCAAGGCCACTGGTTCTCCACCCCTGGTCTGGCTAAGATGAATTCACCTAATGAATAACTACGGTTTGGGGAAAATCACTTTTCTTCTCTGGGACAACAGTGGCTTGTAGTGGAAAGAGCCCTAGATTAGTGTCAAAAGACCTGGGATAAGCTACATTTGAATCCCTGCACCTGCCATTAACTAGCTCTCTGATCCTGGACAAATCATTTAGCCTTCAGAATGATAGAATCTCAGAGCTGAAGGGAACCTTGGAGACTATCAGATAGATCAAATTTCTGGGTGTGGCCTGGACTAGACTAAAATGTAATTGGGAAATGTTTAACAAAATAAATAAAAATGCAGTTCAACATAGATAACGTTCATTTGTTGTTTCTAAATTAATATGTAGCCCTGTAGGGATCTGTTTCTGTTTGAGTTTGATTCTAGAGATCTAGTCTATCCCATATATGAATAAGAATCCCCCCTATAAACATATGCAATAAGTGGTCATCTAGATTTCCTGGACAGGAGGGAGAAATGCCGAGAAATATCATCCAAGAAACCTAAATACCTACTACCCACTGAGGTGACTCTACTGAAGTCAGATGGAACTGCAGAAGGATTGCTAGGGATTAGCAGTGCTGTTAAACATTTGTATCAATGACTTGGAAAAAGGACATAGATTTCATGCTTATTAAATTTGCAAATGGCACAAAGCTAAGAGGAACAGCTAGTACACTGGTTAACAGTCAGGATCCAGAAAGATCTTGACAGGCTAAAACATTGAGCCAAATCTAATAAGATGAAATTTAATAGAGATTAAAGTCAGACTTGGGTTCAGAAAGTCAACTTAAAGGATCATGGGATCAATTTCATAAGAACAAGATGGAGGAAACATGTAATCTTGAAAGAAATCTGGAGGTTTTAGTGGTTTGTAAGTTAAAAATGAATAAGAAAATGTAATATGGTAGCCAAAAAGGCAAATGTGATTTTAGGCTGTGATTATTAGGTGTGTTTTAGGGTCTAGGAAAAGGGAAATAACAGCCCCATCATAGTCTGCACTGGTCAGACCATATTGAAGTATCGTGTTCAGTTTGGGTGCCACATTTTAGGTAGAACATTGACTGGAGAGCAGAGGAGGGATAAGACGAATTCAGGGATGTGCCGGAGCCAGTTCCGAAGGCTCCAAAAGGCCAATTATGAGATTTTATTTTTTAAAATTATTATATTTTTGTTATATTTTAAGTTTTGAATTGTCTCCCTCCCTTTCCACCATTTGACATAGACATTTACGTATGTGTGTGTGATTGATATACACATGTGTATACACATATACACATACATATACATACATATAACACCATGCCATGCATATTTCTATTTATCAGTTTTTTCTCTGGAGGTGGATATTATCTTCCTTCATGGGTCCTTTGTAATTGACTTATTTATAATACTCAGAATAAATTAGTCATTAACGATTATTCTTCAAACAATATTGCTGTTACTGTATACAACATCTCTTGGTTCTGCTCATTTCACTCTTCAATTATTCAGTTTTCATTGTGAGCATTCATACCTTAGAAATATGCAAATGCTATAAATCAAGCCTTGATTTATTGTTTTGTTGGTTGTTTAGACTTTTTTGTTGTTCTTCAGTTATTTCAGTCACATCTGACTCTTTGTGACTTCTTTTTTTTTAGGTTTTCTTGGCAAAGATACAGGAATTGTTTGCCATTTCCTTCTTCAGCTCATTTGACAGATGAGGAAACTGAGGCCAACATGGTTAAGTGACTTGCCCAGGGTCACACAGCTAGTAAATATCTGGTATTAGATTGAACTCGGATCTTCTTGATCCACTGTCTAGCCACCTAGCTGCCCTATTTAGATCTAGCTTAGTGTTAATAATGCAAATTAAACTTTAAAGTGTCTAATATCCCCCTCTCCTAAGCAGGCTGTTAAACATTTACCAGCATAATGCTGGATATATGTTCTGAGGACAAGAATGAGTCTTCAAGATGATGACAAATAAGATATTTGAAAAATCTACAGAAGGATGGAACATGGGCCATGGAGCCAGGGAGACTCATCTTCTGAGTTCAAATCCAGACTCAGATACTTAATAGGTCTGTGACTCTGGGCAAGTTACTTAACCTGAATGCCTCCACCCCCCAAAAAAAAATCTATGAAGAAAAGACTGAGAAGGGACATGTTAAGTATCTTCAGTCATTTGAAAGATTGTCATGTAGAAGAAGAAATAATCTTGTTATGAAGTTAGCCCCAGAGAACAGAACTGGAAGAGCAAATGGAAGTTTCAGAAAGGTTAATTTAGGTTGGATTTAGGGGAAAACTTCACAACAGTTACAGCTACCCCCCAAAGAAGTCCCTTAGAAGCTGCAGTCTCTCTAATGCAGGTCTTTAACCTCTCTGGGCATGTTTCCTCTTTTATAAGATGAAAGGACATTAAGGTAACCAACTACCTTGTTAACCACCTTCCACCATGAAGAAAATGTTGAGCTTTACAAAAATACACAGCAAATTTGTTCCAGGAGAAAGTTGGAAACAAACTGTATAGGTAATAGTGGCAGAAGACCTGAATAAAACATGAGATACAAGAATAATGAAATATTATTTTGGTATAAAGAAATATGAATATAAAAATTCCAAGACAATGTGAAGATTTAAAATGAAGAAAACCCACCCTTTCTTCAAACAATGAATACACTCTTAATAGGGCTAAAAAAAACTGTTTATATTAACTGTTTTTTGTTAAAATAAGAGTGGGTTTTAAGAGAATGATATGGAGTGAGGAAGGCTTTGAAGAGTTATTTCTATATATAATCCCCCCCGCCCCAAGTTTTAGCATTAAAAATTAAGTCAAGGAGCAATCTCTTTACTACAAACTGTAAATTCCAAAGAACTCTTTTCTGTTAGGGGTCATGACTGACGTTTGGCCTGTGGCTTTTGTGATTATATTTGTCAGCTGTGTTCAATCACAATTTACCAATAAAAGATAAAAAAACCCTTTAAAAGTTACTAAATGTATAGTGTCTTTTTATAATGTATTTTCTCAATCAATAAATATTTAGAGGCAGCTTCTAGTACTTTTCAATTAAAAGAAAAGGAATGAGACTTCAATTAAAAGAAAAGGAATGAGACTAGATCTATAGGGTTCCTTTTCAACATTAAAATACTAAAGCCACTATGATCTCTAGGTTTTCTGATGGTCCTAATTCTAAATCTATGACACTATGATTTGAAAGTCATGGAGTGAATTTGGATTGGGAGGGAAAGGAGAGTTAGAGTTAGATTGAAAGGGCAGAGAGGAAGAACAGAAAAAGATAGAACTAAATTCTAATTTAGACCAGTTAGTACGTAATAGATATCACTGGGGCTAAATGAGGGGAAATGGCTGTAGATTGACTCTACAACTCGGAACTCCGCCTTCCTCAATTTAGACCCCCAAGAACGCTTTTAGTTACCACTACGCCTGCGAAACTCTATTTCTCCTGCCCTTCTCTCCCCCATTCCCCCTCCTCCCAATAATTTACTTGTTTCTGGGCAACCATTGATCTCGTGCAGCCAATCAGAGAGAGTATTATCTCTGCGCCCCGACTCCGTCAGTCCCCCTGCGGAAGGATCCCTTTTTGGGCAGCCCCGCCCTAGTCCCGCCTCCGGCTAGCTTCAGAAAGCCGAGTTAAGGGCGGAGGCAGCAACGGTGGGGCGGGGCGTACTGAGACCGGTATAAGAGCGGAGGGGGCGGCGGCGAAGCGGCTCACTCGGTGCCGGTGCCCGGGGTTTGTAGTGACCGAGCCCCACCCGCCGGGGCTACCGACGGCTAAGACGTGCTAATACCATCATCGCCGTCTCCTCCTCGCCCTCCTCCTCCTCCTAACAACAACTCCACCCACCGTCCAGGTGAGCGAGTCCCGGGTTGTCAGGTGACTCCCACTCTTATTTCCCCCTCCCCCCTGCTTTGCCCCCTGGCAGGGTTGGGGCAGCGAGAGAGCCCGGAGAGGTCTGGGGGCAGCTGGGCGCCGAGGCTGGCTGTTGCGCACCCCGGGGGGGAAGGTGGGGATGGGACAGGTGCAGAGTCCCGAGGAAGGAAGGGCAGCGCTTTTGGGGGTGGTGTGACCCCCCCCCTGGAGCGGGGTGGGGGGGAGGCCTCCACCCCCTTCCCCCCCTTCCCCTCTTCTTGGGGCTGGCTGCATCGCTCCGAAACGGAGACTTTCCGCTACTCCGAAACCTAGACAGAGCTGCGCCTCTAAGTTGGCAAACTTTTAAACCACCAGACTCCGCACTGGACGAGGGGGATTTGCTAACTGCCTCCTTAGGGCGCTTTAGGGAAAGCTCTTTGAGAAGTCTTTCTGCGCTTTTGAGGTGTGAGCGGCTCCCATTTTCCTGGGATTGCACTGCTGCCTTCCCTTTAGCTCTGCTCTCAACACTCCCCTCCTCCCACCCCCTTCCTACCCTGACCTTTCCTAGTTCCGAGACGTCCCGCTCCTAGGCAGCCGGGGGCGGCATGGTCACCTTCCTTCTCCCGACTAACAACGAGAGAATTGAATCCAGCCGACCTCGGATCAGGAAGACCTGGTTTTTCATTTCCTTGCCTCCAACACTGACTGGCTGGGGTACTTGTGAGCAAGTAACTTAATTTCTCAGTACTTCCAGGCAATTTAAGATTACTAGCTGTTGAACAGTTATCTTTCTGCGTTGGTGGATGGAATTTCCTCACTGAGAGTTCCCTAAACCGAAATTTCAGGTCGGGACCACAAAAGGGGAAAAAAAAACAACCCGTTGTTGGTTCAGAGCTTGGTTGTTTGGGGCTCGAAAATATAGAAACAACACTAGAGCAGAATAGCGTTATTACCTGATGATGGTCTCCAGCTTCTGTGGAAACTAGTGGGAGGAATGAGACCTCGTTCATTTGTTTTTTCCTTTGACTTGGCCTTTTTTGTTTTGTGAATACTGCGCTGTCAGCCGTGGGCTGTCAGCTGTGGCTACCGCAGCCTCATCAAATACAATACAAACCAAACTTGCTTAGGAATCTGTTGAGATGAATCCATTAGAATAATTTTTCCTTAAAGCAGTTTCCCCCTCGATGTAGTTATTCCGTCTACATTTTCTCATTTGGAGATTGAGGTTTAGCAATTGGGGGAAGGGGGAGGTGCTTATAGTGATTAGTGATGCAGATAGCATTGGGGGTGAGAGAGGGAGAGTAAGAAAAACACATTTAGTAAAAACAAACACACAACAGGTCAAACCCCAAAGTCGTCTGAAGGAGCGTTTTTGACTATATATGAAAAAACAAAAGAGTTTAACACTTTAGGTACGTTTTAGGAAACAATAGTATTTAGCCTTCTAGGGAAAAGACCTTTTTTCTTTACTAAAAGGTAGTGCCTGACCCTACCCCTAATAGAACCATAGAATGTTAAAGCTGAAAGGAACTGACTTAGAGATCAATCATCTTCTCGACTTCCCCACTCTTTCAAATGAGTACAAGGTCTGAGAAGTAGATCTTCCAGAACTAGATCTTAAAAAGGCACTGATCCATTTCTACTCAAATATAATAGACAAGAATTACTTATAAAGGTGTTCATTTTAAAATTTTCTATGTGATTGTTTTGCATTATCATAGCTTGGCACCAGATAAAATTTGGGGAGTTAGAGAAATGACCCTGAACCCACCCTGTCTTCTGGCATGAAATTAACACTGGATTATAAGCATTTCTTAAGTAATATGGTTTTACTATATCTTAGTTACTTTGGAATGGGAACTATCTTTTTTTCAGTATGAAGTGTGGGATAGGAGATGGGGGTGGTAAGGAAAGGAATATCATTACTATATTTTAAAGAGTAAAAATATTTCTTTAGGAAAAGATTGTGACTTTAAGACACACAAACATCCCAAGCAGGTGCTGTTTTCACTTGATTCTCTGTCAAGTCCCAGATTGCCTACAGGACTTGTGATCAAAGCTTACCTCTAGATCACCTGTGTGACCCTAGAAGTCACTTTACTTCCCCACTTAACAAATTCTTAATCTGTAAAATGAAGGGCTTGGACTACAAGTATAATTTGTCATACATACCAACTTGAGTTTTTAAAATGCTGATTTATTTCCCATTCATAGAGCCCCTGAATATTATTGTAAATCTGGTTCAGAATGACTCGAGATTGAACCTACAGTACCTATAACCCTAACAAAATTCTGTTGAGTCTCCATAGAATGAGGGAGACAGTGGTCTTGTTTTCAAATTATTTAGCACCTGAGAACACTAATGAAAAACAATTATAAGTTTATTAAGAGTAATTTGTGGGCTAGGTACTGAGGATACAAAGGTGAAACAATCTCTGGTTTCCATGACTTGGTGAAGTGTTTAGATACTGCATAATTTATGGAGGCTTCAAGTATTGTGTGCAAGGTACTAGCATCTTGTCATTTTTTAAAATGGTTATTCACAATCATATGGTCACATGACTTTAAAAGCTTATCCCAAACTACAGAAACACTCATATAGCTGCACGTGTAAGTGGGATCGGAATGTTTGTGGTAGTGGGGGAAGTAGTGGTTGATATGCCATGCTGAGAGTGTAAGCTGGAGGTCCAGTCACATTATGTAGTGAGTCAAATGCTGATTTAACAAAATCCCTTTGGGTACTTCCAAAAATCCCAGATATTCAGCAGAGCAGTCAAGGAAGATTCAGAAGTGCTATGTTTAAGTTAGCACTTACAGATATACAAACTACCACATAACTAACAAAATAAAGTGGATTCAGTGGGGTCATGCTGCTAGGATATTCATCACTCTTAGATAAATGTAAGTTTCCTTGAAATTAACTCAATGAAATAATAGCCTAAATACTTTGAAATGACCAGCTGTTAATATGTCAAAAACCATCTTCTAATTAAAGCCATATCTTAACAAAAAGAGGAATTTCTATGTAAGTTATAATAGTTGTCAATTTAAATATTGTATATTGTGGTTTTGTATCTGGGTAAGGCTGAATTCTCATATCAAGACTTAAGCTAGCTTGTTTGCTTCCTGCTAGCTCTGTGGGCCTGCTGTTGTAATGGGTTTGTGTATGGAACACTCCACTTTTTGAATGTTACTTGATTTAATGAGGGGAGTGTTTATAATGTTTTCTGTGTCTTCACTGAGCTCTGTGTTTGTAAAGCTAACAAGGAAGAGTTACATAATGATTTCTGAACTTTTTTTTTATCCCCCATAAACCTGCGTGCTTTGACCTTAGTAGGTGCTTAAGAAAAATGTCATATTAAGTAATTCCACAGCCATTTAAAGGCTAGGTCCTGGGGTGTTACAAAGAAATTCATAAGATACTAGAAAAGAGTTACATTGTATCCAAGATACAAGCATGTTAGGAGAAGATGGATTAAACACATCAGTATGCTACCATGAAATGTTAAAAAGGTTTTTAAATTGCCGTGAATTTGGAAGAGGCAACAGTATTAATCATGTAAGAGTCTTTTCAGTTAGATTTCTTCGGAAGTAACCCGAGTTGTTTTATCTGGCACAAATAAAATTGCTCTTATGCCTGGAATTTAAATAAGCTAAACATCTTTAGGAAGTAAACATCTTTAGGAGGGACTTCAAAGTAACCTGAGGCACACAAACTAGCCGTGTGACCTTGGTCAAGTTACTTAACACCAATTGCCCTCTAAAAAAAAAAAAGGCAAAAAAAATAATCCAATTTTTCTTATCTGGATTGTATCTTACAGATAATCCTGTTGTCTTAATATAAGCAGCCAAGGTAGACCAGTAGTACTAGACTTGGATGTATTTGTAAAGCTTTGTAGAAAGGTGAGAAACCATGGTGGGAAAAGTTCTAAAGTTGAACTGATTAAAAAAAGAAGTCTAAAAACCCAGCCTGCCATTATAGCCAAAGATGCTAATTACCCTTTTATATATGAAGTTATGTTAATGATGTAATAGTTTACTTTTATAACCTGTTAATGTATGTGAAAGAAATCGTTTTGGAGTCTTATCTCTTGTTCACCACATTTCTTTACATTTGTGGTCCTTGAGAGCTAGAGTGAGGGCCATTCATACTTCATAGATCATGTATTTTTTTTTTGTTGTTGTTGTTGTTGTTGTATGAGTTGTTGAGACAAAAATGACAGACTGAGGGCAATAGTGAGGGTAATGAACTTATCGTGTCTGGCCTGAAGTCTGAGCTGTTGGATGGTTTTATAGCCATTATTATTTTGCTATAGTACTCTCCCCTTTCCTTGGTTCACACTGCTGAGCTTGCCACTGTCCCTTTTGTGTAGCTGGTTGTTAAAGATCCTGTACCTCCTCTCTCCTTACATCCTTATCGATGTCATTCAGCTTTTCTCCATTGTTGAGCTTATCTCTGAACCTTTTTCTTTGTTCTGGACTCCTTTACTAGTTGGCCAAGTGAGTAATGCACTGGAATAATGCCTTGGAGTCTGGTAGGTTTGACTGAAAGATCAAATCCTGCCTCTGACACCTATTAATTAGCTGTTTGACCCTGGGCAAGTCACTAGACCACTTTCAGAATGGGGATAATAAAAGCACCTACCTCACCTGGTTGCCTTAAGGATCTTATGCTGTAGACATTATGTAAAGCACTTTGCAAACCTTGAAAGCTGTATGCAAATGATAGCTATTGTTATTACTAACACTTTTCTGCCACTTCTAGAATGTTTGGCTCCTCCTAATTCTTACAGCCATTCTCCTGTCCTAGGCTTTCCCACCCCTAAGCTGCTCCCTACTTTTAATCTGTTTTTTTTTTTTAAATAGAAGACTGCCTAATTAATCTCAACACAATCCATCTCAGTCAGCTCCCTATTGCAGGTGAGTGTCTTCTTTAATCCATCTGCCATCCCTTAAACACATTATCACATCTTGTTTCATACTAATAACCCTTTATCTTGGTTTTCATCTTTTTGTCTTATTTCAACATCTGGCTCAAAGCCAGGGTCTTCTTAAAGTGTCTTTGCCTAATAATACACTTCTTATTCCATGTTTCCTTCAATTGGTTAATGTTCTTTTTGCATTATAATTCTCTAATTCTTTCCATAGGTATATATTCTTGTCCCTACTATAAATGGAAGGAGAGATTCCACATTCACATGTTTGGGTCTTCTCCTTCCCCCTGCTTTAAAACAGCAATTATTTGCCCGCTGAGGCTTCTCTAAATAGAATATACTTGTGTCTTACTAGGGTAGACAAAGGGTTATTAAAGGAGTGGTTGGCAGCTTGCTATGGTCAGGGTGGAGGTGGGGGGAGCTAGTCAGCATTTATCTCTCCACCTCCCATCTGCCTCATTCCTCACTCACCCTTATCTTTGCCTTTCTTTAGGCTACAGGGGACCCCCAGCCCATGGATCTATGACTTGAAGGGCTTTCCTACCTTTCATGTGTTTGCAAACCACAGAATTTAGCTTAATCTAGAATACAACATCTAGAAGTTCCTTCCTTCTGTGGTGAATATCCAGCCTTTTCTGGGATACCTGCACAGTGATGAGTGTATTTCCTGCAGACACCCCCTTTAAACCATTGTTAGATAGCTGTAGTGCTATGCAGAGCCCAGAGTTTCCTCTCTAACTACTATTCATGTATCCTTTCTGGGACCCCATTGAACAATTAAAATTCAGTGCACTTCAGTGCTTACTGGGGTAGGCATTGACTGGTATTAGGTGCTGGGCTAGGTCTTAGGCCCTTGACCAATCTTTTCAACATAACTACCCTTCAAACACTGGAGTGTAGCATTCATATTCCCTCCCAAGTTCTTTCTATTCTAGGCTAAACACCTTCCCATGGTAAGGAACTAGACTCCTCTGGGACTAGACTTCTGGATTGTCTTTGTCTTCCTTTTTAAAATGTAACCCCAGAATTCAACTTATGTTAACACTGTTATCTGTCCAATGCAAGAATTCAAGAGGAAGGGGGGATGAGAGGGAAGCAACTGTTTATTAAGGCACCTGCTATGTGCCAGGAACCATACTGAGTGCTTTACACATTTTCATATTCAATCTGTACAATGAACCTGTGAGGTAGTTGCAATCCCTGTTTCGCAGTTGAGGAAACTGAGGCAGACAGAGGATGTGACTTGCCCAGGGTACCTCAGCTAGTAAGGTATCTGAGACCAGATTTAAACAGGTCTAACTAATTCTAGGCCCAGTGCTCTGACTTTGCCCCAGCAAGTTAGTTACTTTATCTTTCTTTCTCTCAAGTCTCTCATAGCCTTGCTTGCTTCAATGCCTTGTGCCCTAAGCAGAAGTGAAGAATTACAAAAGAGAGATGATCGCAGTGTAAACTTGGATCAGAGGCTTGACTTTCATAGCATAGTCATGGACATTTGATGGCAATGGACGTGGGCTCTCATGTGCCTGAAATCCTCTTTAAAAATTTTTTTTTACCATGTTTTTTTTATTAAGAAAATTATAGTGAGGAAAGGAAGACATTAATGAGGTGCTTGAAATGAGACCCCCTTGAAAACAAAATGTTCGATTTGAATGAATCATTTGTCATCCTTAGAGGATTTTACCCAAGACCTTGGATGAACCCCAAAGTGAGGAAGCTACTGTTAAGTGAGTGATGATATTTCTAATAGCCTAGGCTAATGAACATTAATGCTAGGACTCTTGTAATCAAAATTTACTTGAGAATTCTTTAGATCTTGGTATCTCCTCTCATGGAAATTCCTAGTATTTATTTATTTAGCTTTTTGGAGAGGGGAAAGCAGGGCAATTGGGGTTAAATGACTTGCCCAAAGTCACATGGCTAGTAAGTATTAAGTATCTAAGGTCGAATTTGAACTCAGGTACTCCTGACTCCAGGGCCAGTGCTCTATTCACTTCACCACCTAGCCACCCCAATACCTAGTATTTTTGAAGAAGATATCCCCACCTCCCAACACTGGGCATTTTCTCCAACTGGCCCTCATGCCTGGACCAATCTCCCTCCTCATCTCTGCCTCCTGCCTTCCTGCTAAAACCGCTGCTAAAGCTTCCACAGGAAGCTTTTCTGATGCTCCTTCATTCCTAATGCCTGTTGATTATTTCTAATTTATCATGTATATTGTTACTTTGTACATAGTTGTTTTCATGTTGTCTCCCCCCATTAGACTGTGAGCCCCTTGAGGGTAGGGACTGTTCTTCCCTTTCTGCCTTTTACCTCTCTTTTGCACATTCAGCACTTAGCACAGCGTCTGGCTATAGCTTAGAAGATGTTTAATCAGTGTTTACTGACTGACTAGCAGTTAATTTGAATTACCTGGCAAGGCTGATCTGAGCAGTTTAAATTCTGTAGTGTCCTCTGATCATGTTGCTGGTTTGTTGTTGATTCTGTTTTCATTTCTCACCACTCCAAATCTTTGTCCTGCAGTAACAGTACTACAAGCTCTTCAGTCTTATCTCTTCAGCCATGTTACTTTGGGCATGATATTTTGAGGCACTAGCTAGATACCATTTTAAAACTTACTGGAACACATCTCTGAGTTGGCTAGAGATCTCCTAGGGAAGACCTCTGTGTGGGGTGTGGCTTCCAACATAGTTTAAAAAAAACCCCAACAATTTGATAGCACTTTTAAGTTCACACCTAGTTTGTGTAGAATAAAACCAGTTAAATTCATAATTTGATGTCACTCAGCCAACTTCTTTATCTTTGAACCCATAAAATTGTACTATTTCTGGGTTTAGCTGGCTAGGCTTTGTTCTGGAGTAGGATCCTCCATTAAATCATGCAGTATCTCAATTGCTATGGGAATGTAACTGAATTTTTTGACTCTTAAGTACATATTGATGTTAAATGGTGGAGTAGATACTGATAAGTCTGAGAAAATTCACTGATGGCTGAATTCTCTAAAAAGTTTGAGTGAGAAAGGACCATCTGTGGACTGCTACTTAGGCAGACCTTTTTTCCACAGTACATTGCTTTATGATATGGGGAACTACTTCTGTGGATGTGGAACATGAGTTTCAGGCATTTAGGTGGGTAACTAGTGGAACATGAGCTTCCTGGAAAACAGTGGTTGAGGAACATTCAGTCAGAATGGGCCAAATTACTGGATTTTTAAAGAGGGAGAGTGGAGGAGGTGTGTAGTGTACTCTTTTTGCTGCTTCCATCCTGATAATCAAAATAATTTGTCTTATAGTAAAAAAAAAAGATGAGTATTGTATGCCTCAAGTTACTTATAGTAGAAATTTAGTGTTAATAAAACTTTATTGAAGCTTATATATGAATACCTGGGTAGGAGGCACATTGGTCAAATACTGAATTATTATGACTAATAGATTACATTCCCTAAAATTAGTTCTCTGAAAGGGAAAAAATATTAAACTGATAAATAATATACTAAATAAAATAATAATAATAAATTATAATAAATAAATAATAGATAAATTACTTAATTTTTTTAGTATTGTTATTTTATTTAAATTAAGCTATTGAGAAGAAGTCTACTCTTTTGCTAAAGGTAAATAATCTCAAATGAGATCATTGTAAAGCATTTAGTGCAGTACTAGACACTTATAACAGCTATACAAATGTTAGCTGTTATTATTTTTAAAAAATCTATCTACTTTTAGTTTACAACAGTCAGTTCCACAATCCCTTGAGTTTCAAATTTTCTCCCTCTCCTTCCCCCTCCCCCCAATTAGCTGTTATTATTGTTATTAAATTCTGCCACAGAAGCAAGCAACATAGATATAAAGAAAAGTCAGAGAAATTGGGAATTTGAAGTGTAAAAAGTAAGTACGAGCTAAAGCTGGGGAGGGTTGGGGAGAAGGGTGGTCAGGGGAGATAGGCTTTGGAAAAAATGTTTTGCCAACTCTCCCTTCCCTTTAAACTCCCACCCTCCCCACACACAAACAGAATAGGGAAATCAAGATTCTCCATCCTCTTCCCTTTTCCCCACTTCCTCTCCTAGTGACAGCATTCTCACACTGTTTTGGAAAGATCATCCTGCTATCACCACCATTGACTGGGTATACGTCAGCCCAAGTGGCAAAGGTGAAGTTTTGTGCTCTGCCTACACTTGCCCTCAGCCTGAGCTAATTTAAAACAGTAACACCAGTTACTCTATTTTCCAGATTAAATGCTTAGATGCTAGAATTTTGGACTTTGGGGGCTAATTTAATCCTTGGTCATTATCACTTGCTTTCCTGTATCTTCTCTGCCTTCAGAGTTACCATTCCCCTGGAAACCCATTTCTCCATGGGATATCTGACCCTGCTTCCATTCCCAGTTTTCCTTTCTGCCTCTCTTTTATTGGACTCCATGGAGTTACTTCTGCAGATACAAGGAGTGGCCAAGTCCTCAGAGAAGTGGAGCTGGAGGATATAGTAGACAATATTGGGGAAAAGACTCCTGACTGACTGTTGTCTTCCTCCTCTTCCCTCTCCTTCCCCTTCTCATCCTTTATGGACATTTTTAGATTTAAAAAGGTTAGGGTAAGGGAGGGAAAATTAATGGCCTTTGCAAGTGAGATCTCTGGGAGCAGTGACTGGAAACATGAAAAGCAAGGAATTATTTTCCGTGTCTTGCAAGGGTTTTTCTCCAGTGTGTATGCAGGCTAATGGGTAAACTTTTTTTAATTCTTTAAATGTTTTTTAAAACTTCTGAACTTGACCAACTGGGATAGGCAGGAATAAGTGGTTGAATAGAATAGTAAACAAACCTTAACCTGTCCAGTACTAAGAGTACAATTATACATAGCCTATGTGAAAAAGCAAGACATGTGTGTCTGTGTGTGTCTATGGTAGGGGAGTTTGGTTTGATATGGTGCTAAGGCCATCGGGGTAGGACTGACTCCCAGGGCAGCTCCAAAAGGAGATCAAATTCTTCCTGCTATCACTTCTCTGGATAACTTTTGGCTGTCATCATATAGGATTCTGGAAAAGAGAGAATTTAGATGAGGGACTGAATCTAGTCTGGCCCATTTCTCCTATAAAGTAAATCTACCATTCCCCATCTTTGCTACTGCATTGTATTATATTCAAACATACCCCCAATTCTCCTGTCCTGTGAAGTATTCTGATGCAGTTTATGTTAAATTATGTAATAATGTGTGAAGCAAGTTACAGACATAATCTCATATTTGCCTAACTTGGTACAGGTTTAAAGTACTCTGTAGTCTACTCCAAGCTGCCTTTGTTTTTGATTCTTCAGTCAGTTACCCATTAGCTGTGACCTTTAGGGTCACTGGTCCTTCTTAATGATTCAGGTTGAGTAATGCCCAGGTAGAACCCTTTCCTCTTGCTTCAAACTTGGGGTCATTTTCTTCCTGAGCCCTGGGTCCACTACCTTGACCTCAGATAAAACATACTCTTGTCAAAGTCATGTGAAATCCCAATTGGGCTGGTAGTAGGTATCCTAAACTCTACTCATATAAATTCTTCCTTTCTTGTTTAGAACTTACATCACCTTACTCATTTTCTACAAATTCATCTAATCTTTCGATCTTAATTCCCAAGTTTCTCTGAGCTCTGCTTTTCTAGAAGGCAGATTATCCTAGCCCCTTTGTTCATTATCTGGTTATTCTGGACTCTTGCTTCTTAAAAGAACTCAGGTTTTCAGACCTCATCTCTTAGCTGCTCCTTCTTTAAACAAAGAAGAGAAACACATCTCTATTTCTAATTATAGTTGAATTTTCTGGCTCCAGCTAGGCTAGATATTCCCCCAAATCTAGTGTTTTGTTTTGTTCTTAAGAGGAAATTTTTTTAACTAACTTGAGGAAGGAGCTCTTTGACTAGCTTCCTGTTACCTGCAGTATCCCATCTCAGCTGCTCTGTCTGGCTTTTAAAGTCTTCTGTAGTGCCCAGACTATCCTTACTGAACAGCTTTCCCTGTTGTTTTCACATTCAAACCCTCTCCTATGGTCAAAATTGTCTCTTCCTTTTACTATTAACACCATTATTCTCCTTATTATCAATTTACATGTAGATTTCTTTGAAGCTTAGAAAACACTTTCTTATCCTTACTCACACCCTGTTTTGTTCTGGGCTCCCAGAAATGGTTCCCACCTGGACCTAGATCGCCCGCCCTCTGCCTCTCCTGGCCTTCACTGACTGACATCCCTCTTCTTTCATAAGTCTTTTCTGTTCAACAGTACTCTCCTTTGATATAGCAATCTTGCCTTCTGAGTGTCTCTGTGTAGTGACTAGTGCTTGTATTTCTGTCTTAAACGTTCTATACTCAATGCTTAGTCTTCTCTACTAGACTGTAAATTTTTTCTGGTAAGGCTTATGTCTTTCCTCTCTATTCCATGAAACATTTGATACAGTGTTGAATGGAGGGTGGATGTTTACTTTGTGTTAGTTTGTATTGGTTAAAAATACAAAAAGAGTTAAAGATTTATTGAACCCTTTAGTTGCTGATGGAACGGAACACTGAAACAGCTTTAGCACCAGTATAAACTTGTCATCATCCAAAAGCTATAATCACAGACTAAATTCCTGTAGCATATATTTATAATCCATGAAAATCAAGTGTTCATATACTCTTTTTGATTTCATGAACACAGGTGGATCTTCTCTCCCTTTGTATTGTAGGCTCTTTGTCTGCAAAGTCCATATCTCTAACTTTTGGAAAAAGTCATCCAAGGTGCTGGATTGACAGTAGCTACTCAAATACTTTTTGACTGGATCTAATCTCCTGATTGAAGGATTTATCCATCCTTATGCCTGCCATGTTATATTTCTGTCCTCTCCATCCTCAGGTCTTCCCCTTAAAACGTCTAGAGTGTTCTATTCAGACTTTGAGGGAAGACAAGGGGTTAGTCCAGGAGGTATAAGTGGGGTAAAATGTCTTACTATCCCCTTGAAAATGCTCATTCTAGAGCCAGAACCTAACTTTCTTGTGACCCAGTCTCTTATATGTGATAATTTCCCTTATCACTGCAACATGGTGGTAGTAAGTGGGGGTGAGGGGAAGGGAAGGTACAAATATGCAAGAGATAAGAAAGGAAGGAAATAAGCATTTATTAAGTACCTACTATGTGTCATTTAATCTGCACAATCCTTGGAGGTAGGTGCTTACTTGTTATTACAGTTGAGGAAATTGAGGTGCAGAGGTTAATGTAACTTTCTCTGGGTTATACAGTTGGTAAGTGTCTGAGGCTGCATTTGAACTTGGGTCCTTCTGGCTCCTGGTTGAACAAATTTACCCAGAGCTATATCAACTGTAATAGAGTCTGTGGTTGCTTGGCAGCTGAGCTATAGCTTGGTGACCCCCTGACTTTAAAATAAAAGAAAATGTTCCGTCTAATAAGGATCCATGAGTTGAATCAAATAATTGGCTCCCTCTTCCCACCTCACTATGAGGGAATGTTTCACTTGATTATAGGGGGTCTTGAAGTAGCATGGAAATAGCAATGGACATTTTAGCTCATGTGAATCTACTTGACTTCAGGCTCTTAATCTGGTCACTATTTCAAATAGTAATCCTGTTAATTGGAATTCTCCTTTAAGTGAATAGAGCTGTTTATGATCTGGGAGTATTGGAGTGCTTCACATGACTCTTTTATGCAGGGATTATCTTAGTTTTGGCCCAAAGTAGGTTAGAATCAAAACTATTAGCTGAATTCAGTTTTTTGGCATGTGCCCTGAAATCTACCCTAATATCATCATTGTTGGCCTAACTTTAAATATGTTGCCATGGTGATGAGGGGGAGAATGGGATAGTAGAGAAATCTTGTTTCACCTAACAGGGACTAGTTAGTAATTGTTCATTGTGTTATTAGCAGTAACAATAATAGTGTTATTGGCCTAGTGTCATATCAACCTTAATTCTTGAACAGCTTTTGTATTTTAAATACTTCATGGTGAAAATGATGAGAAGCTGGGAAATACAACTTCAGCGGTGGTTAGAAATTACTGATATATTTGTTATGAAAGACTAGATATGACCTGGAAAATCACTCTTTGGGACTTGAAAGAAGCTATCTTGGGACCTTTTAGCCTCTAATAAGTAGAATTTCATTTGAATAGTATCATTAAGAACAATATTACTATGTTTACATAGTTCCTGTTCTGTGCCAGGCACTATCTAAGTACTTTATAAATTCCCTCATTTGATCTTCAGAGCATGGGATGTAGGTGCTGTCATGATCCCCATTTGAAGAAACTGTGGCAAATAAGTTTAAGTGACTTTCAAGGCCACACAGCCTATGTCTGAGACCAGATTTGAATTCCTGAGGCTCAGTGCTCCATCCATTGTAGTGCCTAGCTTAATAATAATGCTGCAAGTATTAGTATTTGCAAGACAAAGCTCTTTGAAAAGGTTCATGATAAAGCATATAATGTAATTATAATTATTATAAACATAAGCATGAATGCTCACCTTCTAGGATGGGTTTTGAGGAGGGGCCCCTAGTGTTCTGTGTCTGCTGTCTCCAAACCATCCTCTAACTAGCAAGATAGGGATAGAGACCGAGAGTAGACCTGTAATTTCTCAGATGAGAAAGTTTCTTCTGCCAGTGTTGCTGGGCATGTTTTCTCTAACTTGGACTTAGCTGCCTGGAGTACTCAGGTAAAGTGACTTGCCCCCATGTTGAAAAGATAATATATGTCAGGGACAGACCAATGCTGGATCATAGATGGTGGTGGCAAATTTATTCAAGAACTGGTAAATATCCAGGTCTTAAATGTCTTAGAATGAGAAATGGCAATCAAGGAAAACTGCAAGGGCTTCTCAGGAATACAGAGCATTTAGAAATATAAATACTGAATGATGATGATGGGTCCACTGGAGTTTAAAGAGTTTTTTCCCCTGAATTTATTTTATTTTATTTATTTTTGTAAATGGGCATCTTTCTGTTAAAGTAGTATTGAATACGCAAATGGAAAGTTGACCAAAAACCATTCTGAGTAAAAAGAATTTTGATCCCAAACATACCAGACACTTAATGTTTGGTGGGGAAGGGCGGGGTCAGGGAAGGGGGTGGGGGGTGGGGAAGGCTGCCTGTGTGAAAGCTAAGCAATTTATTTGTTGTGAAGTATAGAAGTAGGAAGTTCAGTCCCTCATACATTATGTCCTAAGCTAGTGTTAGGTCCCATTTTAGGGATGCAAAGATAAATAGTCTCTTTCCTCAAAAAGGTTTAAGTACAAAATATTTGGCATTAATGGTTACAGTCCTTTCCAGCCTCGGAGCTAGGTGGGGAAGGAGATACAGGTACCCAGAGTGATAAAAGGGAGCACATGAAGGCACAGGGAAGGCAGGGAGGGGTTCATAAAGCTCTGTAGGAATTTGAGACCAGCACTTTGGGCTGGTATTGTGGAGGGAGTGAATGAAGAGGCTAGACTAGAAAGGCTTTGTGGAGGCTGTACCAGACTGGGGCCTTTCGAGAAGTTCTTTGAGGGGGAACAGACTGTCTTTAATTTTGTCTTTACATCCTTAGACCCAGCGCTGAGCTGTGCATGTTGCTGGCATTTATTAAATTATATTGGTTTGAAATGAAGTTGGTAGAGATGTAGGAAGTACACATCCAAGAAATGGTGTTGGGGCAGGGGAGTAGATAGGTAATCTCCTATAGATGAGATAAGGAAATAGTTCAGTTTGGCTGGAAGGGTAAGTTGGTGCCATATTATAGTAGAATTGAAATGCCAGACTGAGGAGTGAGTGGGATATTTTCTCCTATAGACAAAAGGGAGGCACTAAAGACTTTTGTTCAGAGAACTAGTAAGTGAGATCTTTGTACTAGGAAGATTAATTCTGTGATAGATCAGAGAAGGCAGAGACACGAGGAGACCATTATACTAGGCTTAGTCTGGGGTAGTTGGTGGTGGCCCTGAATGAAAGGATGGGGCAGACTAAAGGTATTCTGGAACTAGATGTGTCACATGTGAAAGAAGATCCAGCATGACAGTGAGGTTTTAAACCTGGATGACTTAGGAAATTGATCCATACATGTTATCATCAAACAAGTTGAGGGAAAATTTTAATTGGACAGATTGAATTGAGGTTGCTGTGGAACATCCCATTTAAGAGGTCAAGCAAACCTTCTCAATGAATGGGTGGGTGGGGGATGGAGGTAGAGAATTTGGAACTCAAAAATTAAAAAAAAAAAAAGTTAATGCTAAAATAAAGTATATATTTTTTAAAAAGTGTCAAGCAGTTATATATTAATGAGAAGGGATCTTAGCTGCTTATGGGAGCTGTATGTAGTGACCTAAAGGGTAGAAGTAGATGCAACCACTTAATAAGAGAGCCTTGGGGGACTTCCTTTCCTTTCCTTGTTCCCCCTTGTGTGTTGGTCTGATAATCCTCTTGGAAATTAAGCAGGAGAATAAGGAGGGAAGGTTGTTAAATAGAATCAAACACTGCAGGAAAGTCAAAAAGAAGGTCTTTAAGTAGGAGTTCAGGGGAAGGGAAGGTCTTGAATCTAAGCATTGAAGTTACTGTTTATGCTTATTAAGCATTTTCTCAAACATCAGAATTTCTGCATAAAAATTGTTACTCAAGTGTTTTTTCCAGTTTTCTCCTTACCTTGCTACTTTAGAATGATCAAGTATATTGTTCCTCAGTGAAGGCCTCCCTCCTTCCATGACATGACCATAATACCATTCTTTAGAGAGAAGGCAGTATGGTATAGTGGAAAGAATTTAGGGTTTTTAGAAAGATGGAGGTTTTATTAAGGTGCTGCACCTAAGTCATGTGACCCTGGGGAAAAAATCTGGACCTTGGGAGATTTGAACTTGATCTACTCTATGGTTCCTTCTAAGTCTTAAGTTCTTGTGTTGTGTAATACTCTCAGTGGGCATTAAAAAAAGTGCCTCCCCTAAGCAGAAGACTGGGGTATGAAGCCCAGGTTTCCTGCTCTCATGGGATTTATGGGTGATTTATGACCATACACATAACCAAATGCATATGTGAAATGTTGTATGAAGTCTGTTGGGCAGAGGTAAAAGGTGGGCTTTTACTTCTTCATTGGTCCTTTGTACAACCATCTCAAGGGATTGGAGTAGGAAATGGGAAGATAGGAATGATGCCACTGGAAATGAGTGTTCTGCCATTGTATTCCTCAATAGTAACTTGCCATCAAATCTTAGATATGACAAGTCAAAAACAGAAACTGGAAAACAGAAGAGTTGTCCTCGATTTTATTACAGTAGTTCATAATAGTAGTCACCTTGACTATACAATATTGTATGTATAGTAAGTAAAAAAATACAACTTAACCAGTTTGTCCTGTGATAACACAGTAGTTAAACAGTTAATTTATAATTATGGGGAGGGATAGAATACTGCTTATTTGGATAGAAAGTCCAGGTCTCATTAAAAACTAAAAAAAAGTCTCTTCTAGAGAAATTCTTCTTCAAAAACTCCTTTGCTGTCAGGTTGATCTTGAAGCATACTTGTGATCGTGGTACTTCCTTGTTTGGAAATCTGTCATCAGCGCTCCCTCCATTGCTTACTGAAATAAAATCCAAATGATTTAGGCTGGCACTTGAGGCCTTTCCAGCTGTATCTTCCACTCCTCCCCAGTCTGAATTCTCCAGTCCAGAGTATTGCCTTTCCCCAAACATTTGTTGCACTTCCATAACACCTAATGCTTCCTTCCCTCTCATCTTTTCAGGCCAGTCACAAATGGTGCCACTTTCACAATGCTTTTCCTCACCAGCCCAACTGGAAATAGTTTCCTTTTTCAATAATTTTGTAGTACTCATGGTAAGTGCCATGAGTTACATGTTGCTTATAAGCATGTGCCCTCTGCCCTGTTATATGGTAAATTCCTTGAGGCAGAGGCCCCCTCTTATAAGATTTTGTATCCACAGGACACTTAAAACAGTGTCTCACATAGAAAGCAGGTAACTGCTCAATAAGACTTTGTGAAGTGAATAGAATCCTCATTTCATTCACTTCATAGCCATTTTCAAAATCAAAATCAGTGGCACCATGGCCAGGGTGAAAAGTCTGAAGATGACCTTAGTCTGAAGATCGTTACTTAAAAACTGTAGGTTTCCAGCAAAAGAAGAATGCTTTTGAAACCTGGGATTCAGCTGAGCCCTGAATCATATTGAGCGGGGTGGGAAACCTACTCTTTAATTTTCACAGCAAGTACAGTAAAATCATTGTAAGGTATTTGCAGGTCAGATTAGCTATGTACACTATAACCTATTTCTGTCTCATTTCTGTTTTCTTAACTCTGTAGATTCAATAGTCCAGGTTTATTCAGGAGATGTAAAGGCAGTATGAGATTTTTTTTTTTTTCATTTTGGAGGGCAATTGGGATTAAGTAACTTGCCCAAAGTCACATGGCTAGGTTTTTGTTTGTGTGTGTTAAGTTTTCTGAGGCTGGATCTGAACTCAGGTCCTTCTGACTCCAGGGCCAGCACTCTACTCACTGCGCCACCTAGCCGCCCCAGCAATATGAGATTTACTGGTTTTTTTTTTAATCACGAATTCAATACTACTTAGTACTATATAGTACTGATAAGGGCAGGGAACCTTCCCAGAGCCTATACCTCATCAGTACCCTACTGCTTTTCAGAACCATCTCTAGCTTTTTATTTTCTAATTGTTTTGTTTGTTAAATAACTGGCACCTTTTAGTGACTAATGGAATTTTCTATGCAAAGTTTTGGTGGGGAGTAACCTTCATTTTCTTTCTAGATCCATTTTGCTTAAACCCTAGAGATAATTTTAACTTTTATTTCTACCATTTCTTAAAATTATATTTGGAAGATTAAACTATTTGGAGGGGGGGTAGCCATACTTCAGTGGCACCAAAGAAATAATCTTCCTTTATGATGGAGATTCTTATATGAAAGTTTAACTTCATACGTGAATTGATGAGCAACAGTTAACACAAATTCTTGGCTGAGTAGACCACCATTCCTAGATCTGGGTTCTATGTGGGATCTTGGTTTGGTCCAGCTCTCCAATTTTTTTTTTTAATAGATTGAGGAAACTAGGACCCAGGGAGATTGTTACTTGTCCAAGGACAAGGTCATAGATGGGGTTTGACCCCTAGTCCTCTGACTCCAGAGCCAGCACTCTTTAACAAGCACAGTCACCCCCATCAGCATTTATCCATTGATTGGAAGAGGGAGGGTTGTAGGGAAAGATGTTGGAGGAGTCATTTGCCTACACTTGCACTCAGTTATGCAGTATGGTGGACCCAGGCCTTGGACTTGAAATCTAATGCTTTCTTAATACCCAAATAGAAGCAGAAGTATGATCCCAATGTTTCTATTATTCTAAAGTAACCTATAGAGGTTGAAGCCAAACAATACACTATTACAGAATGTAACACAAGATGTAACAAAAAATATAACACAAGAACATAAGGATCTGATGGCCCAGAACCATAGTGGTATAGGATTGCTCTTTTAGTGGGAGAGGTATAGGGCCGCTCTTTTTTGTTGCCTGAGAAAGGAGGAAAGGAATGACAAGCCATTTCATTTGCTAAGCTCTTAACTGATTATAATATATGTGTAGTTTAGGTGGCTTTTCTCTAATCCCTTGTGGTGCCCCTACCCATCCATTGATCTTCCTCCCTCCTTGAAGAAATAGTCTTAATTTAAGGTGGTGTTGGAAGGAAATGAATGTGTCACAAGCAACTATTGTAAGTGCATTTGAGATTTTTTACTGCATGGAAGTAAATGCTAACTTTCATTTCTCACCCCTCCTTTCAGTTTCCCTGGAAAGACTAAACCCCAAGATGGCAGATGAGACAAACACCAGGGATTGCATGTCCTTCAGTGTGCTGAACTGGGATCAGGTCAGTCGACTGAATGAAGTTTTGACTGAGGTTGTACCAATCCATGGACGGGGCAACTTCCCCACCCTGAAGATCACACTGAAGGATATTGTTCAGACTGTCCGAAACAGGCTGGAGGAGGCAGGAATCAAGGTGCAGGATGTTCGACTGAATGGCTCTGCAGCTGGTCACGTCTTGGTCAAAGACAATGGCTTGGGTTGTAAAGACCTGGACCTAATTTTTCATGTGGCTCTTCCAACAGAGGCAGAGTTTCAGCTTGTTCGAGATGTCGTTCTGTGTTCTCTTCTGAACTTCTTGCCAGAGGGAGTCAACAAGCTAAAAATCAGTCCAGTGACTCTTAAGGAGGCCTATGTCCAGAAGCTGGTAAAGGTCTGCACGGACACTGACCGTTGGAGTCTGATCTCCCTCTCCAACAAGAATGGAAGGAATGTGGAACTCAAGTTTGTAGATTCCATTCGCCGTCAGTTTGAGTTTAGCGTGGACTCCTTCCAAATCATTCTGGACTCTTTGCTTTTGTATTATGACTGTTCAAGCAATCCCATGTCTGAACACTTCCACCCCACTGTGATTGGGGAAAGTGTGTATGGCGACTTCGAGGCAGCCTTTGACCATCTCCAGAACAGACTGATTGCTACCAAGAACCCAGAAGAAATCAGGGGTGGGGGACTCCTGAAGTATAGTAACCTTCTGGTACGGGATTTCAGACCCACAGACCAAGAAGAAATCAAGACCCTGGAGCGTTACATGTGTTCCAGGTTCTTCATCGACTTTCCAGACATTCTGGAACAACAGAGAAAGTTGGAGACCTACCTCCAGAACCACTTTGCTGAAGAGGAGAGAAGCAAGTACGACTACCTCATGATCCTTCGCCGAGTCGTGAATGAGAGCACTGTGTGTCTCATGGGACATGAACGGAGGCAGACCCTCAACCTCATCTCCCTCCTGGCCCTGCGTGTGCTGGCAGAGCAGAACATCATCCCAAACGCCACCAACGTCACTTGTTACTACCAGCCCGCTCCCTACATCAGTGATGGCAACTTCAGCAACTACTATGTTGCTAACACTCCAATGCCCTACAGCCAGCCATATCCCACCTGGCTGCCCTGTAACTAACTAATCTCTTGACTTGAGGGTTTCTGAAAAGGAAACCTGAAAAGGGCAAGGGCTTTCAGGCGATAGGGGAGCCTTTCTAGATGCAGGTGTTTGGCTTTTAAAGGGGAACTCAGCTCTGATTCTGCTCATTTTCTTTGTATACCCATCGAATGGGTCTACAGTCTAGCATGAGAAATCTTTAAAAAGGGACCCTCATTACAGTGCCACTTTGGAAACTGACCTGTCTGAAACACACTTACCACTTCATGGTCCCGAACCTTACGCACTTGTGGATTTGAGCCCCGTTGCAGTGCACTTACTTAGAACGGAAAATAAGTTGGCCAGTGTATGAGAAACCTTAAGCCAACTATCTTCACATCAATCTTGCATCTAAACTAGGCTGTGTTTTAGCCCTTGTCCAGAGTCCTTAGCCAGCTAATGCTTGGGCAAAACTGTTTTCTTGAATCCATGCAGAATGGCAAAGGTGAGGGTCTTCTTGGGTGCTTTTGTTCTTGTTCCAAGGGGATTTTGAGGAAAGGCCAAATTGCTTATGTTTGCTGACTTATCCCCTTTCAGCAGAGCTGAAGGTTTCCTTCATCAATTAAACCAAAGCCAATAGCCTTCAGAATTGAGGTCTGGTTAGAAGTGGCATATGTGGCTTAGATGCTGTGCTATCCCAAAGAATTGTGAGAGGTTACTGCTAAAGCATGACCTAAAAGGCTTCTTGGAAATGTAACTCAAAAACAAAATAAAATGTAAGACAATGTTAAAGGAGAAAAAATATTGGTGGTGGTGGGTGATGGTTGTGACTAGAGAATTAATGTTCAAATGACACTTTCTTTAAGGCATTTTTAATGAATGGAACTTTTGGTTGTTTCCCCCATTCAGTCTTTTTTTTCCTGGCTAACTTTTGTTGTCCTGTTCTTAAGACTTAAGTTGGGCAGTCTTGTTTCATTTTGTTACTACAGTAACCTAGGCAGACTTATACATGTCTATGTTGTAGTAGGATGAGGTGCCCTTTTTGATCACATGCCAAATATGACAACTTAATTTATTTGGAATATGTTGAGTGCTAATGTTCCCCCCCCCCAAAAAAAATTCTGTAGTGAAACTACTCCCCTAACTTTCTATTCATAGCAAATGGGTTCATGATGCTTACTTGGATAGGACTTTGGGCTCAATTCTAAATGATGTGTGGAAAGATCCCTTTGAATGGAACTGGTTGCTTGAACAAGTGCTTATGGTTTCAAGGAATCACAATAGAATATAGATTGCTAATCTGAATCTTTCTCTTGTCTGAATGAAGACTTGGGTTAGTAAAAAGGCTAGTGTGGAAGTGGTCTGAGTTTCTAATTTGGATAATGTTTTGTAAAGGAAATTTCCAGTTCTCCCTTCTAGGTAAGGACTGGCTTAGTGAATGAACTTGGATCTTCCGTAGCTCTTTTGTTGACCTGACCTTTTGCTTAACCTTGTATTCTGCACTTTAGGGGGAAAGACAGTGTTAACTTTAGTGAGTGTTCTGTTGCTCAGCTTGGTTAAGATAAGGTCCAGGATCATCTAGGTGGAGAGACTACTGCAAATTGTTCCCTCCAGAGAAGGAATTTCATGTTGCAAGTTGACTAGGAAAATGATAGCCCAGTTGGCAGATTTCAAAGGGATTTATTCAAATCCAAGATCTTGAATTTGACACTGCTATGGCCATAGAAATCCTGGGCCATGACAAAGCTAAGTTAATGAAAGAATACTTGAAGATCAATGACTTCTCTATCTAAGAGAAAACTAAGAGATGTTTGGTGTGCCCTGTCTAGAATGTGATATTTTGGTCCCCTTTTCAAGTGAAACAGATGGGTGAGCTTGGTTTTGTTTTTCCCCTTGGGTGTCACTTGTATTGTATTAACTTTAGCACGGTGAATAAAAAGCCACCTTAGCAGTATAACTTGCATTTGCTTCTTTAGAAGACCTTGGAAAATTATGTTGAACTCCTTGTTTTTAAATCAAAGCTAAGTTATAGGGCTGGGGTCAGATGTGAGTGGGATTGGTTTGAGGTCCCTTGGTAGTATTTCAGGTGTGGCACAGGACTGTGACTTATGATGAGCTGTCTTTGGAGGGGTAATGGCAGCACATCTGCACTAGAATTATTCATTTGTGGCAGAATGTTAACCAAAGCTTTGGTGGTGGCTGGTTTTCTATTTGCTTGCCAGAGAAGTTTGGGGATTAGAGTAGTGGAGGATCTAGGGACTACACCCTTAGCTTAAATAATTAAATTCCCAGTTTGTCCCTCTCGTTTATCTCTGGTATTAATGTCCTGACTATAGGGTGGTTGGCAGGGGTAGGATGTAGGAGGACCACCACTTCTGGTCCCACCTACAAAAGTTGGCCTTTATTCTGTCCCCTTGAAGGAATACCAACATTTTTAGATTTGTACTGTAGGTCATCTGGAACATGTGCTATGTACCCCTTTAGATAATCTAGAACATGTAGGAGTTTACCTAAAGTTAACTATTTTGCTCTATTATGTCTCAAAATCATAAAAGTCTTGGGAGAGGCCACAGGGGACAAAAAAGTATCCAAGCAAGGGACCCAGATAACATTTCTGGAGTTTTTGGCTCATCTTTGTTCATCACCCCTCCCCCACCTCCATACACATTGGGCACCCCCTTTGAGGAATTATCTTCTTACCTGAGATTATTCTGATCCAACTCTTTGTGTAGTTTGAAAGTAGATGCTTATTCAGGAGCTAGCAAAACTGCCTGAAGTGCAGCTCCCCTGCTCCAGGTTAAGTGTGCCAAGTGGCTGACACTGTTTGGATAGTGAAGAACAAAACTGGGTCACTAAAACCTAATCCCTGGCTCAGGTGTGTAGTTTACCTGCTAAGGTAGCCCTTAACCAGCTTCATGATATGCCAAGTCACCCCTAAATTCAGGTGTCTGGATATTCTTCTTAAAAACGTGCCTTTGGGAGCGGAGCCATAGGAGTGGTCTCTGTGGTCTGTATTTATACCAAATCCAGGGGTTCCTTTATTTTTCTTTCTAGTGTTGAGTAAGAAGAAACTTTGATAGTCAGAGAAGGGAATGAAGAGTTCAAGTATAAATTCTAATCTAAATTTAAATAGTACCTCATTTATGTTGGGTGCCTAAGATGTCCTTTTTTTCTTTTTTTCTTTCTTTTTTTTTCTTTGCAAACATGCATTGTACTTTTAACTCATTCCTCAGAATCAGCTTTGAGTGGTCAGCCTGGATAAGAATTGTTCCTTTTTCTTCATATTGGCAGAGGTGTCCACACTAAATTCCTGGGCCTCAAGTTTTCAAATCTCCTCTATAATTTTATTTTGGCAGATGTTATCTCACATTCAAATTCATTGGCAAACCCTTAGAATAAAACATTTCACAGGAACACCCTCTCAATCAGTGTAGCACAAATTAATTTGATGTAAGTAGGGAAACAAGGTATCTTTCACAGTCCCGAAGAGGCAGATTTCTATTTAGCGGGGAGGAAAGGAAGAAATGAGTCTTAGATCATTGTGCAGAAGCAATTGGGTAGCTTGCTGTTGGGGCATGAAATTTCCAACTTGGCTTTCTTCTGGAATTTTTTACTTTTTATTGGTTATCTCTTATCCGATGGCCAAAGACCTTGAATTGAATTCACCCTCCTCCATTGTGGTAGCCCCTTTGTGGTAATAATAATAATAAAAATGGTAGTAGCAATAGTGGTGGTGATGGTGGTTAGTAGTTGTAGTAGTTGTATTACAATAATTGGTTAGGATTTTCACTAGTGTTACTGTGTTCTTAGTTAGAAGTGCCACTCAGGGTATCAGGTATCCCCTTCCTTTTAAGAACAATAATTCCCTTTTGACTAGTGCTTTTTTCCCCCCATGGACTAGTCTTTGGGGCCCAAGTTAGATTCTTCAAACTTTTTCTTCCATAGGGTCATGTGAAGACATAATTAAAACGTTACCACAAGGTGGAAGAAAGCCTATATTACTATGAGCCATTATCATTCACAGTGGTTATCTGATTACTTACTAACTTTGGACCAGAGAGAATCCACTGGTTTGTGTATCAACCTATCTTAAGTACAAATCTTCTCTTCTTAGATTCTGATTTCTAAGCTTAGAGCCAGATATCCTTATGCTGGCAGAGACCAGAACATTGTATGTACTCTGGTTATAGCTGGCTTTTGGAACAAATTCCAGTTCTTCTAATTAACATTCAGAGGACCAAAGGAGGCCTGGGAAGATATTAGAAAAATTTTCAGAGGGGTGCAATAGAGCAAATTAAGAAAAAGGAAAGGCCAACATTGCTGAAACCAGATATTTCAAGTGCCTAAATCTTCTTATTTTTCTAATAACTTAAGTGTAATATTAAAAAAAGCCAAATATGGTAGTTGGAACAAAGGTACAGAGCAGTAATCTACTCCTGTGTGTGTAATGGGAAGGTTAAAAGACCATTCACTAATGAAGTGGATAAATTAAATGATGTGGGTTTGTGTGGATTTTCTTTTTGCCTGAAACTTATTTAAAGAAACTCCTAACTTTTTTTTAAGTAGGTGTTTTTTTCTTTAATTTTTGTTTCCAAATTTATATAGCTAAGAAAAAAAAAAACCTCTTTAGTCTATTAGGCAAAATAGGAAATTCTTTTCAGTTTTCTAAATTTGCATAGAAACTAAGCATTGGAATTCTTGTTAGCAAGTCCAGATGTGTGGGATTACTTCTTTGTTAATGGTCACTAGCCTTCTCAGTCAATATGGATGAAATCACTTTCTTTTGTCAATGCAAAATGTGTTAAAACTTTATAAGAAAAAGGCTTTTGAGTTTATTGAGAAATAAAGATATATTTTAAAGACCTTTGTCAATTGTTTTTACTGATGTGAATACTATGGACAGTAGTAATATGCATTTTTCTTGTGGATAAATCATACTCAGGTCATTCTAAATCACCAGCGCCATGGTTTATGGATCACGTAAGGCACTGGACTGGTCTATTTGAATTCTAGGTATTGTACCTTGGAGGCCTCAGACTTTTGACTAGCAGAACTTTCAGAAACAAATCCCTTACCTGTTAACTAGTACTATGTTAGTTAACTAGTGCTAACTCTGTACTTAAATAAGTGTTGTTGGCAATGTCCTGGCAGAAGATTAACTGCTTGATGCCACTACAAAAGCTTTTGTGTGCATCTATTGTGACCTCTCTAGAGAATTCAAGCCAACCAATTTTCTGACATTTTCCTTGGCCCTTTTCTTACCATTGTATAGAATATGGTGATAGCCTATTGACTTCCTCCTTACTGCTTTGGTCATCAAACTTTACCCAATAGCCAATTTACCTTGTATTGTTAGTTTTTGGCTTTATTCTTGATATTGGGGGGTTAAAAGTTCCCCAGAATCTCTCATTGACATGAGATAAAGGGAGAACAGATCCATATGCTATTCTCAATGTTAGTAGTTCAGGCCACTTGGAACCTTAGAGATCAGACTTTCAGAAGCCATTATTCCAAATCAACCAAAACTAATATGAGGGTAGGGGTATTTTTCTTTTTCTTTGCTTTTTGGAGGGCAATTGGGGTTAAGTGACTTGCCCAAGGTCACACCAATAGAGTGTGTGTGTGTGTGTGTGTGTGTGTGTGTGTGTGTGTGTGTGTGTGTGTGTGTGTGTGTGTGTGTGTGAGAGAAGTGTCTGAGCCTGGATTTGAACTCAGGTCTTCCTGACTCCAGGGCTGGTGCTGTATTCACTGCGTCACCTACCTGCCCAGATAGGGGTATTATTATGTCCTCTTATCACCTTCAAAGTGCTCTGCTAATGATAGAAGAAATTGCCCTGGAGTTTGGTTCTTTCTGATTGGTGATGCTGACCTGATAACATGCCTCCAAATCCTTTTTTTTTTTTAAGGAAAAACAGGCATAAGCTTAAAGGATAGCATTGTAATACCTTTATGTGATTAAATGAGTTGACAGACCCAAGAACACTCACTGCCTTTGCTTACCTTAAAGCGCTATGAAAATGCTCATTTTTATCATTACGATTTTCTCTATAATACTTTTCAAAGCAGGGTGATCCTCCTGTCCCTTTTCATTTGTTTGGTGCTCATACAGCCTTGCATGGTAGTATAGCCATTTTGCAAATAAGCTGAAATGGAGAGACTTGAAAAACTCTTATTCAAACCCAAATTACAGTGTTCTTTTCTCTGTGCTCTAGTGAAAAATAAAAGGCAGATAAAGCCCAGCTATTGCCTGACAGTTTTGACAGTATGATGGCTGCTACCTTTATCATCCAAACCTGGGTGGTTCAGACTGCCCTATAATAGGTCAGGCACATCACCTGCTTGTTCTAAATGCTTATATTCTGTTACACAAGCAGGATGCTAGCCTGAGTGTGTGTGTGTGTGTGTGTGTGTGTGTGTGTGTGTGTGACCTGTATGTGTGTGTACATAACTTTTTTTTTGGTATCTACCAGCACATCCTTCCATCTTCATAAATCCCAAGTTCCAGCAATATTGAATCTTCCAAACTTTCATCCATTTTTAGAGTAATATGGTTCACATGGGCTGCTGAAGACAGAATGGTATTGCTAACTCATGTTAAACAGAACAGGTTCTCTCTGTATGCTACAAGAATTCCTTCCACAGACCAGCAGTCTCCTCAAACAGTTGTGACTTTTGGGATGCTCTAGCACTCTCCACAGGCTGAGATGGGAAGGAGGAATCCAATGAGTGATCACTCCTTTTGCAGGAAGGTTTAGATGGCAAAGGCAGCTCACATGTGAGTAACAGAGCCCAGCATGTAAAGACAGTGAAGGGAAAGTGCTAAGATGTGTTCAAACTGATCCCCTTTTCATTTGCTAAAAACGATCATTAAAAATCTCATTCAATGTACATTTATATAATGCTTACCAGCTTACAAAATACGTTTCTCCCAACCTTATGAGAAGTTCAGTATTCTTTTCTCACCACACCCTACCTCCAAAACAATGTTGGCAGCAGGAAGAATGTGAGGGGACAGGGCATCAGTTAATTTGCCAGAAGCCTGCTAACCCATCTTCGAAGCAGCTGTAAACAATGAAATGGAGAAAGGAGGGGGCTTACTATGTGACCCAATGACACCTTCCTTAGCAGTTCTAAGTGGTAAGCCAGCATTTTGGAAGCGCTGATCTTGTTCATCCTATCCTTAAATAGTGTTCGGGGCAGGGGCTTTTAGGAGAACAATTCTTTCTACTTCCTGACATGCTCTGGTCTGCTGACATTTCCAAAGAGACTGGCTGAGAAGATGCGTCATTTGGTCAGTGGTTGTTTGCTTGACCATGGCTTGTGTGCCTCTTTCTCCTACCACTTAACTGTCTCCTCATCCGTTTAAAGTTTACATTCAAAATTTCCACTGTGATGTGTTGTTAAAGTCTTCCTTGGATTTGGTTCATCCAGCTAGCTCATTGTTGTCAGGCTTTCCTTCCTTTCCCCCCTTGTGAAGTAGTAGTTTCTTTGACCTTCACATGATTTGAATGTGGACAAGACAAGGTCCTTTTTATCTTCCAGTTTTCTTTTGGTTTCCTTATTTTCTAGGTAACTTTTTGTACATTTTAGTTTTACCATTTCCAAAAAAGTTATTCTATCTTTGACTTCACCTCGGGATTTTTTTCTGTTCCTGGCTCTGTCACAGCTCTGATACATATGACCTATGGGACCCTAAGCAAGTCACTTAATTTCTTTGGGCCTCAGTTTTCCAATTTGTAGAATGAGGATGTTAGACTAAATGGGCCCCAAGGTCCTTGCCAGTCTTATTTCAGCAAATGTAAAGTGCAGTAAGCAGAGGTTTGGTAATAATGCTGCAGTCTGTGTATGTTATATGAATAAGGAAGTAGGAAGTAAAATGGCGAGGTCTCATTTCCCTATCAGTCGCAGATTTACAAAGCTTTTCCTTACAAATAACTCTGTTTGTTTTAGGAGTGGGGTATTTCTTTCTCCTTTGAAAACTGAAACCCTTCCAGGCTTTAATGAGTTGCTAATGAGTTCCACTCTTACCAAAAAAAGTCAACAATTAGGGCCAACTCTTTCAATATTCATTCATTAAACATGCATTCAGCACATACGATGTTCTAGGCACTAAGAGCTGGGGATGTAAAATGAGACCAGCCCTTCTCTCTCAGGAGCTTGTTAGTGGGGGCCCTTTGTTTCAACAGAATACCACTGACATCATGGAGCGATGATTTGACTTGTGTGTGAATCGCATTTAGGTGAGTTGCACAGAGTTGTCAGCCTCACTCTGTTCTTGGCCACGGGAGTACAAAACTCAAGACATTGGCAATGACCTGGGATGCAGTGGATGACCTTGGCATCTTTGACGTCTGATTAAGCTCCACAGTTAGCCACCTTCATGGCCATTGGAACAGAGTGTTATCATCCATCCATTCTGCCCAGGGAGGCCCTCACATTTTGGGGGTAGATAATCCCCTAACTCACCTCTGGGTTTGAGGCCCATTAGTTACCCTAAACCTGATTTAGCCCATCCGTGGAGACTGTCACCAAGGTCTGGTTAGTGTGTATGCTACAGCTTCTTGGAGCCACAGAGAGTTGAGTGCCAGTTAAGACACCAAAGGTAGATAAGCAGCCCTGAAAAGGGCTCAGCAAACCTTCATACCAGAGGTTCTAGACCTCCCTGAACACCCATATACCCCTCAAGGAGCTTACAGTCTAAAGAGAGAGATAACATGCAAACAATTATATACCAAGCTCATGAGGACCTTCTACTCCCATAGCTAGGTTGGTCCTCCAATCACACACAGGCAGTCTAGTTGGCCACTTGATTTGGGTTCTGAACCTTTGAGCAAGAACTTGTATTATGGCAGCACAGCTTTCCTGAAAGTCCTGGTGTCACTTGGACTTAGAAATAGTAAATGCTTGGGAAATGTTCATTGCTTGGATGCTACTATGGTGTACTTTTCATTTGAGAACTCATAGATCTGGAGTTACTGGGCATTTGCCTAATGCTTGTGTGGATGTGGAGATCAGAGAGAACTTAACCTGTGCCCTTTGGGATCCACAAGTCTGGGTGGGAAACACACCCACCTATGCATGAAAGAAGGTAGTACCTCATGCTTTATAAAAAGCTTGTAAACCATGTGATGTCATCTCCTTTGAGATAATCTATATAGATGAGCTAACCTGTAAAGCTCTTTGCTAACATTAGAAGTGCTATTCAATGCTAGCCTTTGTTATTATTTGATCCTTTCAACAACCCTTTGTTGTAGGAGTTATTGTACCTAACATTTTATATGTTACTCTCCCCAATTGAAACTTCAGAGAAGTAGTTGGTCCTTGGTCACCTAGCTAATGTCTGAGGTAGGAGTTTGAGCCCAGGTCACAAGTCCAGGACTTCCAGTCACTATGCCCCATTGCCTCACTATGACACACATATAAGACAGTAAATAGGTAAGCCCTAAATTATATTGTTCAATCTCTGAGATACTACATTAGATCGGGAAAAGAAGAAAACTACTTGGGGTTGGCCTCTATTAGACCTGGAGCAATGAACGATCTGGGTTGGGGGTGCAGACAATGCTTGTCCTTGTTGGGGCTGAAAGCCACATACGTCAGAGCTGTCAAAGTTGTCTTTGGGTTCAATTTCCGTTCCTGGCAGCATGCAACATTTCCCATTGGCCAGTGGAACTTTGACAGCCTTAGGGCCACCGACAGAGACCCAGTCAGTTCCATTGGGGTGGTGTGGCCAATCTGTGCTGCTGGCTGTTCCCCACTCCTTTGGTGGGTGGGCTGCTTCTTCATGGCTGGCTTCAGTGGCAATGCAACATAGGTCCAATGGAAGATACTGTTCTGGATGATGATAGTCCAAATAGAGTAGAGTCATTTATTTATTTTTTCTTTTGTGGAACAACTTTCCTTTGCCAAGAATTACAATGGACATATTGTAAAAACACCCTACTGATTTGGTGATAGGATCCTCTGTGGTTCTGTGGTCAGCTAGCTGCCTTTGCTTTCAAGTGCATATTTCTAATAATGACAATAATAAACAACTACCACTTTGCATTTGAAAAGACTTATTTCCTCTTCAAAATTCAATATTCAATGTCTCCTTCCTCCTTGCAGTCTCAAGTCAAAATGCCACTGCACTGGTCCAGAACTGCCTACTTTAGAGCCTTTTAGCTCACCAATATAGTTAATTATCAGTGGGGCAAAGGTGATGGGCACTTAAAATACTCAGAAATCCCAGATTCAGGTTGGAAGATCTTGCAGTCTCATATCAGGATCATTTTCAAGGATTGGAGGGAGGTTTTTGGAAAATGTTATTTCTCCTTTTACCCTCCTATCAGTAGTGACTCGGAGCCAACTCTTGTTAAAGAAAACTGACAGATTTTCAGCATCAGCATTTACACTGAATGGAATTGTCAAATCAGGACTTGATTTATTATGTTGTTAAGAAAATGTAAATAATGCAAGATTAAACTTCAAAGTATGTTATATTTCTTTTTTTTTCTGGAGAGTGAGTTACACATTTACCAGGATGCTCCTTTCACCCATTCCTTCTCTGTTTATTACTTTGAAATGAAAACAAGGTCACTGATCAGTGGTGAAAGGGAGGATGGGAAAGGATGCTCTATCTGAAAGTATGACACTGAAACTTCCATGCTATCTAATTCATTGATGTCCTTAAACCCAGATCATAGACTATTTGAGAATAGCAACTGTTTTATTTCTTTCTTGTGTCCCTCACCTGCTCTTTCTTGACCCTGACAATGTCTAGCAGGGTAGTGCGTGGAAGATAAGACCGTACCTTATTGAGACTTCTTCCAGTGGCTTCTACAGAGACAGCACTAGCCTTTCCACGGGTGAGTTTCATGCCAGCTGCTCTTTGGACGATCTCCTACCTCACAAAGGTAAAGGATCCTAAAGAGGAAAAAAACCCAGCTGTTCTACATAGGACCGTACTTCCCTCCTTTAATTATCTTAAATATAATTCATAATTGTAAATGATATAATTATCATAATCATTTCTTTTTAAATTTTTATAATCACAATCAACAACATGCATTTTTTGAAATCCTGCTGTATGGAGGGATTAGAACAGGGATCCTTAACCTAGGGTCTGTGAATTTATTTTTTTTTTAAATGTCAATAATTGCATTTAATGGTTTTCTTTGTAAACTGATATATTTTTTTAAAAAAGCAATTGGGGTTAAGTAACTTGCTCAAGGTTACATGGCTAGTCATTATTTATGTGTGGGTGCTCATTTTCTGAGGCCAGTTTCGATCCCGGGTCATCCTAACTCCGAGGCCGGCGCTCTTACTCACTGCGCCACCTAGCCGCCCTGTAAATGGATATATTTTACTTTATATGTTCAAAAACTGAGAAGGGTCAAGGGGTCCAAAGACTTCTACGGATTGTCAAAAGAGTCTATGATTCACAAAAACGTTAAGAACTTTTGGGTCTACAAGTAACTGCTTTTGTACATTATAGGCAATTAATATCGATTACTTAAATATAGAAACAATGGGAACCTTAGGGAAGAAAGACAATTCTATATCTTGAGGTCAAAGAAGAGAACACGGGGCATTACATGGCAGATATCTTTGACTTTAGGCAAAGTGATTTTCAAAAAATCTAGAAATGACATTACCCCTGTGGTTTTCAAAGGGAAAGAGGGATCAAGAGGAATTGGTGATTCTTAAAAATGAGATTCCTATGTCACAATGACATGTAATCCTGATGAAGGAGAAAAGGGGTAGGTATGTAAAGAGACTCATGTAGGTGCGTGAAGAGTCCTTTGATGAATGTATACATGCCCACCCATTTATATACACGTATATGTAGGTATGTTCTATTTTAAAAGGGTATGTGCAACTGATGGAAGTGGAAACATGTAGTTAAGCATGAATATAAAATAGGGACACAGATCACCAAGAAGAGTATGAGGAAGGAGGCCAGGACAAATTGGGTCTTTTGAAACACAGTGAAGATGAGAAAAAAAAATTAAGGCATGTCCAGAACAAGAAAAATAAGGAAGGGATGGGCCCTTTGCTTGGGTGTTATATTAATAGATAACAAAAAGCAGAAGTACTTACTTAGTTTCTATCTTGTTTTAAGACTTCTCAATCAGGGAAACCAATCTTCAATGAAGAAGGTTAGAAAAAACACAATCAAGAAGCAAGAAATTTATACAAAAACTTTATTATATATTTAAAAGGAATAATAAGTTCACAATAGGTTTGCGGTTTCAAGTGCAATCATCTTTTTAAAAATTACTTTATGTTATGGGAATGTTATTTTATTCTGTAAAATAAAAATAAAATAAAGTTTAAAAAAAGTAAGCAAAATACAAATTAGTTGGGGAAATAATAGTAAATGCTTTTAGCAGTTTTTAATATATTTAGATCTCTAGTCCCAGACAAATACATCCCAGGGCACTCAAAGACCTGTGACAGAAATCTTGAAGAAATCATGGAGAATGGGAAAGTAGAACATTTGAAAAGAATAAAATCTCCCAATTTCTTTAAAAAAAAAAAAGGAAGGCTATGAAGCTTTATGTTGATCTCTGGACAAAATTATAAGATGAATTATTAAATGATTGATTTGTGAACACTTAAAAAGAGGGCTCTGGTTGCTAAGGTACCAGTTGGGTTCTCTAAGAATCCATTATCTCTAACTAGCCTCATTTCCTTTATTGATAAGTTTGCTACATTAATAAATTGGAGTAACTCAGTAACAGGACACCTGGATTTTAGAGAGGCACTTAGCTAAATCTTAAAAAAAAATCCTCATGGACAAAATGGAGAGAAGTGGACTTGGTTATATAAGGGCATGTACCAATAATTGGCCAGAAATTGAACCCAAGTCTTCTTAGTAAGAATTCTCCCACTGAAACCATACTCATCTTATCTGCCTCTGATCTCTCTGACCATGTATAGACTTGTAGACTTCTCCTTCTTTTCCCCTCCCCTCACCCCCCTTTTCATTTTAGAGTCCTCCACAGACTTATCAAACACAGGCTTACTTGCTAAGTCTTAGCTCCTGAAGAAGTGGGTTGAGGGGGAAGGGATGCTATGGGTGGAATCAGGGTCCTGGGGTGGTTACTTCCTCTTACTGACATCACTCTTTGGTTGAACAAGGAGGTGACACATTGGGGTCATGTCTGGAAGAAGAGTTCAAATCCAGTCTCAGGCATTTCCTAGATGTGTGACCCTGGGCAAGTCACTTAACCACTGCTGGCCTCAGTTTCTCAACAGTGAAATAGAGACAATAATATCACTTATCTCCCAGGGTCATCATCAGGATTAAAATGAAATAATATTAATAAAGTGCCTGGCATATTTTAGGCACTATATATAAATACTAACTCTTGTCATTATGAATACTAGTAATTATTGGGCTCAGTGATTGATGATTAAATGGATTAATGGCAGAAGCTTTTTTGTGCCCTAAAGTGTTCTATATTTGTCTATATTTGTTCTATATATATATATATATATATATATATATATATATATATATATATATTTTTTTTTTTTTTTTTTTGGCAATTGGGGTTAAGTAACTTGCCCAAGGTCACACGGCTAGGTTTTTGTTTGTGTGTGCGTTAAGTGTCTGAGGCCGGATCCGAACTCAGGTCCTTCTGACTCCAGGGCTGACGCTCTACTCACTGTGCCACCTAGCTGCCCCAATATATTTGTCCCTCTTAAGCATTTTTGTAAATAATTTTGAGGAAGGTAAAGAAAATATTCTTACCAAATTTGCATATGACACAAAGTTGGGAAAAACAGCTTAAAGATGATGTGATAGTCAAGAATCAAGAAATTTCATCCTCATTCCACCCATATCATCCCTTCTTCCTCAACCCACTTGCTTCTAAACTGACAGACTGGAACAAACAAGATTAAATTTTCCATCTTCCTTGCTTCCTTCTTCCTTCCCAGGGCACTGTTGTCCTTCTAGTTACCCAGATACATAACTACAGGATCATACCCAACTCTTCACTCTGTCATCTCTCCTACTATGCAATCAGTTACCAAATTTTGGGGATTTGACTTCCACGTCAGATTCTACTTCTTGTATCTGCTTCTTCCTCTCCCCTAACACATCACAACCCTAGTTTATGTCTTCATCATCTCTTGCCAAGACTATGACAAGCATTTCCTCATTGGTCTCCTTGTTTCGGCCACTCCAATTCACTTTCCACATAGCCTCCAACCTGATATTCTTAAAGTTATCAGTCCACTCATTAGTAGTTGCCAATGTCTCCTTGCCACCAGAATAAAATAGAGTTTGTCTCCTCTCTGGATCTAGTTAACTTTGCAGAATCTGACTTCTGCCCTCCTTCCCAGGCTAGTTGAATATAACTCTACCTAATGAATTCTATGGTCCAGCCTAATTGGTTGATTTGCTGATTCCCACATATGGTATTTCCATCTCCTAACTCCATACCTTTGTACAGGTTGCCCAATTGCAGTCCCTCCTCATATCCATTACATAGAATCCTTACCTTCCTTCAAGGTTCAGAGGCCCAAGTTCTCTGTACGTAAATCTTCATTGCTATGCCTGCCCTCCTAGAATTGACTCTGTATGTATTTTGTATTGATTTCCCTGGGTACCTGTTGTTTCCCTTACCCCGCCCTGCCTCCCCATAGAGTGTTAGCCCCTTAAGGCTGGAAACTAATGTTTCATTTTTGTATCTCTAGTGCTTAACACCTTGTCCCATGCATAAGTGGATAAAATTATAGATAAATGTAGACAGTTCTTCATTTAGTTTTCTTTCTTTTTCTTTTTTCTTTCCTTTTTTTTTTCACAAATCAATCACATAAGTACAAGATGCAGAAGGTGCAGATTAACAGGATAGTGAAAAAGATGTAGGTGATTGGTTCAGGGCAGGAACCTGTGGCCCCAAGGTTCCATGTACTCCTCTAGGTCCTCAAGTGCAGCCCTTTGACTGAATCCAAACTTCACAGAACAAATCCCCTTAATAAAAGGATTTGTTCTGTAAAACTCAGGCAAAGGCTGCCCCCAAGGACCTAGAAGGCCACATGTTCCTCACTCCTGGTTTAGGTGACTATCAGCTCCATATAAACAAACAAAAAAAGCAATATAACTGCTACAAAACTGTTGCACTAATAGAAATATAGTGTGTATAGATCAAGGAAGAAAGGTATTATTAGTTCCACTGTAGGTGTGTGTATAAACCATGTCATATTAGGAATGATTACAGGAACTAAGGATATTTAGCTTGGGAGGAACATGATATATGTCATTAAATATCTAAAGAGCTGTCAAGGAAAAGAGAGATGGCAAGCCAGTTGTGTGTAATAATTCACCTTTATATAGCTTTTTGCAGGAACAGAGCTCTTTACCTACAATATCTCACTTGATCTTCCATACAACACCTCTCCCTCCCTCCCCATGGAGTTGATAATGGAGGTATTATCATTCATTCCTATCTTATTGATGAACAAACAGCCTTAGGTGAAGTAACTTAACCATGGCTGAATCTAAGTCTTCTGACTTCAGATTTCATGCTTTTTCCATGACATCACTCTTTGGAGGATCATGGGAATATAGCTTTAGAGGTAGAAGACATCTAAGAAGTCCAAAATCCAACCTCTTCATTTTGGAGATAAGGAAATTGAGTCCCAGAGATGTGGAGTGACTTGCCCTCAGCCATATAGGATGGGATTTCAACCCAGGGCTTCCTGTTCCCAAGCCCAGCATGCCCTCACTTATAAGACACTGCCTTTCAAAACTATTGCCTCTGAAAAGATCAGAACTATGGCCATGGGTTAAAGTTTGGCTTGATGATAAGGAAGTACTTGTTAATAATTAATGCTATTTGTAAATGGAATGGGCTTTCTTGGTAAGTAGGGAGCTCTCCATTCTAGGAAATATTCAAATAGTGACTGGATAAACATCTTATTAGAATTTTGTAGAAGGAATTCTTGTTCAAGGTAGGAAGGTACACAAGATGAGCTCTAAAGTCTCTTTCATTTAGAAGATTTTAGGGTTGCCTGAAGTGTGAAACAGTATTTATGCCCTCAGAGAGTTGTTAATGTGATTGAGGAGACTGGACAATTTAGGATTGTCTTAGTCCCTGGGATTTCAAGCTCAAGCTTAGGGTAGTAGTGTATTTAATGCCCTGCTAATCACACGTTCTATTCTATTCCCCTTGTCTTCTTTTTGAGGTTTACCAGGAAAAATGTAATTATGCAAAAAACTGGGAAGTCTAGGAAAATAGATACCAATCAATTTCTGAGATTTTTTTTCTTAAAATACCAATGGGAGATGTCTTAACCTTTGGCTTTGGTTCTATGTTGTCTTGGTGAATCCACATGGGAACACCACCCCACTAATTCAGATAACTTCTGTAGCTCCCCATACTGTGTAATTCTTATCCACATTTTCCCATTAATCCTCCATAGGGGATCCACCTAGAGCTTTGGAGGTTTTCCTTTTATTCTGTTAGCATCTCAGAAGTACCTGTGTGCCACTGGGCTAGCCATCTGTCACTGTTTCTCACTACATGACCAGCCCAATTCCCTTTCTACTTGTAGAGCATGGTGGCTCTTACATCATTCCTGGAACATAGCTCAACTTCAAAAACTGGTGTGTAACCACAGTAACCCATGAAGCAGACCAAAAAAGAGCCTACAACTCAAGAGGTTTGCATTAACATAAGTAAGTAATATGGTCCCTAGCAATATGTTGTCAACATGGAGGGATATTTGCCTGTCAAAAGGTAGGCCAAGGTAAGCAAGGGTGCTGTATATTCCTCACTGGCTAGATTCCCAGCCAGAAAATCACAGGGTTGAAACTATGATATATGAAGAGAGGAGAAGAGAAGCACAGCAACTGGGAGCACATCTGGGATGGAGCAGAAGAGAAAGTAAAAATGAAATTATGGAAAGGGGAAATAGAATGAATTATGGTGGGAAACAAAGTGCTCGCTTTATTAGGAAAAAAAGTTTTTATGGGTCCCATTTCATATCATCTGAAAGTCGAATGAACCCTAACTAGGCTATGGGTCAGGAGACCTTGGACAAGTCATATGGCCTTACTGAGATGTTATTTCTTGGACTGAGATGTTCTTTAATATCCCTCCCCAGAGATAATTATCTATGACTTGAGATATCTTGGTGCTTAGCTGACCACTGTTGCCCCAGTGATCCTGGGCAATGCTGTAGTAACCTTTGTGACTCTCGGACCTTGAAATAGGTGATTATAGCCCAGGAAGTCCCCCCCTTTCCCCTACTCCCATTATCTTCACACACACATACACACCCCTCAATCTCATTTGATCCCCCTATTAGTATACTATTGTCCCTGAGACTTTGAAAGAACCTTGATTTCATCATACTCATGGGTACTCACTCCTTCCATGGAGATAGACTGAAACCTTTGCATGTTTTATAAGTTACTGTGACTGAAAAAAAAATTATCACTTGGTATGCAACCATCTGTATCTATCTGGGATTGTTCCTTGGAAAACAGACTCTCACTTGACTAACAATCCATCCCTATTTTCTTTCTTGATATCTTTCCTGAACAATTTAATATGAAGTCCTTTAGGACAAGGACTGGTTTCATTTTTGTCTATATCCTTAACACCAACATGGTGCCTGGCACATAGTAGGTGCTAAATAAATATTGATTGGTTGATGGTAGAACCTTCCAGAGCTTATACTCCTCTGGCACAACTTTGGAGAGCTCAGTCAATTCCATAGCAGGCTCATTGGAGTGTTAATCATGAATCCTCACCAATTATTTATAAGGCAGAAAAGGGTTTATCAGTGACAACTAACATTTATATAGTGTTTCAAGGTTCGCAAAGCACTTCACACCTGTTATTTCATCTGATCCTCAGAACAAATCTGTGTGATTGGTATGATTATTATTCCCATCTTACAGTTGAGGAAACTAAGACTGAGAAATAGAAATATAATCTATGTTATAGAATCACTGATATGTAACAGTTGCTCCTTTGAATCTTCAAAAGACAAATAAAATGAGCAATCTATTAATGTATTCATTATCAATATTTGTTATTAATTAATGTATTAATTACTAACGTGTTTTCCTTCCTCTTTAATATTCTCAACTCTATGTAAAGAAAGACTCCGTCCTTTGTAAGTGCCAGTTGTGTATTGGGTTGAATTGTTATGATTTGAGGAGTGCTAGGGATGTTATCTAATTTCCTTATTTGTATTTCCTTGTTTCCTTGAAGGCAGTACAAACTGGCCCCTCTTACCTAGCTCAAACCCCATACCAAGGAAGGAAAATTGGAATTAACTCAGTGATTATAAAAGGGATCTGGGCACAATATCCTAGAACTATTCAACAATGAAGAACCTTTCTGATTGGCTGATCTGGATTGTTGAATAGACTCATATAAGGACCAATCCCAATTTGGCATTGGGCATCCTTTTCTAGGCCAAGAAGGAAAGGACTTCTAAGATAGTGAAGAAATCATGGATTGTTTGAGGTGTGAGGAACTACCACTAAATAGAATAGTGTAGATGGTAAATACCCAATCTAGACTGGGGAGGTTAGTTTGTTTGCTTATAATTTCTACTTCTATGCCATTATTCACATTTCCATGTCACTAGGAAGCACTGGAAGAGAATTTATCTTCTGAATTCTTCACAGATTTATATTTCCTTTTTCCATAGAAATTCTTTACTACTTCTATGGATATGTAATCCTCCTGGTGTCAGTACTCCGTCCACCAACATAGATTACAACCTCTCTGTGGTTTAGTGGATGAGATGGCTCAGAGGAGTTACTGGTGGCCAAATAATGAATCACTTCTTGGTCAACCTGCAGATGAATGAGCCAACCCCAATTAGACTGTAGATTTCTCAAACATGGTTTGTCTTATTTGGTCTTCGTACCTGTAAAGAAGGTGGATAGTATGGAGAAGGGACCCATATTGGAACAATGACCCAGTAGCAATTTATATATATTTTTAATAAAGGACCATCCTAAGATTTGGAACTCTGTGATCATTGGGGGAATTGTTGAAAAATAAGGAATATGCAAATTAAATTGCTCAAACACAACTAAGAAATTAACAGATTCAGGCTTGCAAGCATATTAGTGAACTCTTGCAGAAAGTTACTGGAAGGCCTGGTATTTGTGATAAGGCTGTATAAAGCCTGCCAGTTTCTCCTGAACCTCTGGAAGCACAGATAAGTGGTTAATGCACCCCTTGGGGCTCTACAAGAACTCATCCAGACAGAAGGAAGGTGATTCATTCTTATTTGGCACAAGGGGACACTCTGAAGCTTCTGATCTGTCATTCCCACACAGTAGGATGATCAGGTCAGCAGGTGTATAAAAGAGGGACTGGAAGGAGTAGGGAGAAGACCAATTAGGAGGGGGCTGCATGGATCCAGACAAGAAGTGATCAAGGTTTAACTAGAGCAGCTGTGTGAGGAGAGGATCAAAGAGGAGTGTGAGTGATGTCAAGGAGGTGAAATTGATGAGACAGCCATTGAGTGGAAATTGATGAGACAGCCATTGAGTGGATATGGAAATGAGGGCATGTACAAAACTGAGGATGACTCCAGGTGACCAGAAGAATGGTGGTGCCTTCCACAGGGGACAGGACCAATCTATTGCCAAGGCCTGTCTGGTTACCTTAACATTTCTGCTTCCTCTCTTCTCTGACATGGCAACTTCCCTGGTGTTGGTCCTCATAATCTCCTACTTGGACTATTGGAACAGCCTGTGGGTTGGTTTCCCTGCCTCAAGTGTCCCCACCCCAATCTATTTTCCACTCAGCTAGGAGTCACCAGAGTTAAGGTCTGACAATGTTACCCCCCTACTCAATCAACCCTAGTGACTCCCTATCACCTCTGGAGATGTAAAGCCCTACACAACTGTTAGCTATTATTATCCTTATTTTTACACTAGTAGGTGTAGGGTTCAGGAAAGAGATCCTAATAATAGCTAGTATTCATATAATGCTTTAAGATTTACAAAGAGCTTTACATGTTATCTCACTTGATCTTAACAACACTGTGAAGTAGGTACTATTATTATCCCTGTTTTATAGGTGAGCATACTGAGGCTGAGAGAGTTTAAGTGATTTACCCAGGGTTATAAGCTACTAAGAATCTGAGACAGGATTTGAACTCAGTTCCTCTCAATTCCAGGTTTAACACTCTTTGCCAACTAGCTGTTTCATGTAGAAGATAGTACTTGAGTTAAATCTTAGGGGATTCCAAGGATCTTAGGTGATAGAAATGAGGATGTGTGTTCCAGGCATAGGGGATGGCCATGGCAAAGGCATAGGTACAACAAATCAAATGGTATGTGTGAATAACATGAAGAAGTTCAGTGGCCTGGACAATAAAGTACATGAAGGGATGTAATTAATGATAAGTCTGGAAAGCTAGATGGAGTCCAGATGGTGAAGGGCTTGAAATTCCATACAGTCACTTGAGGCAACAGGGAGCCCCTGAAGTTTACTGATCAGAGGAGTGACATGGTCAGACCTATCCTTTTGGGAAAATGGAGGGTATATGTTGGGGGTGGGGGACAAATTGAAGTGGGGAGAGACTTGAGGCAGGGAGACCAATTAGCAAGCTATTTGCAATAGACCAGGAGAGAGGGCAAAGGAGGGAGAAGGGAAAGAGTCATGTCTATAATGGGTCCCCAGATTCTTTTCCTAGCTTGACACAATGATGGCATTGACCAAATCCACTTCTTACAAGTCCCTACCTCTGTACTTGCTCTTAATTGTTTATTAATGACTTGGATTAAAGCACAGATGGAATGCTTATCAGATTTCCAGATGCCACAAAGTTAGGAAGGGGTAGTTAATCCATTGGATGACCCACAGAAAGGATCTGAAAAAATCTCAACAAGTTAGAATGTGGGCTTAATTTATTAAGATGCAGTTGAATAGGGACAAGTCTATAAAGGTTTGGGTTCATAAATTCAAATTCTTAAGTATAAATTGGGGAAGGCATGACAAGGCAATAGTTTATCTGAAAGAGATGGGGTGTATGTGTTGGTGAACATGAGCCCAAAATGTGATATGGAAGTACCTTTCCCCCAGCCCAGATCTCATGTGACTTAGCCTGCATTGGGAAGGAATAGTGTCCAGGACAAAGGAGGTGATGGTTCTGAGGTGCTGTGACATGGCCAGACTACTTCTCAAGTATTATAGTGCCACCTGTTACAGGAAGGATCTCACTAAGCTGCAGAGTGTCCAGAGGAAGGCAACGGGAGACCAGTCAGATGAAGCTCATTGAAAGAATGGATAGGCCAGGTGGCGAGTTGGATAAGATCCTAGATTTGGAATCTTGTCTGTATATGCTATCTCTCCTATCAGAATGTAATCTACTTGAGGACAGGCAGGGATGGTTTTTGCCTTTTCTTTATCTCCCTAATGCTTAGCACAGTGCCTGGCACATAATAAAACTGACTGACTGAGGCTTGAGTTAAGAACTCCTTGGTTCTTTTTTTTGGGGGGGGGGAGGGCAGGGCAGGGCAATTGGGGTTAAGTGACTTGCCCAAGGTCCCACAGCTAATAAGTGTTAAGTGTCTAAGGCTGGATTTGAACTCAGGTCCTCCTGGCTCCAGGGCTGGTGCTCTATTCACTGTGCCACCTAGCCACCCCAAGAACTCCTGGCTCAAATCCTACCACATTTAATGTGTGACCTGGACAAGACAAGCTACTGCCTGCCTCAGTTTCCTCAATTTTATTTTTTCCAGTTGAAATCAGGACTTTATTATAGTTTTAACACCCTAGAATTCCTGAGCATCACAAAAACTTCATGATGTATTTCCTTAACTTTAAAATGGGAATGATAATAGCACCTATATTGCAAGGTTGTTGTAAGGATTACTATCTAATATTTGGGCAGCTAGATAGCATACTGGATAGTCCTAACTCTAGAGTGAGGAAAACCTGAGTTCAAATTCAGCCTCAGACACTTCTGTGTGACTCTGAGCAACTCACTTAATCACTTCCTGACTCAGTTTCCCCAGTTGTAAAATGGGGATAATAACAGCACTTAATTTTAAGGGTTGTTGCTGGGATCAAATGAGGTGATATTTGTGAGTATCTAGCACAGTTCCTGGTACATATAGTACTTGTTCCATTCCCTCTTTATCCTCTTTCTGTATAATGAAGGGGTTGAATTCAATGACCGGTCAGTTTGCCAGTATTCATTCAGCACCTCCTATGTCCCAGGCCCTGCTTTAAGTTCTAGGGATACAAAGAAAGGCAGATGACAGTCTCTGCTGTCAAGGCTCTCGCAGTCTTGAGCTATCTCTTGGCCTCTATGGGCCTCTATGAGCTTGGGTCAAAGCTCATCCAGCCTTGGTCAGGTGACCTTTTGTGTTAGGGATGGGGGAGAGAAGATTCTTGTCCAGGTGAAAATTAGACCAGGTGCTCTCCCAGCTTCCTTTCTTACTCTGAAATTCTGCTGTAAGGAAGGAAGGTAAAATGGGATTTATGAAGTTGAGAGGTAAAGGGAATTTATGTCTGGCTTAGTGAATAGTCCAAATTAGAGAATATTTTAAAATAAATGTAGTTTTATAACTTTCAAGTTGCCATAAGATTTACAGGCTGGAATCCTCCCTGGTGCCAGCAAGTTCTGGCAGCACCTCTGGGGGATTCCAAATAAGTCATTCTTATGGAATGAGTCTCTAAGACTCCCAGTGAGGGAAGTAGCACAACAAGAACAATATCATAGCTAACATGTATAGAGCACTTTCTATTTCCAAGCACTGTGCTCAGTACTTTAGAGTTAGGGATGGAAACAGTCTACATTCCTTCCCCCCATCTCACTGTCTCTCTCAAATGGAGGATGGACTCAGCTAGGGAGGCTTGTGTATATCTACTTTGTGTTTCTTTTCCAAAGTAGGTGATTGAATGGGGATTCTTGAGTTGAATATACTCAGTCCTAGATATTCTTGTGAGTTTGAGAATCCCAGAGTTTCTGGAATGAAGTCAGAGCAAGGGGAGGAGTCCCTAGACTCTCCAGCACTCTTGGAGAAGATGGCCACCAAGGTTGGCTTAAGCCTGTCCCATTTGATAAGACATAGACTAAGAGTTGTTTGAATAGTGCAGAGCAGAGGTGAAATGTAAAATGCTTAATCAGTAGTTCTGCAGACTCCTTTACGTCCCCATGAGGTTTAAGCATCAGCCTCCTGAGTCAGTCTGGTAATGGTTATAAGTTGTTACCAAATCCTGTTTTAAGGACTCATGCATGGCATGAGTCTTTTTAATTTATTTGCATTTCTCTTGTGTGTAGGAAATAATATCTGTCCCATATCTGATTCATATTGTACATTGAGTACCTGTTTGTTCTCTTTGGGAAGACCTAAGTATAAGCCAAAACCTAATCAAGAAACAATTTTTTCCCATGATGTCTTGGTAGGGGACAAGCTAAAAAGTTCAAGAAAAAATACCCCAACCCCTTTCAAGGAGTTAGACCCCTCAAAGACCCACTCAGTTTGGAGCACTTGCCTGGGGGCAGAGCAGGGGGAGTCCCTTAGTGGAGCAGGAACAGTTGCCAGCCCCTTCAAGCCCTGCAGTAGATACTTATGTTAGAGGTTAAAAAAAAAAAAAAAGTGCTAGATTTAAAGTCAGAGGACCTGAGCTGAAATCCCAGCTTGATTGTCTAGCCATTTCACCAGGCAGAATTCACCCCACCCCTGGGCATCAGTTTCCTCAACTATAAAAACCTGAGAGAGTTTGACAAGATCAGCCCCTGTGGTTCTTTCCAACTCTCAGATCCTTCTACCCTATTCCATCCTTGGCCCTCTGGATTTCTTACTGGTTCCAAAACCACTTCTGATTAGGAAGATTAAATCCTTTGGTTTGCTATAGACCTAGTCTTGAAGAATAGGATCCACACTGTTCTGGAGCCAGTCAACTGCCCTAACTCCTAGGGTGCTAGAAGGAAACCCACCTACCTGGGGACAGGCAGGAAAAGAGAGAGCAGAAACTGGGAAACTATGGTCACCAAGCAAGGAAGTAAAAAGAAACCCAGAATTAAAACAAACTCCTACTCATTGAAACACCCTCTTCTGGGAGTAGAGCCAGGGACATGAAGGTGGCTCTGGGAAGGAAGGGACAGGGGTTAAGGCATTGTCCCTTGGTTTATTCAAGGGTAGAAGAGAGATGACCTCAGTAGCCCACTTGTGCATGTAAACTCTGAAAGTGATTCAGCCAGGGGTGGGACAGTGGAGCCAAACCACACAGTGTATATCTCTTGTGATTCTTATGGGGCATAGTGCCAGCTCTGGGTGTTCCTTGGGTAAAGGGACAATGACGTGCAGAGTGGTTTCATGCCAGACCGGTTTCAGCCAGGCAGAAGCTGCCAGCAGAGAAGTTGGGAATGCTAGTTTGTTAGCTGCTTTAGCATAGCTCCTGGTAAGGAGTGCTGGTGGGGGGGGGGGTGCATTTGCTTCTCAAATTCTAACTCCCCTCCACTTGGAAATAGAGGACAGGGCAGGGTAGTCTTGTGTACAGAGCTGCCTTGCTGGTGTATGAGGCTATGGGGTAGACCTGGAGATGGTGAGGGAAGTGGCCACAATTTTCCCCATGCTTGTGCACCACTGTCTTCTACCATCCTGATCCCCTTCCATGTGGGAGTTGGGAGAATCACATTTCATGCTTTAGATGTTCACACCCTTGTGTAATAGACCTGAGAGCAGTTAGCATGCACACAAGAATGAAGGGAAGAGCAATGGAGAGTTGGCTTTTGTACCTGCATGGTTAGTGCTCCATCACGGAAAGCAGGCCGGCATGTACTTCCTGGGATTCTCCTGCTTCTCCAGGCTCATAGCTCCCACACCCAGGAAACTGGGGAGAATCCAGACATGCCACTGCCCTCCTCCATTACAGCACAACTAACCTCTACTTGAAAGCATACTTGTTTACAGTATTAGAGAAGTCAATGTTATTAGGAAGATCTCTCTCTCTCTCTCTCTCTCTCTCTCTCTCTCTCTCTCTCTCTCTCTCTCTCTGTCCTCTTTCTACCCATTACTTTCTGTGCATTGACAGCTGAAGATGGGTGGTGCTGTCTCTTCTCTTCTCTTTTTCCTTCCTTCCTTCCTCCCTCCCTTCCTCCCTTCCTTCCTTCCTCCCTCCCTCCCTTTCTTCCTCCCTCCCTCCCTCCCTCCCTTCCTTTTTTCCTCCTTTCCTCCCTCCCTTCCTCCCTTCCTCCCTCCCTTCCTTCCTTCCTTCCTTCCTCTACTCCCCCTCCTCCTCTTCTTCTTTTCTCTCTCTGTCTGTCTCTGGATCTTTCCCCCCTCCCCCAATCTCTTCCCCTCTCTCTCCCTTCCTCTCTCTCTCTCTCATCACTCTTCCTTCTTCTCTTGCAGCCTCTCATATCTTTGCCGGCCTCTCTTCTCCACCTAGTTTCTCGGGCCAGGGAAGGCAAAGACAAGTCTCCTCATTTTCCCATTGCTGTCTCCCACTGGCCCTTAAGAGTTCTCTTCCTCCCATGAGGCCTCACCACTTCTTTTTATTGTCCTTTCCTCCCTCCCCTGCCCCCTTTACTCCCACTTACTGGCACTGTTGCTCCCACACACAGAGAGAAAGAAGAGGGGACCCCAGCCCTGGCCATGCACTTTTTAAGCATTGTTTTTAGTAGAGTAAAGGCATACACCAATCTCGTCATTTTCTCTAGTCTCCCCTTGTGACTGACAGCCTACATTTGTGATGAGCCTGACTGTGCTCACGATTGCAGCGTGGGGTCATGGTATGGAGGTTTTCTCTATATGAATAATAGGAATATTAATAATATATTACATAGGACTTTGTTTTAGCACTCAGATATTTCTCATTTAGGCCTCACTACAGTCCTTTTATAGGTAATGGGCATGCTATCACCATTTTGCAGATGAGAAAACAGAGGCTGAGAAAGTGAAGTGAACTCCCCAGAACCACATTGCTAATAAGTGGTGGGACTGAGAATAGAATCCACATTTTTCTTAGTCTAAATCCTATCCGCTTTCCATTGTAAAGCTAATTGGATTGTGCCAGGGATCAATATCTATCCCTTGGCTTCCTTAGCCCCTGTCAGATACTTCTGATAGGATCCAGGACAGGCACAGGAAGGGAAAGTCCAACTTTGCAGTGATCTGTTCATGGGGTATCTCTAGCCCCTCTCGGGATTTTAGGTCATTGTTCTCTTTCTCTAGAGATTATCCTCCCTGTTGGACAGAGAGGGAAACTGGATGGGGGAGGGGAGTGAGACAAGTAAATATGATGGCTTTTCAGATATTGCCTAATATAATCATGCAAATAATCCCAGTTCCACAGGCTCACATTTCTCTAGCAGAAACCAAGCTGCAGGCAGGTGCGACTTTCAATACAATCCAAAAACGATGATCCAGAGTACATATGTTGTACTTTAGGATGTGGCCCCATTTGACATGACATCATTCAACCCATGGAGAATGGCTTTAGTAAGTGCCAATGAAATATAATGGTTTTGTAGAAATTTTGGGAAGGAAGGATTAATTGATTTGAAAACCATCTGTGAACCAGGCTGTCAGAGATTAGGAGCTGAGCTTGTGCCTCTGGGCTCCTATTTTAGGGCCTGTCAGATAATGCCCTCAGCCCATAGGGCTCCTTAGAAATTCCAAAGAATAGCACAAATGGATAATTAAACACACATACACATACACATACGTATACATACGCATACACACATAACATATACACTTACACATACACATACACATATACATACACATACATATACATACATACATTTATACATACATATACATCCCATCATCATCTAGATATTTGCACAGTGTACATTAATTATTAAAAAATCAACAAGTATTTATTAATGATTATATGATAAGCACTGTACTAAATGCTAGGTACAGAAAGACAAAAGTCTAATGGGGGATATAACATAAATATAGATGCCTCCACAGGCTCATCTTCATCCCCCCCACCATATATGTGTATATCCAGAAAACATACAAAATGAGCATAAGGTAGTTATGGGAGGGAGTCTACAAAGTGCTAGGGGTCAGGGGAGGGGTGGGAGGATTATGCCTTCATGGAAAAGGTTTCGTGAAATACACATTTGAATGGAATCTTGAAGGAAATCAGTAATTTCAAGAGGCAGTGCTTTCCAGGATTGGAGTACAGTCAGTCCAAAGGAATGGAGGTGGGCAATATAGTGCCATGTATGAAGAACCTTAATGCCAGTTTGTCTGGACCATAAAGTCCATGATGGGGAGTAATGTATAAGAAGATTAGAAATTATTTGAATCTCACCAAAATCCTTTGAGATGAGTACTATGGACATTTTTATCCCCTTTATGTAGATGGAGAAACTGAGATTCAGAGAAGGTGAATAATATGCCTGTGGTCACATAGATATCAGAGATGAGATTTGAACCTGTGTCTTCTTAATTCCTACTTAGTTCAGTATGCTTTAGATTCCCAGCTGAAACTTCATTAATTCATCTATATTAGCTTCATCAGGACCATGTAAGTGTTGGAAGCTACAGGGCACCCTGAGGAAGAGATAAAAAGTAGCATTTTCCAGGCAGGTTGGGCCTCTGCCACCACCTTGACCACCATCTTGGACCCTGATGAGAATAGACCAGCACCCTGAACCCAAAAAGCCTTTGGAATAGTTATCCTTCTGGCCCAAAGCCTGTAGCCATCCTGAGAAGCAACACCTGTGGAGGAGTAGCCTTGAAATGGTTCTTGCAGGTGCTACAGCTACATTAAAAAACAAACAAAAGTTTCTATTGATTTTTTTATGCCACCATAATTTCTCCTAGTATCCTATCCTCCCTTCCAGAGAGAACTCACTCATATAACAAATGATATTTTTAAAAGAGTTTTTAAAATGAATAAAATGAAAAAATCAGCTCACTCATCTAACAAATAGTATTTTTAAAGGGGTCATCTCTAGTTGTCCTGATCTATATCTGGCCACTGGACCCAGATGGCTCAGGAGGAAAAAGTGAGGCTGGTGACTTTGCACAGCCCTCCCTCACTAAGATCCAATTCATTTGCAAGTCACCTTCCTGATGTCATGGTCCTCTTTGAGAACAAAGGACAAATCACATACAGGTATTTTAAAAATAATTTTTAAAAAATAAAAAGAGGAAAATTCAGCATAATTAATCAATACACTGAAAAAGTCTGAAAATACATGCAAATGTACAGCTGCAGTCCTTCTACCTCTGCAAAAGGGTGCATGCGTGTGTGTGTGTGTGTGTGTGTGTGTGTGTGTGTGTGTGTGTGTGTGGTGCCTTCTCATCTTTCTTTTTCAAGAATGCTGATCTTTATAATTTTGTAATGTTTACTTTTGATTCTTTTGTGGTTCTTTTTGTTTACATTGTTGTAGTCATGATGTATGTTATTTTTTGGGCTTACTTAATTCTTTATCAGTTCAGGCAGATAGATGCATTGCATTCAAAACATTTGTCATTTCTTACATCGCAATAATATTTAGTTATATTCATGTGCCACAATTTGCTTAGGCATTTCCTAATCGATGAGATTTGTTCCCACTGCTTTCCTATCACAACAAAACACTGCTGTAAAAGTTTCTGTATTATGCTAGGATTTTCTTCTTGTCAGTGACCTCCTTAGGATATAACCTAGTGTTGAAAACTCTGGGTCAAAGTATGGAGACGTTTTAGTTATTTTATTTGTATGATTCCAAGTTACTTTCCCAAGTGATTATCCTGATTCACAGCCTACCAACAATATACTCTTGTGCCTATCTTCCTATAGCCCCTCTGACGTTGACTCTTTCTTTTGTCACCTTTGCTATTTTTCAAGATGTACAATGAACCCTTAGGGTTGTTTTGATTTACATTTCTCATGTAGTTATTTGGAGTATTTCATATAGTTAATAGTTTGCAATTCTTTTAAGAACTTTCTTAGCCTTTGACCCCTTATCTATTGGGGAAGGGCTTTTGTCATATGCACATATACACACATACATGTATTCACATATATAATATTTATGTATATGTGTCTGTTAATTGTATGTATGGAGAGATAGAGAGATAGCTGGATAGGCATACATATGGATATATATCTTAGATACCAAACCCTGCTCAGAAAAATTTGATATAAAGGTTTTTCCCTCCATTTATTTCATAAAAGGAATCTGGTAGAGTGCTTTCTTTCTCAGTTTTGAGAATAATTTGTGTAGTATTATATGCAAATATAGTTCTAATTATTCTTTAAAAGTCTGACAGAATTTAATCAATTTTATTCAATGCCATCCTAATTAAATTACCAAAAGTTATTTAATTGAGCAAGAAAAAATAATAAAATTCATTTGGAAGAACAAAAGGTCAAGGATATCAAAGGAATTAATTAAAAAAATATATAAAGGAAGGAAATTTAGTAGTACCAGGTCTTAAAGTATATTATAAGACAGTAATTATCAAAACTATCTGGTACTGGTGAAGAAATAGAAAGGTAGATCAGTGGAACAGAATAAATGTAAATAAACTGTATTAAATGAGTATAGTAACCTTGTGTTTGATAAATGTAAATATTTAAGCTTTTGAAATAAGAATTCACTATTCAGTAAAAATTGTTTAGAAAGCTGGAAAGCAGCCTGGCAGAAATTGAGTATAGACCAATATCTGACACTATTTACCAAAATAAGGCCAAAATGGATACATGACCTAGATATAAAGGGAAATATAAGTAAATTAGAAGAAAATGGAACATATTATCTATTAGACTTATGGATAATAGATAATTTATGAATAGATAAGAGATAGAGAGCATTGTGAGATGTCAAATGGATGATTTTGATTATATTAAACCGGTTTTGCACAAATAAAAAACAATGTAGCCAAGATTAGAAGGAAAGAAGAAAACTGGAAAAAAAATTTTATAGATAGTTTCTTTGATAAAGATATCATATCTTGGGGCAGCTAGGTGGTGCAGTGAGTAGAGTGCTGGCCCTGGAGTCAGAAGGACCTGAGTTCGGATCTGGCCTCAGACACTTAACACACACAAACAAAAAAACCTAGCTGTGTGACCTTGGGCAAGTTACTTAACCCCAATTGCCTTCCAAAAAGCAAAAAAAAAAAAAAAAAGGTATCATATCTTAAATATATAGAGAACTTTGTCAAATTTCCAAGAATATGAGTTATTTCCCAATTGATGAATGGTTAAAGGATATAAACAGAACTTTTTTTGGGAGGGGAGAGGGTAGGGCAATTGGGGTTAAGTGACTTGCCCAAGGTCACATGGCTAGTAAGTGTTAAAAGTACCTGATTTGAACTCAGGTCCTCCTGACACCAGGGCCAGTGCTCTATTCACTGTGCCACCTAGCCGCCCCAACAGGTCATTTTTTGATGAAGAAATCAAAGCCATATATTGTCACTTGAAAAAATGCTCTAAATCATTATAGATTAGAGAAATGCAAATTAAAATAGCTTTGAGATATTATTTAACACTTATGAGTTTGGCTAAAATTATAGAAGGGAAAAATGACAAATGTTGGAGGAGATGTAGAAAAATTGGGACAGTAATATGCTATTCGTGGAACTGTGAACTGATCCAACCATTTTGGAGAGCAATCTAGAATTATGCCTAAAGAGTTATAAAACTGTGTATACCCTTTGACTCAGAAATACCACTATTAGATCTGTTTCCCAAGGTGATCAGGGAAAAGGAAAAGAACCTATATATTCTAAAATATTTATGGCAGCTCTTTTTGTGGTGGTAAAGAAGTGGAAATTGAGGGTATGCCCAATCAACTGAAGAATGGCTAAACAAGTATATGATTATGATAGAATGTTACTGTGCTGTAAGAAATGATGGATAAGTTGATTTTAGAAAAATACGGAAAGATTTGCATGATTAGGAACAAAATGAACAGAACTATGAGAACATTCTATACAGTAACAACAATATTGTTTGAAGAACAACTGTGAACAACTAAATCATTTTGAATATTATATATTCTTAAATCTACTACAGAGGACTCATGAAGGACGATGCTATCCACCTCCAAAGAAAGAACTGATAATATGGTGTATGTATGTATGTGTATATATGGTATATATACATATATATTTGCATAAGAGAGAAAGAGAGAGAGAGAGAGAGAGACAGAGAGAGAGAGAGAGAGAGAGAGAGAGAGAGAGACAGAGAGAGAGAGAGAGAGAGAGAGAGAGAGAAAGAGAGAGAGAGAGAAATGGGGGCCTTCTCTAGTGTGGGGTAAGGAGGGAGGAAACCATTTGGAACTTAAAATATAGCAAAAAAAAGTTTACAGAATTATCCTATAAATCCACGAAGACCAGGAAATTTAGTTTTGGTACTTCCTTTACAGGTAGTCCTATTTTCTTTTTTTGATATGTGATTATTTAAATCTCTGTTTGGTCTTCTGCTAGTTTGGGTATTTTATATTTTTGGAGGTATTCTATTTTGTATTTAGTTTTGCTAGCCTATAATGGTGCATAAAGGTTCTAAAAATTCTTATCTTCTGGTTTGGTTGTAATTTTACGTTGTTTACATTTTTTAAATTTGCTTTTTTTGTCTTTTTAATCAAATTGGCTAAAAGTTTATCAATTTTATTGATGTTTTCAAAGAACTGGCTTTTAATTTTATTTATCATTTTTTGTAGAGTTTTTTGGCTTTCAGTCCATCTATATCTTTTTTTCTTTTAAATTTCTTTATTTTTAGTTAGTTTATAACATTCAGTTCCATAAGTTTTTAAATTCCAAATTTTCTCCCCCTCTCTCTCCTCCCTGCTCTCCCCCAAGATGGCATGTAATGCAATATAGGTTCTACTTATAGGTTCTATGTTGTAAAGAAGAATTATAGCTAATGGAATGAACCACAAGAAAGAAGAAACAAAAGAGAGAGAGCAAATAGTTTGCTTCAATCTGCATTCAGACTCCATAATTCTTTCTCTGGATATGGATAGCCTTTTCCATCATGAGTCTTTTGGAGTTATATTAGAACCTTGCATTGCTGAGAAGAGCCCAGTCTATCAAAGTTAGTCATCACAGATACAATGTATCTGTAATTGTGTACAATGTTCTCCTGATTCTGCTCCCCTCACTCAGCATCAATTCATATAAGTCTTTCCAGGTTATTATAAAGTCTACCTGCTCCTCATTATCACAATAGTATTCCATTACATTCATATACCACAACTAGTTTAGCCATTCTGCAATTTAGCCATTCTGCATTGGGCATCCCCTTGATTTCCAATTCTTTGCCTCCATGAAAAGAGCTGCTATAAATATTTTCACAATATGGGTCCTTTCCCATTTGTATGATCTCTTTGGGATACAGTCCTATAAGTGGTATTGCTAGGTCAGAAGGTATGCACATTTTTATATCTCTTTCGGCATAGTTCTAAATTGCTCTCCAGAATGGTTGGAGCAGTTCACAACTTTGCAAACAATGCATTAGTGTTCCCAATTTTCTCCAGCAATGATAATTTTCCTGTTTTTTTCATGTTACCCAATCTGACAGGTGAGATGTGGTACTGAGAGTTGTTTTGATTTGTATTTCTCTAATTGATAGTGATTTAGAGCATTTTTTCATATGACTATAGGTATCTTTAATTTCTTCCTCTGAAAATTATCTGTTCATATCCTTTGACAATTTATCAATTGGGAAATGGTTTGTTTTCTTATAAATTTGACTAAGTTCTCTGTATGTTTTAGAAATGAGGCCTTTATCAGATATAGTGAATGTAAAATTTTTTTCCCAATTTTCTACTTCCCTCCTAATCTTGGTTGTGTTGGCTTTGTTTATGCAAAAACTTTTCAATTTAGTATAATCAAAATTATCCATTTTGCATTTTGTAATGCTCTCTATCTCTTGTTTGGTCATAAATTCATCCCTTCTTAATAAATCTGACAGGTAAACTATTCCTTGCTTTCCCAGATTGCTTATAGTATCAGCTTTTATATCTAAGTCATGAACCCATTTTGACTTTATTTTGGCAATGTATATCTTTGTAAATATTCATCCATTTCCATAGGATTGTCAAATTTATGGGCATAAAATTGGGCAAAATAATTGCTAATTATTGTTCTAATTTCCTCTTCATCAGAGATGAATTTACCCTTTTCACTTTTGATACTATGGTTTTCTTCTTTTTTTAAAATCAAATTGACCAGAGGCTTATCAATTTTATTGTTTTTTTTTTCATAAATCCAGCTCTTACTTTTATTTATTAGTTCAATAGTTTTCTTAATTTCAATTTTCTTAATGTCTCTTTTGGTTGTATTTCTAATTTGGTATTTAATTGGGGATTTTCAATTTGTTCTTTTTCTGGCTCTTTCAGTAGCATGCCCAATTCATTGATGTCCTTTTTCTCCATTTTACTCATGTAAGCATTCAGAGATATAAAACTTCCTTTAAGAATGGCTTTCACTGCATCCCATAAATTTTGGTATGTTGTCTAATTATTGTCATTCTCTTGAGTGAAGTTATTGTTTCTATGATTTGTTGTTTGACCCACTCATTCTTTAGGATTAGATTATTTAGTTTCCAATTAATTTTTAGTCTATCTTTCCATGGCCCTTTATTATACATAATTTTTATTGCATCATGATCTGAAAAGGATGCATTTAATATTTCTGCCTTTCTGCACTGGTCAATTTTTGTACATGGTCAATTTTTATGTATGTGTCATGTACCACTAAGAAAAAAAGAATATATTCCCTTCTATCCCCATTAAGTTTTCTCCATATCTATCTGTTCTAAAATTCTATTCACCTCCTTAACTTCTTTCTTATTTATTTTGAGGTTAGATTTATCAAGTTCAGAGAGGGGGAGGTTGGGGTCCTCCACTAGTATAGTTTTGCTGTCTATTTATTCCTGTAACTTCCTTAACTTCTCCTCTGAGAGTCTGGATGCTATATTACTTAGTGCATATATGTTTAATAATGATATTACTTCATTGTCTTAACTTTTTTTTTTTGCTTTTTTGGAGGGCAATTGGGGTTAAGTGACTTACCCAAGGTCACACGGCTAGTTTTTGTGTTAAGTGTCTGAGACCGGATTTGAACTCAGGACCTCCTGACTTCAGGGCCGGTACTCTATTCACTGCACCACCTAGCCGCCCCATACTTCATTGTCTATGGTGCCTTTTAGAAGGATGTCATTTCCTTCCTCATCTCTTTTGATTAGATCTATTTTTGCTTTTGCTCTATCTGAAATTAGGATTCCTACCTCTGCTTTTTTTTAACTTCAGCTGAACCATAATATTTTCGACTCCAGCCTTCTACCTTTATCCTGAGCATATCCCACTATTTCAAATGTGTTTCTTGTAAACAATACATTGTAAGATTATGGTTTTTAATCCATTCTGCTATCCACCTTCATTTTATGGGAAAGTCCATCCCATTTACATCACAGTTATGATCACTATCTGTGTCTTTCTCTCCATACTATCCTCCCCCTTTTATGCTTTTATTTCTCCCTTCTCCTTTCCCCTCCTCAAAAGAGTTTTGCTTTTGACCATTGCCTTCCTCTGTCTTCCCTCCCTTCTATCAACTCCCCTTTCATTTTGTTCCCTTTTCCCTTACTACTTCTTCCCTCCCTTCTATCTACCTTCTCTCTTTTCTTTCCCCTCTCCCCTCCTACTGCCTACAGGGCAAGTTAGATTCCAATACTTAATTATGTTATTCCTTCCTTGAACCAAAACTGATGAGAGTAAAGCTCAAACAATGCTCATCGACCTCCCTTCTTTCCCTCTACTATAATATGTTTTTGTGCGTCTTCATGTGATATAATTTACCCTTTTATGACTCCTCCTTTCCAAGCAGTTTTCCTTGATGATTTCTTGGAAGATACTGTACAGGCTTTTTTTTTTTTTTTCATCATGGCCTTCTGGTAGATCAATAATTCTTAGATTATTTCTGCTGGATCTATTTTCCAGGTCAGTTATTTTTTTTTCCAATGAGATATTTTACATTTTCTTCTATTTTTTCATTCTTTAGATTTTGTTTGACTGATTCTTGATGCCTCATAGAATCATTAGTTTCTACTTTTTTTAACTCTAATATTTAATGAATTGTTTTCTTCAGTTAGGTTTTGTACCTCCTTTTCCTTTTGGCCAATTTTTACTTTTAAGGATTTAATTTCTCCATTTAGGTTTTGTATCTCCTTTTCCATTTGGCCAATTGTACTTTTTAAGGAGTTGTTCTCTTCAGTGAAATTTTTTTTTCCATTTTGCCAATTGTATTTTTAAAATAATTGGTCATATATTCTTTTACCTCTCTAATTTGGCTTTTAAAATCCTTCTTGAGTTCTTCCAAGATTGTTTTCTGGGCTTGAGACCAGTTCATATTCTCTTTTGAAGTTTCAGATGTGAGTATGGTGTCAATGCTATCCTCTTCTGAATGTGTATTTTGTTCTTCCCAGTCTCCATAATAGGATCCTATGGTCTTTCCTTTTACTTTTCCAATTTTTTTTTTTTTGCCCATTGTGATTGCCTATTTCCTGGCTTTTAAAGTGAATGTTTGCTTCTGAGGCACAGGGGCCTCTGACCCCCACTTCTTGTACTAGGAGCTAGGGACCTGGTTACTGCTTTTGTGTGCTGTGGCCTCTGGTTCTGTCAGTTAGAGGTTCTATCATGCTGTAGCTCACCTGGGCCTGAGATGGAGCTGGCTGGTGTACGCCGAGGCCAAGGCCAGGGCTTTCTGTGTTTCTTAGGAGTTGCACTGATGCTCACAGTATGAGGTGTGTGAGGGAGGGGTGGTTTGGCTGCTTCAGGTCTCCACCTCCCCAACCCTTGTCTAGAGCTCAAGTGGGCTCCTCTTCTTAATGGCTTCCATACTCCTCTTGGTGGCTAAGGAAATGAAAAGGATGGTGGGGAGATCCCATTTTATTTATTAAAAACAAGGAGAAACAAACTAGTTTGGACAAGGCCAATTGGCCAGCAGTCTCCAATGGAGCTGAGAGTAATGGCTAGCCAGCATTTTTTTTTTTAAACAAATACTTTATTAACTTCTGTTTTACATCATTCATTTCCTCCAGATTTTGAGTTACAATCATTTTCCCCCCATTATTCCCCTACCCAACCTCCCAGAATAGCAGTCCCACAAGATATCGCTTCCTCCAATCTGCTCTCTCCCATACCTTCTCCCATACCCCATCGACTTTTCCATTAGAGGAAGATGAATCTTTGTGTCCCAATGCCTGCACATCTTATCTCCCTATTATAGGCAAAAGAGTATTAATAATAGTATTTATATATATATTTGAAACATTTAATGTTACAACCTTGAATTTCAGATCCATTTCCTTCCTCCCTTGTCACCCATTCCTTCTTGGGAGATAAGTAATTCAGTATATGTTGTACATGTCTAGCTATGCAAAACATTATCATAGTAGATATGTTGTACAAGGCTGCTTATAATTCCCTCCCACTCATCCCACCCCCCACCTGGTCCATTCCCTACATAATCCTGTCCCTCTTCTATAGTGGGTACTTCCAACCTCCCCTCCCCACAAGGATGCCCTCCCATCCATCATCCCTCCTCTCATCCCCCTTCCCCTATCCTGCTGCAGGTTGAGATATCCCATTTAGTATGTATGTCATTTTCTCCCTGAACCAAATTCAATGTGAATGTGGTTTTGCCTTTTTAGCCTTCCTTATTCTCCCCCTCCTTGCACCCACTTCCCCTACATGAGATAGTTTACCCTACCATGTCTCTCCCCATCTCCTCTTGCCACTTTCCTCTCTCACCTCATAATTTCATCCCTTGAGTACTCTCCCTTCCCAACAAAATCAACATATGCCCTCTATCCATATATAACTGTAACCATATACACACACATTCACATATGTATTCATATGACCACACCCCCTTCTTTCATTATTTTCATAGTGAGAAAGATATCATCAGTCACAGATATTGCTTTTCCATATAGGAATGTAAATAGTTCAACTTTGATAAGTTCCTTTTGATTTCTTTTCCCTGATTACCTTCTCAGGCATCTCTTACTTCTTGCGTCTGGATGTCAAATTTTCTATTCAACTCTGGTTTTTTCCTCAAGAATGCTAGCCAGCATTTTTACGGTGCTTTTAAGATGCGCCCCCCACCCCCCTCAGAAAAGTGAAATAACTTCATTTTACATTGGGCTACACATGCCCACACAAGTATATTTTTATCTCATTTGATACTCAAAACAACCCTGTGAAGTAGGTGCTATTAATATCACCATTTGACAGTTGAGGAAACTGAGGTTGAGAGGTTGTGACTTTTTCAGGGTCATAGTGTCTGAAGAAGGATTTGAATTCGGGTTCTCTTCATCCCAGCACTTTATTTATTGGACCTCTTAACTACCTAAACTTCCAGGGCATTGTCCATCAGATAACAGACCACATGACCATCAAGATATCTTGTTTCTATCCAGCTAAAAGTTTCATCATGGCCACTAAGGTTAGCATGGAAAGCCCCGTTGTGGGCAGCAAACATTCATTCTTGGGTCTTGAGCACGTGCCTTCACAGAAACTCCTCTGCTGTCAAGTTTCATTTCTGGCAGGTGGTTTATCTTCTGAGCACTGTTTCTCTAGGCCCTTGTGGCTCATAAACCCTTTCTGTCCCTATGTGTTTTTTAAGAGGGAATTTAATACCAAAATGGCCCAAGCCTTCGAAGCAAGAGCAAACCTCCTGTGGTGCAGTCACAGAGAGAGGCAACCAACTGGAGGGAGGCATGAGCTGTGTTGGCTCTCTCTGTTCCTGCCCAGAGAAAAGAAAAGAAGATGCAGAAAGCAGCTAGCTTTGCAATCTCTCCTCCTGTTTCTCCTGCTCCTTTCCTCTGTCCCCTCGCAGCTCCCCACAGGCCAGGTCGGATGCTCCTGGCTCTGCACATGTGTGATCCCTAGATAAGCATTTCCAGTGAACTTGGCTGGCTGGAGTTCAGTTACTGACCTGATAGGATGGTTATGTAAGACCTGAAGGGTATTTCCTGGCAATCAGGCCTAAAGTGCTTAAAATATGCCATTTCATGTGACTCTGGAAAGTGTTAAATATATATATATATATATATTTAAAAAAACAAAAACAGTTTGGGGTCCAAGTCAGGAGCAAGTAAAAGTAAGTTCCTTCTGGCTTTTGGAGAGTCTATTACAAATGAAAAGCTGCATTTCTCTTTCCTCTTCTCTCCTCTCCTCTCTTCTCCTCTCCTCTCCCCTTCTCCCTTCCCTTTCCCTTTCCCTTTCCCTTTCCCTTTCCCTTTCCCTTTCCCTTTCCCTTTCCCTTTTCCTTTTCCTTTCCTTCTTTCCTTTCCTTTCCTTTCCTTTCCTTTCTTCCTTTCCTTTCCTTTCCTTTCTTCCTTTCCTTTCCTTTCCTTTCCTTTCCTTTTCTTTCCTTTCCTTCCTTTCCTTCTTCCTCTCCTTCCTTCCTCCTTCCTTCCTTCCTTCCTTCCTTCCTTCTCTCTCTCTCTCTCTCTCTCTCTCTCTCTCTCTCTCTCTCTCTCTCTCTCACTTTGAAAAATGAAATAGCTTCATTTTTGATTGGACTACATGTGCCCACACAAACCCATTCACAGCACCTAACATCCCTGGGTACTGAAGCAACCATCACATGGCAATCGAATTTTATCAGCCATGCTGATTCATGGGTTTATGCAAACTCAGACATGCACTCAGTATAGGCATGCAGGATAAGCTCTCATTCTGTGAATTCTAGAACCCAAATAGGCTCCCCCACCAAAGCTATAAACATCTACCTCATGGGTATTTACCAATTTACCATTTGGAAGGCTCTTTCCTCTTGAAAACCCTGTGAGGGAGGCCCATGCTAGTGTCAGCATCTCCACTTTTGCTCCAAATGAGTAAACTGAGGCTCAGAGAGATTAAACATCTTACTCATGGTCACAGAGGCAGAGAGATAACACCAGAATCCCAATCTTAGATTCTCACATTTGGAAGGAAGCTCAGTGGTCATGCAATCAAAGCCAATAGCATCTCTAGAGCTCTTTAAGTTTTATGGAATGCTTTGGGTGTTCTTCCTCCTTTGAGCCTCATTGCAACCCTGGGAGGGAGGCAGGTCCTATTATTATCTTCCTTTTACACATGAGGAAACTGAGGCTAAAAGAGGCGTGATCTGCCCAGGGTCACACAGTTGGGAAGCATCTGGGGCAGAATTCAAATTTAGTTCTTCCCATTTC